>VZTN01024307.1:32265-79128 GCA_013400515.1 Erpornis zantholeuca | reverse complement strand
TGAGTCTAAGCTCCCTCCAGATTACTCAAGATGTATTGGTTGAATACTCTGCACCGAGAGTTTGGGATTTGCATTGTTCAAACACAAGAGCTATCTCATGGCTTCTCGGTGATTTTAGCAAAATAAGTAAATAGGAAAGGGCTTGAATGTGGAGCTGGGCTGGATCGTCGAAGGTACAACTTCCTCCTCATGTAGCCCCAGAGGGAAAAAGTTACTCTTTCTTTCTTTCTTCCTCCCAGCAGCACCTTTTACTCCAGTGTCTCCTTGGTTGCCCAAAGCTCTGACATAGTCAAAGCAGATGGAATTTTACTGCTATATGGCATCTCCAACCTCCTGCTTCTACAGCCAGCTCTGTGCAGTGCTGCTGCCTTGCCTTCCTGTGTGCTCCCATCCAGATTTTGTTCCACAGAAAAGCTGTGCACCAGGTCTGACAGACCCAGGAAGCACTTACTGCACCAACACAGAATTGAAGTTCATAGGATCCTTATCCAGCTGAGCACTGACACAGCACTGAGTTTCATTTTCAGTGTTACAGCAGCTTTAGTCCCTTCTTCACCCACCAGTCTACTGGAGATGTCACTGGTGATATTCCATCTCTGCACACGCTCTGGGTCTATCATACAGAGACCAACCAACAAACCATTCATTATCCACAGTTAATTCTGCATATGAAGTCACAGTCCATGTTTCAGTAATTGGTCTGATACCTTCATTGCTCTGGTATGACTTGGTTTTTCAGGCAGGGCTGAGCTGGGCTAGGAGCTGTTTTCAGCAGTGAATAAATAAAATTCCATCAATTTATTGCCACTCAAAAAAGCATCTAGTAAGGGATTCCACAGATAATTTCAGGCACTAAAACTCACATACACCTCAGCACAATTCTAAGAAATTTGTAAATTAATCTCATAGAAAAATGTTCTGGTTACCACATTGTCACCCAGTGTTCACATCAACTCCCATAGGACTTGAGGGTCACTCTCTCCTCTGAATATAAAGACAGTATTTTCTTCCTATTCCCTAGGGAAATGAGGATGTCTTGGACACCTATGGATCAGGAGATTTCAGGAGCTTTCAGGAGCTTTCACTTTCAGTTGAACAGAAAGGAAGTTTTTCAGTGGGCAGCAAGGGAGATAAGAAATCTTCTAATAAAGATTTCACTTCTCAGTGAAATAGGCATCCACGCAGGCAGGAAGCAAGTTGAAGGCATACTGGCAGCAGATAAATCCTCCAGCTCCACTTTCCTTATCCCATCTCTGCATTACAATACATTGAGTTGTCATCTGCCATTTGTGTATTCATTCTAATTCTTTCTGCCTTGTTATTCTGTCAATTTCTTAATCTATTTACACTGACTTTATTTTCAGTGTGTCTATTGTGACAGCAAATCCTAGAATTGCCTTGGGTGTTGTCTGAATATGGCCATTATCAAATCATAATGTCTACCCAGATGAGGAACTGTAAAGGCCCTAGGCATTAGTAGGAGTCCTAAACAGCTGCCTGCAGTTTAGACCTGCATATCAATTTCCACCTTGGAGGATCTGCTGCAGCATTATAAGGTGAATAGGCACTCTGTGTATTAAAATTTGGATTAGCGGCTCAACCAAAATGTTCACTTTCCCTCCCTCTCTCTCTTTGTCTCTCTTTTTTCACATTAATAAACTTGCTATCTCCATCTTTTGTTGGTAAACTATATAAAAATGCAAATGATCCAGAATCCAATTAATTTCTGGAAGGTTGCAGCTGTTTTGGGCCCTATTCACAAAGACATGTGGTGTGCGTGTGTGCGTGTGTGTGTGTACGCGTGTGTATGCATCTGATTGCTAAGAAAATCAGGCCTTATTATTGAAGCCTTGACTCTCAAAATTTGAGCTATTGTTCATTCCCAGTGCTGATGCAAACAGATAATTTCCAAATTGTATTCCACGTTTATTAAAGTGGTAGAAAATGTGGCTAATTTCAGACAAAGCTGAGAAAAGGTGGAGCTTGAGAGCTGAAATAGGAGATCTGGGAAATCTGTTTCTATTACAACAAAGAAAAGTTTATCTAATATCTCAAAAAGCATTAATTACTGTGAGGCACAGGCAAACACATTGTGGATTTCTTCATCTGTTTTGCCATTCTTCATTGCTTTATTCTACTACTGTGAGTTGTTTGGCTTCATTTGGTGTTTTGTTTTGGGGGTTTTTTTGCTTATAGCTAATGTGTAGTTATGAAATTTGAGACCAACCTGGGAATATTTTTCATTACCCCAGCCCAGTCTTTGAACAGAAATTTATCAGGGCCAGACAGTTTAAAGCAACATATATAATTGTTCCCATTATTGGCTGACTTTGGGCAAGACACTCAGGACTGATTTTTCAATCCATATTTTTATATTAAAGAGCTCAATTTATGGCTGCCCAGTTTGTACCTGAAGCTGAAGCAACAAACATCAAAACACACATTAACAACACTCTGAGAACACAGGTCTCGATCTCCCCTGTATCTGTTTCTTCACATTAACATGTTATCCATGAGCAACCGAATAAACAGCATCTTATTTTCTATTATATTTATGTCTTCATCTCGTCCTGTCTGCCTTCTGTACTGTCTAATACAGGTTCAGTATATTTCTGTCACTGGGATATTAGTACTCTTTCTCATTTACCTAATGAAGCCCAAAGGAGTTTAATATCCATAAGACCTCTTCCCCTGTGCTCTTCTATTTGTTTAAGTTGGCCAACAGTTGAAAATTTATGCAAGTGAAGGGAGCCAGGGCTGACTATAGCATGATCATAGACTAGGCTGAAAAGGAAAATTTTTCCTTACCTGTAAAAAATCTGGGAATCTTACTTCATTTATTCTTAAAATGAGGGTTTGGTATTTTTCTGTAACAGTCAGTAAAGAAGTACAGACACTGCTGATAAGGAAAGGTGAACTTTGAAACATAATTTTTCATCTTTATTGTTACAAGCATTTGGTGAAATTAAAGGCATCATAGAAGTCCTACATTTCAGGTACATAGGAGACTATTAGGCATATGTAGAGCAAGCCCTTCTCAGTTTATTATAGTCAGCAGTTTCAGCAGCAAGTGCATGCAAGGCTAAATTCAGCCTTGTGCAGCAAACTCATGTTAGGTTGGAGCATCATATAAATACCACTTGAGCTCTAAAAATAGAATTCCAAAGTGGAATTTAAAGCCCTGTGATAGCGTCTGGTACAGGCAAGAATTTAACAAGGAGGAGACAATTTTTGCCAAGGTTGTGATAGCCTCTCTGAATACAATCTCCCTCACACCGACCCACAGAGCTGGCCCACAGCAGTCAGGCCAGTTTCACCAAGCACGACTTTTCACTGAATAAGGTGCTGAGGTGCCTTGATTAACAAGAACAGGCTCCTCTATGGGCAATAAACTGAAGGTTGCTCTCTTCCCTGGGACAAAGATAAAGTTTTTGATCAGATAACTGGTGTTTTAAGTTAAATATTTTACAGGGAATGCTTTTCTTCTTTTGGCTTTGTTGCAGCTGATAACGTACAGAGATAATGCATATTGGGAGCGCTGATAAGAGAAAAAATAAGCAGATCTACAGCAAGAAAAATGGCAGTGAGACACCCATCTCAAGCACAGTTCTGGAAAGCCTGGGAGAGGAGAGGTACAATCGATAAGGTTATGTGTGAATCAGCTGTAACTGCTTGTCTTTCTGCCAAAGCAACCTTCAGTGTCAGAGGCCTGCAAGTGCTTACCATTGCAGGGCAAAATCAGGGTGTAGTCCTTGTGCAGGATACTTTATTTTCACTGTCATGTAATAGTCTCTGAATAACGAGCAGTAAGGGTTCAGGTGATGTCTTCATTCAGAAGCCCCGAGAAAGCACCAGAGAGTTCCCAGAATAGCAGCTCTGGTAGAGGCAGTAGGACCGAGAGCAAACTCCCCTGCTACTTGCTGTAGTCTGGAACACAGAAATTATTTCACAAAATTATGCAATATATAAGGTCTTAAAACTGAGAGGGTCCTTGCATGCAAAGGAGAAGAATTTAGAAGAGTCTAAGTAACAGCTCCATCTGCTGATACCGTCTTTGTAGCAATTTATTTAAGTCTCTTTTATATAGCCCCCCTGCCTTCCCAGCCTTCTTTCAAATTTAGATCCTTTTCTTCTTTCCCAGTTGGCATCATTATCTGAAATAATTCAGATTTCACTATAGGGAACAAAGTATAGATATTTCTTTAAGGTAGCGACTACAGTGGAAGATTATTGGAGACCCTGGCAAATTGTCCCAGATCACTAGATAAGGTGATCTGTGTCATAATTCATTTGAGACTAGAAGGAGGAAAAGTCTGTCCCTCTGGTATAAAAAACATCCTCCTAAAGTCATCAAAGAAAATAAATTGATTTATGTGAGTTAATAAGAAATATCTGAAACTATATAATTTTCATAAGGGGCCTACCTCTGTAACGTGTGCATTGCCTTCTGCCCTGACTAGTTATCCTTAAGATAACTGACAGAAAGTTCAAGATATCTACCATTTGTCTGAATTGCACAACGCGTGTGTTATTCATTCCCTCATCTTAGTTAATCAACCACATTTTGACTATCTCAGGTGCAGCATTATTTTAGAAGAATGTAAGATCATATTAAGAGCCATTATTAGCAAGGCCAAAGGCCCATCTAGCTCAGCACCTATTTCTGCATGATCCTTGCTCTTGCTACTCTCCAGATTTCAGCTATGTCCATCCTGAATAGATGTGGTCACTGCATTTTCATAACTCTCAGCGCATGACCTAACTAAACTAAACATCTACTTGTTTAGTTTCCCCTTTTAGTCTGTGCATCCAGAGTATCAGGAAATTATTTTTACACATCTACCATTGTGTTTGTTTTAAATATGGTTCTAATATCTTTGTTTGATATTCCCTAGTTTTCATGACGGAAGGATCAGGATGCATCCTTCATTTTGTGTTCTTGACTTCCTAGATTGTCATATTGTTACAGGTCATCCATCTCCTGTTGTAGCTGCTGAGTGGCTTTCCTTAATATGATGGCTGCTTTACTGCTTTGATCATTTTTGTTGCTTTCCTCTGAAATTTTCTGTTTTACCTGTATCATTTTTGAAAAAAAGGGGACCTGACAGTATTCAGCACACACTATTCAGTGTGGGGTTGAGTGATGGTTTTCTGTAGCAGCACAGTGATGTTCTCTGTTTTCTTCTTCATTTATTTCCTAATGTTTTCTAACATTTGACTTGTCTTCTTGACTGCTATTAAGCATCAGGTTGACATTTTCGTAGGACTATCTGTCATAACCCCAGATCTATCTCCTAAGTAGTAATGATCAACTCCATCATATTAATATGTGGAGTTAGAATTGGTTTTCCCATGTGCATTGCTTTCCATTTATCTACAGTGAATTTCATTTGTCATTTAATTGCCCAGTCACTCAGACTCATAAGGTTCCTCTGTAGGTTTATTTGGTCTCTGCTTGCCCTTGCTATCTTGAGCAGCTCTGTATCCTCATCAAACTTCCTGAATTCCCTATTCACCCTCTTTCCCAAATCACTTATGAATACAGTGATTATCCCAGTTGCCGGCTCAGATCCCACTGAACCCCAAGGGTGAAACACACTCTGTTGCAATAATTATTCATTCACTTTTCCTCTGTTTTCTCTCCATTAAACAGTTTCTTATACATGCAGGGACCTTTCCCTTTATCCCATCACTGCTCAGCTTTCTTACAAACCTTTTATGGAAGATATTTTTGGAGACCCAAGTATTTTTGGAAATCCAAGTAAATTATGTCAACTGAATTAACACCACCACAAGCATTGATCTCTTTAGAAAACTCCCGTAAATTTGGAAGACAAGACTGTCCATTATAAAAGCCATGTTGACTTTCCCAAGCTGGTCAAAGTTATTACCTGCTCTTTCTTAGGCTATTAATAATTAGATAAGGTGACAAAAATGATATCTTCAGAGTTATTCCAAAAAGTACTTCTTGGAACACTATCTGGGAAGTGTTTTTTTGGATGGCTAGGCAGGAGGATTAGTAATACTTTGCCTGGTATATATGCTTTTTCCATGTTGAACCCAGTACTCTGCTACCTGATGGACACCACAAAGATGAGTGTTCTACTCATTGTGAAGGAACTTCAGGTATCTGCTGCAATACTCATTGCCTGGAGGCATCTGCATTGGTGCTCCTGTGTCAGAGTTGCACGCATCTCTACACAGCAAGAAGATCCAATCATCTCAAATGCCTTAGTGACTTCTTTTACTCACATTAGCAACAGGACAGTGGTGAGAAAGGTGGTGTAAGAATCTACCCAAAAAGGTCGTTTGTAATCCATGCACCTAAACTGTTATGTTAAATATTTATGAGTGTTAAGCACTTTTACTTTATTTTTTCTATTTTGCATAATGCAGCAATAACCTATTGATTTGTCATGATATAAATATAGCACTAGGAATAAGTCCTCCCTGTTAAATCTAACATTATTTTATTCAGCCTGGTAGAAAAGACATAGGAAAGAGTGATGAAAAATACCAAGGAAAAAAATATATTTTTAAGGGTTAGTTCTTTTGTGTGTGTGTGTGTGTCTGTACTCTATTAATGTGCCATCTGCTGCTAGGACGTAGACTCATTTACCATTACAGTGTTCTAACATGATTACCTTTTCTTCCCCCTCAAAAGCCACAAAGTGGCTAAATATAGATTTACTTAAAATTCTAGGAAAAGAGACGGTCCTTGGCCTAGACACAATTGTTCTCTTGATTTTGAGAGCATTACCACTAGCATTAAATGTAATTTACTTTATCTGATGACAGTTTGCTGAACAAGATCTTAAGTTTTAATAGGATCAGGACATATATGGTAAGTGGAGAGAAGCATTGTGGGTGGAATTCATCCCACCCCATTACCCCTTCTTTAAGAACAAATTGAGCACAAAGAAGATATTACACTGTATCCAGGAGGTGGGCCGAATTAGAGGGCATCGGCACATCCAGTATCCAGGCTGGAACAGAGTCTGACGCCCTGCTGCATTTCCCCTGGTGGGTTGTTGCCCTGCTGTAGTACAGTTGTGAGCTCATTACTCAGATATATGCTCCTCTCCTCTCTATTCACCGCTGCACTTCTAATTACCCTCTAGTTTATGATAGCGACTACAGGCTCACACAGCAGCTCAGGGTACCTGTTCTGTCAGCCATCCACCATTTACACAGCAGAACCTTTTTTTTTATGTCTCATACTATCACGGGTAAATTTCATAGTATGATAAAGCCCTTCACCAATCAAAGCACCAAGTGTTAGAGGAGAAATTGGTTTCTCATTCAGAGTTATGGGACTATTATGACCTCCCACATTACTGCTGGTTCATTTGCAATCAGCTTTTTCATTATCTTTCAGCTACACCGGACCAGAATTATGTTAATTGCCCATTAACTACAGTTGGGTGATTCATTTATTCTTTTAATTTAGAGTATCGAAAATGGATCTAACCTCTATTTTGCTTTTAAAACTTTCTGATACAATCTCTGCCATTACTGAGGTGAAAGTAAAAACAAGTTATCAATAAGGCTGTGTCCTTCATAGGGTATGGAGCCTCTGTGGGCAGCACAACATCTGCTATTTCTAGCAAAGTATTCTGCTAAGAATGACGAGTAAGTTTACCAGAAGACTTTATTTCTTTTTCTTTCCTTTTCTGTTGGTGTAGGTTTTTCTGCATGTATAAAGAAGTGTCTCAATTTTGTTTTTCACTTTGTTATTTCTGCCTCTTTTAAAGGAGTTGGTTCTTCAAAATGCCCCCTACCTAGCAAAAAATTTGGATATGCCTTCCGTGTGGCAAGCTTATCAAACATATGTAGAGTTTTCTGCTCTTGGGATGTGTGGCCACTCTTACCCAGAGACTAGATGAGAGTAGATGAGGGGGAAGACAGATTGATACCTATGAGGGATGGAGTCACTAGGGCAGCTGGAAGGCCTGGGGAAAGTATAAGAGACTTTGAAATGCAGAAAGAGGAAAAAGGAAGGTCATGTTGGGTCACACAGGTATTTTGGTGTAGCCTATTTCAATTATAATTTTTAATGGATCAAGTCAGATGAGAACTTGGGGGTGTAGGAGCACCTTTGAAAAATCCGACATTTGAGCATGACAATTTTTCTGTTTTTTTAACTGGAGTTTTTGTACAAGGAAGGGTGAGGTACAAGGAGGGAGCACCGAAGTACAAAAAAAAAGCAAATAGGCAGTGTTTTACTTTTATCATTCCTGGGGGATTTAAAAATACTTAGAACATTAGATTGCAAATACTATACACTTAAACCATAATAATTTTCAACTGAAAAACGCAATGAAATGGATATGGTTTTTTGAGTTACATAGATATAAGCATTTATGATGAATATCTACATTTCACATTATATGAAGTCAAAATTTGTCTTTTATTCCATCCTCTTTTTCTCTCCACTTTTTAGTACTTTGCTTTATTCTTCCATTTTTTTCTGTAGGTTTTTGTTGCCCATCTTTCTAAAATATCTCCTTTCTTTTCAATTAACTTCTAGTTTTCCCTTTTCTATACATCCTTGGATCCTGACTTTTCAAAGCTTGTATAAAACTGTTCACATTAAAATCAACTGTATTTTTATGATGTGAACTCAGTGTTGCAGGGCAATGAAGAAAGTATCACTGGTTTATTATTAAACCCTTGTTTCTCAACAGAATTAATGGGGGGTATTGCTGTTGTTTTGTTTTGATTTGTGGGGATTTTGATTTGTTTTTGTGGGGGCTTTGGGGGTGGTTGGGGTTTTTTGTGGCTTTGTGTTTTTGGGTTTTTCTGTTTGTTTGCTTATGTTTGGTTGGTGTGGGTTTTTTCTCTCATCTCAGAGAAGAATTTGTAAATAAACTAGGAGTGTGTAGATCTTCATTTTTCTGAATGCTGAAGGATTGCCTGCAAAGGTAATTTAATTTTTGAGGGTTTTTCATGTCAATATCTTTTTTGTCAAAAAGACACAGAGCAGAAATATGTCTTAAGCCATATTCTCATTTCCACGTTACATGGTTTATCATTTCTCAGCATGGCAAAACCCACAAGGTCAGTCTGATAGTCAGTGTCACAGAAACCATACACAAAATCCACAAATTTGTTCTCTGCTCAGCCATTTTCTACACATTACCATGAATTACATCTATGAAGAGCAGGTGTGTCTCCCACAGTCACTGGTGCACTCTATAAATTCAAAAGCAATTCAGCATCTTAAAACATGGTTGTTGCTTCCAGCAGTCTCTTGAACTTCTCTATATGTAGTATCACTTTCCAAGCTTGCCCTTGTTCTCCTAATCACAGTTGTCATCTTTTTGGAAAGGGTAGCAGCCTTATAGATTAATTATCTCTGAATTGTGAGTAGAACATCCAAACTGCTTGCTGGTCTTTCAGCATCTTTATAGTGAATCACACCACCCTGCTCATGAAGCTAAGCAGAATCATGTGGTAAAGACATAAATTCAGACAAAGGGACAGCTAGAAGGAAGGAATAGCACAGATAAGCAGAGCAGCCCAATGTGGCTCAGCCTCTCAACACAAATTTCCTCCAATACCTTACATTAATGCAACTAAATTAGTTTACTGAGAGAATGAAACTGTAACGATTAAAAAAAAAAGGTAAAATAGTAGGCCCCAAGAACCACCAGTTTAGCTACTTTCACATGGGTAGACTGTTTTTTCACCCCATGTTTTAAAAGCCAAGAGCCTGGAAGTGCTTAACAAAGCTGCTCGGATGTGTGTCTTCTAGAACTTGTTGATTTTATTTGTGCACAGACTCACAGACACTGAGATTAGCTCAGTGCTAATTAGATCACGGTGCTAATAATACCAAGGTCATTGTATGGGTCATTCACTTTAGAGATGGACTCAATGATCTCTGGGGTCCCTTCCAAATCGGAATATTCTGCGATTCTGCATCCAAAACCTTCTGCACTGAGGTTCTGCTCTCGGATTTGGATTGATTGACTTACACACTCCTAAAATATATATCACAGTAATCAGTGTTATAATACTGTCTGTGTTGTGAAATATGCAGAATGCAAGATATGGAGAGAGTTCAAGTTGCTTACGGAATCTCAATTATTTCATTGCTGATAATTTTCATTTTAAAAATTTAAACTTAAATCTTGACTTAATAAAACATGGAACGGTATGATATTAAAATCCGTAAGTGTTCAGGTTCGGATGATGAGTTCATGTACCTATGAACTGCGGAGAGGGGAAAGGCTGATATTCCCGGGCTCTCTAAGAGCCGGAGCAGGACGCGCCGGCTGGAGGAGAGCGGCGTTTTTCCATATACGGCTGCTGCTCTCTGCTGGAACACTGCAGCGCTACAGCTTCATACAGCTCCACACGCCCCAGGCTCATTGGAGGTGACAAAAGCAAAATCAGGTTGCTGCCCTGATTCACAGGTTTGCTTGCTCTAAATAGCAGCTACAGTGTTTTCCCAGCTGCCTTCCCCCTAGAAAACATGGCATCTGAGAGATATCCCTGACTTCTCTGCAAGGCTCTGAGAACAAAACAAGACACTATTACCTCTCGTAATGTGTGGCAGTGATGCTGCACAGAACCCTTCTTGCCTTCATCTCAGCCCTGAACCCACGTAAGAAGTTGGTCCAAACCCTGACTTCCCTGCATCTTTCTTTACTTGCATGGATGCAATCTGCTTGGGTCTAATTCCACTTCTAGCTTTCATTTTTTCTCTTATCTATCCCCTGTTTTCTTCTGTCCGTCATCTTGGCATCCCTCCCTTTTCAGCATGACTGTCTAGTTCAGGAGGAAAATGAGCTGACTGGACTTCCCTGTAATATTAGTGTCAGCCATTGGGGTTTGTAGTTCTGACATTCAAAAAGATTTCACTCCTCCTGAATTCAGTTTATGCAGCATGACTTTTTAGTCATAGTTTAGAGGGTAAGAATAGAGCTTTGAAAGAACATCATGCAATGCAATCAATATGCCAGAAGGCCAAAAAAAAGTGTCATTTATGCCAATTTGTACTACCTTGATGGGTAAACCCAGCAGAATATATTAACAGATGATACCTCTACATGATGCCATCTGCTATAATTTAATGTATAATCATGCCTTTAGTACAGAATACTAAAGTATTGTTTAAAAACTTGTAGAATATATCTCAGAATTACAGTAATTTCTATTGATCCCAATTATGTCTCATAAAGCTTTGTTGATTTATTTTCTTTCTTAAAGTGTAGGCTGTTTTCATAAAGGAATGTTTGATTCTGGTTTGCAGACTGCATAAGCAAAAGGGCTCATAGGATAATCAGCCATATTTATTCTTTATTCCTCATATTGGGCAGAAATAAACCAGGATATTAACTGTATGAAGAGTTATTACACATAAAGGTACAAAATTCAGTTTAACATTTTGTGATAAGCACAGAACTGCCAGCTTTCTCACGGGAATCAGATCTGATTTTGAACCAGCCTGTGCTATTTTAGAGTTTGCCTCAGCGCCCATATGAAGCCTGTCATTTTAAGCCGGCATAAAATATGGAGCTTTTTTATTATTTGAATTCTAAATACAACTCGATGACGTTTAAATCACAGGAAAAATGTGTTCTATCATCACTAGAAACAGAATTGTTGCTACTTTCCCTTATAGCTTCATGATATTGGTTTTTGGGTTTCTTGTTATCTTTATCAAAATTTTTGTTTCCCATCGATTTAGAAAACTATTGATAAACAAGTTCTTGAACCTTTCCAAAATAATAATCTCATGCAAAGGATCAGTAGATTCAAAAACTCTTAAGTGATTGTTTCTAAGATATAAAACAAGTTTATACCTTTCAGCTGTAACTCAAACAAATTATTGTGAACATTTTATAGTATTTTGAGCTGTGGTAAATTTTGATCTTTATTGTTTATCTCCAAAACAAGGAAATAAAGCAATGTATTATAGTGTTTTGCTGCCATCTGCATAAAGACATTCTGGAACCTTCAAGAAGTTGATTGATGCAAAAATACACAGAAATAGACATGGTACATTAAGATACAGGGATATAATGTGATCAAGAATTCACAATAGGAAAACTTTTTGCTTGTTTGTTTCTTTCAGTGTTCAGTTTTTCTTTTAAAAGAATACTTAGGAAAAAATGACAGATATATTACCTGAAAGTGTGGTTGCTATGCATGTATTCACAGCATTTTAGCACCGATATTTGTTATCTTGTCTTACCTGAAAAAAACCCACATGAAAAATTTCTTTTAAACTCCTAGTCAATACACATTAGCATGATGCTAAACCAGTTTATACCAGTAGTGGATCTTATATGGTTTATAGTGTCCTCCTGTTTCATTATCTTTCATTGTTAAAACTTTTTTTTTTTTCCAAGCAGTATTCCAAGAGAAAGAAAATAAAGATATTGATACATAGGCCTTAGGAAGTAATTAAATAAAGTCTGTTTCCTGAGTGGGTGAAAGGTAGGTATGAATACATTCATTCTGAAAAATCAGAAGGGAGTTCTCAGTTATTCTGGAACAGATTTTCAGTGGGTTTAGTCAGAACAGCAGCAACTAAATCCCTAATGTATGAAGAATATAACATGGTCCATGCAAAGAGAGTCTTGAGAACTCAGGAGGTCTCTTTCACTGCTGTGGCCCTGGAAATAAGGTGTATATTTGTAGAGGGAGCAGTTCACTGTAAATGGCCAGTATTTCTTAACCACTTCTTTCCAGTGGTTTTCCCTCATCTTAGAAGTACAAGCTTAAAACAACCTTCAGGCATCTGTGCATCTTGATACCCAATCTTAAAAGCACAGCTCAGGTTCTGGTTTTGAATTGTGGTGTATCTACCATAGCACCTGACAATGATAATGGAGTATCTTCATGTTACACAAGCTGTCTTTAATTAAAGGTAATTGAAGGTTTTGCTCCTAATGCTCACCTCCTGATCACCAGCTGGTAGAAACAGCAGATTCCGAAGTGTTGGCCCTCCTATGACCTTGAGATATGTTTCCTACTTTCCCTGGATTTCCTGTTCCTCCCTGAATCTTTATAGCATTCTTGGGACACAGATTTGGTTCCTTATCTACCAACTTTCCTTTTTTTTTTTTTTTAAGTACAAAACCTGCAGGATTATGATCAAACCAACTGTTGAGCCAACTTTGGTTTTGGAAGGTACTGGAAGAAACATCCCCAAGTATGATGCTGAATAGTCTGTTGCCCTGCAATCAGATCAGCTGTAAAACCTTGATCTGGATATTACTTTCCTCCTGTGGCACATTTTTGGTGACTGCAAGTTCTACTGTATTTATAATGTCTTTCTTTTTCCTCATCTGCATTCTAGCAGATTTGAGCAGGCCTAAAGGTCACTCTGCACATCGCCACAGTCGCTTTCTAAAAACTTTTGAATGCTAATCCAGTTCTGAACTGCTTTTCATTTGCATATTTGCTTAATCAGATGTGTGTAAGGTCAGCACAGGAGCTTCGTTAGGATATTCATGGCTAAAATTGCTCTACTCATCACTTCTCTTAGAGTGTTCAGCCCAGCTCTGCACAGGTTGCACACCTCCCTCATGCTCCTGCTGGAAGTGACAGAAGAGACAAAAACAGATCCAGAAATAAGTGGGAAGGCTGAAACCCTCTAACAAGTAAGGGGGCAGAGAGAGCTTATATATGCCAACTATGTTTTAGGCTGTGCTATTTTAGCTACCAAGACAATCAAAACGAAGTCTGTTTGGGAAAGCAGAAGCACAAAGCAAAGATAAGGAAGCTAAAAGCAGCAGATGGCTGGAAACAAGCTGTTTTAAAGAAAACCTAATTGTTAGTCAGCAATGATGGAAGAGTGCAATGCTTCTGGGGCTGGGTTCAAATTTATCCCACGGAATATTCCTTCCAAGAAGGCAGCATTCCGCAGATTACTAATAATTGACTCCCACTCGTGTAGCTGTTCTATTGAACAGTGTCTCTGGCCAGGCATAGTGGTATGAAATAGCAGCCTTTGCACATCTTTCCTTTTAGTATGTCACTGAGTCTTCAGTGTCCCTAGTCTCATCATCTTTCATATTCACCTGCTGCCCTGCTAAGAATTTTCATTTTACTGAGGTCATCATTTAATCCACATTCCTCACCCACTGCAAACATCCCTTTCTTCCTTCCTCAGCTGCTTCTACCCAGATTTCTAGTACCAGTCACAGGTACAAAGTCTAACTGTACAACTTTTTCATAAAATAAGAGAGAATTTATAAATGGGGAAGAGAAAATGCTAACAGATATATTAAAGGAGACAGGTACATGACTCTTTTAGAAAATGTAAAACTTATGAATGTCAGAAAATGGCACTGCAATATATGCCATACACATGTTTGACTTTTTGTACCTCTGCCTACCAAACAAGAGGTACACATCCTTCATTTGGCTGGAAAGACACAAAGTGGCCTGGTGTGGTATTTCCCTTACCTGTTTTGCTGTTAATCACACACACTGACTTCTATATGGGATGCAAAATAGTGGAAAAACTCTATTTCAGTCCAAGTGCAAGTAGTATCAGACAGATATTCCATGCTGAAATTTTCCCTACCTGTGAACAGACAACCCATTTCTTTTTGTGACAACTTAGAGCTATAGTAGAGATAGTTAAGGCTTTCAATTTTATATTTCAGGATGAATAGGAACTTCAGAGTTTACAGCTACTGCCCATTAGGGATAACTGCAAAGGCTATTTTGTGAAGACGTTTGAATAATATTTCCTCAAAGAAGGGAGATGTTAATAGAAGCTTTCTATTCAAATTTTAAGAGGATGTTACAGTCATGGTGGAAGTAATATAAGAAAACTTGTAGTTCTGAGAGTACGAAGCCCATTAGTAGGGTTGAGAGGAATTAGAAAACCTACATGTAGACAAACTGAACATCTGCTAAAGATGAGACAGCTTTTTAAATGGAAAGTGGAATATTGCTAACAGATGGCCAGTAGGACAATAAAAAAAAAGTAGGAGTTGATTCCAAATATTGTCTTACAATAATAGATTCTGGTGTTCATTACATAATATTTTGGTCAGATTTATTTTTCAACATTTTCTGAAAGCTAATTAATGTATCTCTGCAATTCTCATCTCTTTCCCCTCTCTTGCCATTTACCCTTCTAAAGTTTCGTATTCCCTGGTTCATGCTTTGCCTGTGTTTTGGTGAGATTCCACTGACTGCAGAAGTTTTAGTAAAAAGGGATTAAAGCCTAAGAGTTTAGCTCAATGTGAAAGTAACTGTAATGAGTTTTCCTCTTTGTCAAGGTCATGATTTTTACAATAAAAGGCCTCAGATCTATCTTTACCAAGATCATGCCTTACTTGCCCCAAACTAGTCCCTATCCTCTACCTTGAACACTGTGTCAGCACAAGCTGAGGAATTGTGATGCACTAGGTCAGGGAACCGGAGCAGCTGGGAAATAATCCTTTTGGGATAAATTATATTTCAGCTTGAACTGTCACTCAGCTGTGCTGAGTGATGCTGCTAGCTGAGCTTAGGGGACAGCAAAGGATGTGGCTGCAGGAAAAAGAGACTTACAGGCTACTTTTTCATGCAACAGTATCCCCTTAAATAAATGTCCCATTAAAGCCTCAAGTGACACTAGAAGCAGTTGTAATAGGAATAAGCAAATGTTCAAGGTTGGCACATCACTAGAGACAGGTCACAAGTAGAACAAATACATCTCCATTCTAGCCCAAACTATCTCTTTTGTCAGAGCCTATACCTAAAACCAATCTATTTTCTTAACAACATTTGAAGTGACACGTAGGAGGAAAAAGCCCATCATTCTTGAGAGATTTTTGCCCTTGAAAATATTTGGGCTGAAGCTTTTGCAGTTTGTGTGATTTTTACCATTATTGTACTCGGACTACTTTTGTCATTTAGCCTTGAATTTGAACAGCCAAATATGAGCTGTGTATACTCCCTCCTCACTTATCTAAGCACTGCCTCCCCCACCTGTAGGTAGGGGCATCTGGCCAATGGAACACACTGGATGAGTTGGTTTTCATACAACAGAGTCTAGATTTATGAACCTTTAGCTTTGACAGAAGGTTATATGTTAGTTTATTATGATGAATTAATGAAGAACAACTTCAGAAAATCTTCAGTATAATTTTTCCCTTTGTTGCTTTGACTATAGAGAAATATTCTTACCATTTATCTCAGGGATCTCTGGTGATCAACAGCACATGATGAAACATTGCAAAAAGCTGCACACATCCATGAATAAGTAAGAAAACAGGAAAAACCCCATGAAATTCTACTGTTAGTTTAATTTTTTTTACAGTTTTCTTTAGATGAAAACCACTCTGGTTCCACTTACACAAGATGGTGCCTAGATTATTTCAAAGGGAATGTGGGCTTCTCTATTAAAGAAGCGTGGGCAATACTGCAATAAGCTACTTGTGTAATAAAGGATTTTTCAGGAACATTTCTTTAGTTTAATGGCAATAGAGCTTACAAGAGCAAAAGATCTGGCAACTCACGAACTATTCTGTCTGTCTAGAGCTCAGCAAGGAAGAGAGTTCTGAAATAGAAATCTTTTGATCTTAAAATGACAAGATCTGAATAGTAAAACCCCCTCTCATAAGAAACACAGGCTGTAATTATGGCACATCTATTATTTAAAATGTTCTTGAAAATTCACATAAAAGCTGTTCAAAACAAAGTAAAGCATTAGGTCAGGAGTGGTCTGTAATACTGGGAAAAAAAATTTAAATAAATTTCTGCCTTCTTTATTCAAGCATTTGCTTGAGATAATTGCCATGCGATATATAAAATGTTTGGCCCAAATGATTGGGCCAAAATGATTGATTTTTTCCCTGTAAAAATGGATTTTAATTTATTCTATTTTGTTTCAAAGAATATCCCATGCATTCATCTGCAAAATCTTTGCTGAGGCTCAGGTCTTTCTCTTCCTATACAGCCTCCTCCCTGGACAGCTGAGCTGTATTTGTGCCTGATGGTTGGCAAATCTGGCAGAGTCACTGTTAACATGTTAGCCACAGCTATTATAAACAAAATTCTGCAGTGTAACTGTCTCACAGCAGACATCAATTAACCTAGGAAAACGAGTGAGCTGGAGCTTAGTCATATTTGATAATTAATGTGTGATGGTTTCCAACCAAAATTAATATAGTGATGGAGTAAAACATATGGAATAATGCTTAAGCTTACATCAAAGGCAAATATTGAATACATTAGGATACATTATCTCTACTCTTTCTGGAGTACATTATGTTCTGTTAAGATGTGATGTTCTGAATTTCTGCCTGGGCTTCTCAGAGAATTCGTGTGATGGCTCACAAATGTGTTCCCTAGTGCCCTCCTCTCTAGCACTCTTCCAATTCAGCAATCTTTTTTTTGTTTCAGATGAAGCATTAACACTCATTATCTGTCAATGGAATAAAAAAACAAAACAAAACCTTTAAGACCCAACAACCTTTTTTTTTTTTCAGATGAAACATCTTTCCTGGGTGACACTTCTGATGTTATCAGTAGGAAAAGCCTTCAAAGAAAATGGGTATCAAGCCTGAAACATTACATAACGCTGAGTTGAAAGACAAAGTGTTTTCTGGAATTTTAATTTTTTTAAAGCAGCTGCCTTTAAGTGAACACAGCCATCACTGTTATAAAATATTCAGAGCCTCATACATATCAAACAGAGACACAGTTACTAGGGCAAACAAGCTCACATATCCATTAAACAAACACATAGAATTTTTCCTGAGCCCACTCTATCTAAGGTCCTTACAATACCAGTTGTTTTAATTGATTTTTACCTGGTATCCATTTGTTCTCTTTTTTATGGTAATTTTCAACTTTCCAGGACCCTGCCAGCTTTTGTGGAGGAGCAGGTTGGCATGCAGTCATGGGAGCCAGAGATTAAAAGACTTCTCCATGATAGGTCATTAGCCATTCCACTAGCTGTACCGTAGCTCATTTTCCCATTCCTAATTGATCACTTCATTGATCAGACATTATGGAGATGGCTTAGGAACCTAAGCCTTAGCTTTGAAACCCAGTAGAGACTGCAATTACCTGAAAGTCTTCAAGGGTGCCTGCAATTTTCAGACAGTCAGAGGCTCAGTTAATCAAACATTCTGGCTAATGGAAAGGAGGAAGAAGAGCTGTTTCAGCTGGGTTCCCTAAGGCCAAGACTTTTAAGAGAGATCTGGAGAGAGAGCAGAAATGCGCCTATAAAATTTTCTGTGCAAAAGTCTTGTGGGGTACCAGTGCATTCTGAGAGGAGATACAGAAGCCCCTGTCCTAAAGATGGGTTGGCGTAACCGGCGCCTGCTGACAAGTGTAACAAAAACACTTGCTGAGCCATCCCTAGCAATAGTGGGTGTTGCACCCAGGAGTTTGAAATGGTTCACAAAGTCTGTTCTGTCCCCTGTGATTATATTCTTTCCTCTGTTCACCACCATACGTGCCTTAGCATATGCTGTCTGCCTCGGAGGGTCTTGGAGGGCAGAGGGGCTCAGGTGTTTGCTACATGGGCAGCTGAGGAGTCCCGAGGCAGCGCAGGGCTGGAGCAACTTGCCCAGTCAGCCCTCTCCTACACACACCTGTGGGAGCCGAGAATGCAATTACCACACTGTGCCTGTGGGCCTGCATGCTCATGTGTGCAGACACTGCCAGGATCTTATTCCTCTTGAAATCCCTTACAGGGCAACAGCTTCCAGGGATGCAGACAGTCTCCAAGTCACCACTAGTGGCTAACTGGGATTGAGGCAGTACCCAGGACTGAGATAACAGGCTATCAGGCTGCTCTTGTGTTTTCCTTAGTCCCTTATAGATGCCCCTTTTTCCAGTTAAGATAATCACGGCATTAAAATGTGAGGTCTCTACTGTTTTCTCTGGCATTGCAGATCCTGCCAAATAATGTTTTTCCTCTGTATTTGCTAATTATTTCTCTACTAACTGCTGCTAGTTAATATGCATCGTGCGCCAGGTGTGCACATTGTGGTATAGGTCATCTGCTCTGAAGACTGGTTTTCAGTGGTGTGCACATTGTGGTATGGAGGGTAAGATATTTCTCTTTGAAGGCAGTTTATAAATCTTATTGGGCTTCTTCATGATGAAAGGCACTATAGATATATAAGAGATCAAAGCTGTGTAAAGATCAGTGGTATTTGTTTGCATGAGGTTTCTCTTTCTGTTCCTTCTGAGGATTTTGAGCTTCAAAGTTTCAGCTTTAAAGAAACTCAAAACCCAAAAGGAAGCCCTAGCAAAACCCACCATATTATAGCTGGTTTGAGGTCAGGCCAGCCAAGGGCCACAGGATTTCATGATGGACTCTAAAAGCTCTCCTCCAACATGCTCTATCTGGCAGCAAAAGCTGGCACACAGAAAATTCTTGGTCTTTCTTAATGCCAGTAGGGTCCAGAGCAGTACGTTTTCGACAGAAAGAATGCTGCTTAACAACAAAGGGGGAAACAACAGCTTAACTCAAAACAAGCATTTCTATTTTGACTTGTCAGCCTGCTAGCAAAGTTATTATCATTGTGACTATACAGAAGGAATTGGCCTAAAATTTAAGATAAATTCCTTATACAAATTGTGGTATTGTTTTTAAGGTGCACTTCATTTTTCACTTAAATTTTTTAACATTGAGAATTTTGAAATACACTTCTGCAGATATCTATAAGATTTGAGAATGAAAATCCAGTACATTAATTGAAAAGCACTGGCTGCAAAGCATTGTTTTTGATTGCTGTGTACTTTGATATGAGAATAGTGTTAGGCATCAAGTAAGTCATCCCTGATGTGTGAGCTTCTTATTTTTCAACAGGATCACTGCAGTAAATTTTCTTTAATTCACAGTGTATTCTCATAAATGACATAAAAATAAACCTGTGACCCATAAGGACATATTTCTATAACAGAGCCACACTATGGTCACACAGGGCAATCAAATACATTACAAATGCAAATACTTTTTTTCTTTTTTTTTTTAAGATAGATAACCCTCTGTGCCCTTTTTTACAGGAAAATCTTTCTCCTCTAAAGGCCTGCAAAAAAAATACTTGTCAGTATTGTCTGTTAATTTCTTATGAATAAAGCCCTTACTGTGAGCCTACAAAATCCACACATCTAAAACCACTCGTCTTTTTTTTTCTTCATTTCTTTTAAAGAAAAAAAAAGAGAAGGAGAAGTAATAAGGAACTGGTATGGATCTACATATGTCTCAGTAGAACAACAGAGTATGAAAGCAATGAAACAGACCCAGATATATGAGTGAATCCCAGACTTTCTGCAAATCATCTCCACAGTACTCTTGAGATAAGTCATACCAAATAATAAATAAGCTGTGTAGCCAAGCAGAGTAGAGAACAATAACCTGTCCAGTACATTTTATCAATTTTCAGTCATAGTCCAACAGCCAAGGGGAAGGATAGGAATCAAGAATAGAGTTTAATCAGTTGCTATTGCTTGCAAGAACTCCAGAGGCCTTACAGAAGAGACAAATGCAAATCAAGTCCAGTGGTGCACGATAAAACTAAGTTCAGTCTTGTGGTGAAAATCTTTCTTCTAGGGAAGAATACAGAAAATGTTTCTGTACTGGAAAAATTCAACCAACCATGAAAATAAATGTTCCCATTCTGAGTTTGTTTTTGGGGTTGTGGGTTTGTTTTTTTTTTTAAGGAAGAGCAAAGCATTAAATTTGAAATAGGTCTTCATGTCCCAGGAGGCTATCCTGGGGCATATCTGACTCAGGAGGCATCCCTCTCCACTGTCAAAACTGTTCCCCCTTTATGTTAGCTATTCTTGAACTTTACCCTTTCCTATCCCAAGTGAATAGGGATACCTTGACCTCAAAATTGTCAGTCATCCCCTGAAGTTTTTTCTCTTTCTCTCCAGTGTAATAACTATTGTGTTATTTACATTCAATGAAAGAGCTTCGGGAGGAACTAATGAGGCAGACGCTGTTCCTGCATGTCCCTAAACTATATGGCAATAGAGCTTTGGTCTGGGAAACTTTCCTGTAGCTGAGTGGGCTGAGCTGCAGAGGGGATGGCACTGACTGCTCAAACTCTTTGGGGTGAGTCTTCCTTGGGAGAGGAAAGCCTTGTGCTGGCAGGTGAATGTGGGTGAGCTAGAGTGACGGCCAGCCGTCACAGGCCAAGAACTGCACCCTTAGCCAAATCGTTCATTGCCAGCTATCTCCTCCCTGCTCTGCTGATGATCAGAATTACACCTCACATTGGAAGGAGAGCAGGATCCACTGTTGTCAGGCTGATGAATAACTGAACTGATTCTCTTGAAGCCTCTACCAACAGCAAAAAGTCTTTCATAGAAACAAGTGTTGAATTAAATAAAATTGATGATTTTGGGACATGGAGGATTAAAAATTTCTTAAACTTTCTGCATAACAATCTACAAAAGCTGATTTGTTCCCTTCCAGAACCTCAGGATTAGCCCCCAAATATGCCTGAATGGAGTCTCCGCAAATAGCTTTATTTAAATGTGAAAGGAAAAATAACTTGTCTTATTCACTCCATTCTAGGTTTCTAGTGCTCAGCACCCATGAAATGGATTGCTTATGGTGAGATAATGCCTTTTTTGTGCCTCCCAAACTCTGTGAAGAATGTCTTCCTGGTTAATAGGTTGATTTAAACTGTATATGCTCCAGAACATAAATATGATTATTTATCATACTCGCCCAGGATAATGACAGTAAAGAAGACAAGGCTGAAATTCTTTATGATTTCCTCTCCCGCAGCCAGTGACGTTCAGCACACAATACACAGATGGCATGCCACATAAAGCATCACATTAGCTGTAAAACATTCTCTCTTCCCATTAACTAATTTAACAATATGTCCACACTATGAAAGAAATAGACAAATTGCAGAAAACTTCTGTCAGCTTAATCCCGATTGCTAAAACAGGCCATTTGCCCAGATGGGATTGTTTTCTGGCCTATCAGGTTTGAAACATCTAGATATTTGGCAACCACCAGCCCAGACTCGCAGTGTTGATTCAGCTCTTCATCCTTAATTGCATTTCAGGCATGTAAGTCTCTGGAGATTTTTGACTGACAGCCTAAATATTGAAGGCTACTCTGTTCTGTGTGCATGTTAGGTGACCTGAATTTTCTAAAACAATGAGCTCTTAGGAGCCTGGTTTAAGTCAGCAGATGCCGTAGGTGACAAAAATCACAGCAAATGCCCCTGAGATTTTTTTGCCAGAGTGGGCAGTGGACCAATTTAAACAAGCAGTCCTAGCTTGTTTTAATTTCCTACCTTCTTGAGCAAATACACTTAGTGACTTTGGGTTGGTGGTACTGTGGGGGCTCCCTCAGTAATCATGGCCCAGCAGAGCTGGGCAGGTTGGTGACCTCTTTTCATCTCCATTTTCCTATTTTTCTTTTTGCTTCTAAGCAACACAGGAGTATGGAGAGAGCTCATGGATTATTAAGCATTAGCCTACAGGCTAATTTTAAGAGCATACATGCGCTCCATTATTCCTGTAACTAAATGTGACCAGAAAGTTGGAGAAAAATCAGTGGAAATGAAACAGAGACCAGCTGAAGAATAACTTGAAATAATTTGAAACTCACTATGGGTGTTCAATATACATTACCGAATTTGAAGGCAAGTGTTGCAAACATTGCCTTACTTTAGTGCAACTTTTTGCACAGGAGGAGTTGAGGATGAAAATAAACTTCTGTTTTGTTCTTACCCTCTCTTGATAGAGAAAGAGAGTAAACAAACTTTAAATAAAGGAAAGCAATTACGGAGTCACTGACCCACCAACTTTTTTGTGCCAGTATCTACTTCTAGTATTTAACTTCTGAAACTTGAGTTTTTTTAATGTCTACTGTCTGTTGTTGTTTTTTGCCTAATTTTATTTGCTCAGCTTCAATAACTACATACACTATGGTATCTAGCTGCTATTGGTGTACTAAGAACTTTTCCTTCTATTTGTTTAGTGTTTAGTTGTGGTTTCCAGTAACTTTTTACCAAATATCTTCATAAAAAGAAAAAATGACCCATCACAAAACCAGCAGAATGTTCAATGAGTGAAGAACTGCACAGTAACAAATATCCAAGATGTCCTGTGTTTTTCATGTCAACTGAGACTTGATTTACTCCTACATTATGCTTGCACTCTTCTACACAAACCCTTATCTAGAGAAAATCCATTTCCAGCCAGAAGCACAGAATAAAGTTCGGAATACGATGATCCATTAATTCTTCTCTCTTTGAAACATGTTTAAGGTTGAGCCTTATACCTCAACATGGATTTATTTCATCACTCTGTACTTGCCCTGTAAGTGTGATTCTATTTTAAAGATTTCTGTCTCTATATTTCACTGTTAGAATTCTTTTGAAGAGCATCATCTGGTATGTCCTCGTAACTGGGTACCCCCAGATTTAATCTATCTCATGTGTCACAAGGGAATTTATTTTTATAATAGTTACACTAATCCAATGGCTAACCATGTCCAGAAAGGACAGTTCTCTTGTGCCAAGACTTACCAACTAACCCTCAGAGCTCTAGTGCTGGAAGACCACTCATTTTCCTTCTGGGTTTCTCCTGAACTGTGTCCACATGCAGTCACTGTGATGATGGTGGGTAAGCAAGAATAGAATCAGCTCTCTCCAGAGACAGCCAGCAGGAAGGACAGGTGTGACACCTTGAACAATTCCAGGAACAGCCATTCATTACAGTACAGTGCAAGCCACTTTCTGGCCAGCCTTTCTCCATTGAACATGCAAGGCACTTTGGATGACTGATTTAGATGAGTTATTTAACCCAGATAAAGATGACCCAAATCCCACCTTAGAAATTGAATGTAATCCTAAGGACATCATGTGATTTGCATTTATTTAGTTCACTTCAGTATCTGACCAGCTATAATGACACAGCTACTTGTTAAAATTGGTATCTCAGCACTAATATGCCTAAATGTAGGCAAAACGGGTATCACCACTCACATGAAACTAACAGAAATACAAAAACAGTACCATTCTTCATGTGTGCATGATGGCAGTATTCACCACAATTTAATACTAAATTACAAGCATCAAGCTCTGGAAAAGACATCAACTATTACACTTCAATTGTTTTAAAGGTATTATTTTAGTGTCATGTTTCATAGGAAAGCCATACTTCTCTATTATTCATCTGACATTTAAAGCTTTTTTTCTATTCTTTCCTAGGAATATAAAGACTTAAATCACAAAAGACAAGTTTAAGAGGACTTTATTAAATCTGACAACTGACTAGCTGGACTGTGTGCAGTTAATAAGAAAATCCAGTAATTGAGCAACAAAGGACTGTTCACTAATAGTACTTATTTTTATTTCTGCAGTTTTACAGATCTTCAGTTCTGCAAATACATCTGAGTAAGACATTACTCTTTCTAGTTTACACCCACACTACATGAGATTACTGCAGTGTGGGAAATGTCACAATGCTTCTCCTGGTAGAAGAGCCACAGAAATGACTGGAACACACAAAATTAGTCCTGCCCATACACTTTCTTAGCTGAAAACATTTGCGTAGGACTGACTGGGTGTCTCACTATTTTATACCTTTTTCACTTACTATTTCAATTGATATACAAATATAGCAGAGACTTTTATACAAACTATCAGATTCATTATTCTGGGATCCAATTTTAAAAGGTTAATACTGAGAAAACAGTGAACTTTGTAGATATCTCTTCTGATGCTCTGCAGAGGAGCTCATAGGTCACTACTTGCATATTGGATTTTAAACTTACCCTTCAAACATATAAAAATGGTTTAGATACTTTCTCTGTTGCAAACTTAAATCTGTCCTTTACTTTTGAAGAGTGCACTATATGCTTTACCCTCAGACTCAGCAAGAGATCTGTTAAGATTGACTTGATGGTTACATTCCTAACAGGATAAGTCACTGAAAGTACTGTTCTTGTTTCCTAAGGAAATTTCATAAAATTCTTCTTGAAACGCAGGATGGGACAGGAGTTTACTAGGATTATATCCATCTATTTACTAATCAAGATCAGTTTCTTCTGTAAGTCTTCAAAACAGTCTTCTTTTCCAGTTGAATCCAACTTGGAGGGTTCATTTTCTCCCGAATCAACTGTACCAAACATGCTGAAAAGTACAGTATAAATCAGTTTGGTTTGGTTTGAATTCCCTTTCTGCTAGATGTTAACTGGCATTCCCAGGTTCAGTGCACCCAGTCAGTAACTTGCTCAGTGTTAGTCTTCTTTGTTTCCCAGAGGGGACACTTCTGCTACTTCTGCTCCTATTGTTGCTGGAAGAGACATCTCCAAACGTCTCCGAGTCCTTCACTTGGACTTTAATAAGTTTTCCCATTCAACAGTGGACTCACTATTTTTAGGAATTGCTGGAAAGATTGACTGCATCTTAGTTTGGAATTCTTTCATCTATAAAAGAGATTTAAAAATAGAATTAGTTAACTGCTACTAAGGAACAAATAAAGTAGCACCATGAACCCCAGGCTTCTCCCACAAAAGAAAGTGTGTGAGGCAAAGAATAAGTAAAAAGTTTTTAAAATAATAGAAAATTATGACTTTCCCTCTGATTATGTTGGTTCAATTAACAAAGTGAAAAAAAGCATGAAGGGACCCACAACAATCACCCCTTCTGATGCACCACACTGGGGTGCCTGATTTGGAGTGCTTGCCTGAATAATCCACTACTGTTACATGAATTACTATACACACATGCACACACACACACACACACTCAAAATATTTTTGTTTGGGCTAAAATTACCTCCATGGAATGTGCCCATTTTGACTGCAGTGCCTTTTTCTACACTTGCAATGGATGAAAAGCTCAATAGTCTGTTCAATGATTTTAAAACAAGGGCTAAAGCAAAGTACTAGTCAGCTTTGGCATCTTAGGTTTACCCCACCATATGGATAAAGGTGACAAAACAAAGACTAATTCAAATGTATATACCAGTAGGGAAGAAAACAAGATGCATGACAACACATGGGACCAAGCTTTTCTTTCACTGCTGTTAAAATACTGCAAAAGAGGAAGTATATATATATATATATATATAATATCTATAATTTATATTTATGCTAAGAATTTTATCACCAATGTCTGATTCAATAGTCCTGGAACGCCTTCATTCACTCAACATTCACTTAAATAAAAATCACTTCTATTAGAATATTTACATTTAATGAGCTTCTTTCTTCCAGGACTTCTATATGTATTTTTACATATATTTTAAAGGATAGGCATGGAAAAACCAAGTCAGTGAAAATCCTGTTACATAAACAGCAGAATGTACAGGCAAAGTTTTGGACTGCTATTTTTAGGAAGCTCTATGACAGAATCTATGACATTCACACAGAGAAGACAGGATGTGGTATTCAAGCACTGGATACAATGACCTCTTGAAGAGCAAATGTTGTCTCAGGCAGTATGTCCCACAGAGAGGTTCCAGGAAATCTAGATATTCCAAACAACCACAGAGGCATCTACTCTAATATGCCTACATTTTGTGTGTTATAGGTTGTCAGTATTTATACAAATACCTCTGGGTTGTTTTCTCTTCAAGTCCTTCTGTGTATGAATAATTCTGACAAAGAATTGGTACTTCTTTAGAGACATGCTACCCGAATGTAATTATTCAAGTTACAGCTGATATACAGAATGAAATATCATGTATATCTGATATACAGAGAATGAAACAATTTACAAAGAAATTACCAGTCCTTTAGTAAGACAGTAGCTAACTATGATAGATGAAAGCATTTCAAAACACTAGTTTTTAGGTAATAATGCCTGGGTATTGCTAATAAAATAAATACTATATAAAGCAGGAGGAAAATTCAGAGCCAAATTATCGTTTTTGTTTTTTCCTGATTTTGTTCCCTCTCTGTTTCATATTTCATTCTGATCAGATAGTTGTTTTGATTAATTATTCCTTCTTGGTTTTTAAAAACCTTGGCAATCGCCCAATATTGTTCCTAAACTAACATTTTTGCTTCTTATTTAAAACTGAGAAGCTCTCATAGACAGCTAATGTTTCCAAGAATAATAAACACCAGTATCAGAGCTGACGTAGAGGAACAGCCCAAATTGCACTGAACAATTGCTGACAATTAAATACAAGTATTTACAGTAGTACATGTTTTAGGAGCTTTGGCTTAGCTGTTTTTTCCAGTCCTTTGTAATTAAGTTATCCCAGCTCACTGATGGATGGAAAGTACTCAATTTACTTAACTTTTTTTGCATCCTAAAGAATGATTCAGCTCTTCTACTCTTTCATCTCACTCTTAAGTATTATCTGGGTGTTTGGAACACAGGAATGGTCAGATACTAACCTGATGTAAAATGCTGTAGCTCTGTTGGTGTGACTGGAGATAAAAAAACAGCCAATCATCTGGTGCAATGTGGATTTTCTGGCTGTTTCTAAACTCACATTTAAATTTCTCTTAGTGTAAAATTTAAACAATGCACTCACAAGCCCTAGAAGACACCTCTGTTACCCCACTGAAGATGCACAAAACCAAAGGGAAACTAAAAGCAATTCTATAAAGCCTCCAAAAAGAAGATGATGGATGGGGGAGCCAATCAGAAAACTACAGTGATTCCTCCCTCTGACAAGCACATCATAATTATTAACATGCCAAACCCCAACTCTTGAATGCAAAAAGCAGTCTTGTCTGGGAAATAAAACACTTCAACTCCATTCTGAAAGAAAAAAAGGCATTTATTTAGAAAGCAATGAGACACTGCTAGCAGCTGCAGATTTAAGAATATTAGATAGTTTTCTGCCCACTCAGAACATTAATTTATGTTCTGCAGGTAAAAGCAACTAATTTCCTGGAAAAGCAGTTTTTCTTTAACACATGGATCAGATCTGAAATATTCAATGTCTTTCTTTCACTTTTAAGACTCCCTGAGAAATTTCCTCAGCCTTGT
Organism: Erpornis zantholeuca; assembly: GCA_013400515.1. Lineage (NCBI taxonomy): Eukaryota > Metazoa > Chordata > Aves > Passeriformes > Timaliidae > Erpornis > Erpornis zantholeuca. Next base: position 51,217 of record VZTN01024307.1, on the reverse strand, counting down.
CTTCTCAGATTTTGATGCTTATTTGTAAAACCACTTTGAAAGTGATGCCAGACTCAATGCTTCATTCACCACTTCCTCTCTTGCCTGCCCTTTTCCACAAGCCCACTCTGCACAAACAGTTTTTCATTGCAATTCACGACTTTGACCATGTTTTATGTTTTTCCATAGATTTTCTTCCTTTGTGATTCCCGGACACTGACCTATTTCAATAAATTGTTGATCACTACTGTGCATTGTCTTCTCAGTGTAACACTTTAGTCTGTCAGATATTGCTCAGTGTAACACTTCAGGTTGTCAGCTCTTTAAGAAGGACATTATCTGCAGTGACTGGCGTGGGCCTCATTAATACATGACTTCACAGTATGTCTAAAATGGGGCCAATTTCTTCCCAACACAAATGTCACACCTACTCACTCTTACTACAATCTTTCATTCCTATAGCCCTTAAAAGATACTGCACCTGATTATTTCTCTCCACAACAGCTGAGTTCTCACTTGTAAGACATTAAGCAACTTAATTAGCACCAGTCACGGACTTCTATATTTCCCCTCTCCTCCCACTCAGAAAGTGCAGTACAATGTTTCATTAGGGCTTTGACCTGAACCTCTAAGGTATCTTCCCCTTTCTCTCCTATTCCACGAATAACATCAGCTTCTGAGTTTCTTCCTACATTTCCACATTTGTGCTTACTGCTGTCCCAAATGCACTTCCAAATCCCAGGAACTCAATCCTCTAAAACTCACTTATCACACTTTCTTAAACCATGGAGAAAGCTTTGAAAAAAGAACCATTCTCTGGTGTCACGGAACTGGTGTATACCCGCATAACTAACCATGAAAATCGCGTCCCTAAGTTTCTGTCAGTTAAAAGCAGTTTTTACAAAAAAACTCTCCCACTGACAATGTCTGCTTGCTTACAAACCATTCTAATACCCCATTTTAGGCTGTAACTTCTTAATGGATGAACTTTATGATCTTAGAGGTCTTTCCAGTGTAAATGATTGTTTCAGTCAGAGACTTAGAGCCCAGTCTTCTGGGCTTTGATTGATTGAACTCTAAAATATTTTTATATTTAGGACTAAATTTGGCCTCCAGAGTACCTCACACTGGCTTCAGGGTTGTTCTTGCTTGCATTTAGTTGACCCTGTCATAGCAGGCCCATTGCAACTTCAAAGTATCCTTGCAGTGAAAGTAAAGTTTGTTCACTAAACATTTAAGTTAGTCCTTCAACAAACTGGGCATACCAGTGTCCAGTCCTCCTGCAGTGCGGTGAGGTTCTTGTGAAGATGATTCATCAGCTTTCTGTTCTATTAATTCTAAACACTTGAGGCATGAGAATTGGGACCTTGTCTTTATTTGCATTAACTCTGGGGACAAACACACTTCTTGATGGGGGAAATGCTGCAATTAGGAATCTGTGTCTTGTCCTGCCTTTTCTTTTCAGCAGACATGCCACTGGGGAGGTCTCTTCTCCTCTTCTCCTGTATTTTCTCCAGATTCCACAACATTCACATCAGTGGTCTCAAATCAAAAGGCATTAATTTAATTACAGGAGCTAACGTGCTATGTACTAAGCACTAGAATGCTTTGAAGTAACTCCCTGCAATGGCTACCTCTTTATTATTGTCAGCCACACTGGCACTGGGGTACTCGGTTCAACTGTGATAATGTCTTCAATTAATAGTGCAGTAAACCAAGCACTAAAAGCTGAATGTATTTTAACTCTTCCTGCTGCCTTCAGTACCATAGGCCACTCTCAACTGCTGCTTCTGAACCTAGTGGTACATGAACGATTTGTAACACAATTCTTAACATTCCAGCACGCTCCATTCCTGCAGGCAACTCTCTGAAGTGAATTTCACTCAAGTGAATTTTATTTTTTTGTCACAGATATTACAGAGCTTGACGCAGTTTTTTCTTGCCAAATAAATTACAGTAACTGTTCTACCTCTGTCAGGCTTCTTTCTAAAAGGGTATCATCTACCTTACTGCATTAAATAATCTGTAATAGCTACAGATCACTGTTATTTTCTTATCTTAACCTAATGATCCTGCCTCAGATGGCAAAAATATGGGGACCTAAAAGCATCTTCCATTTAATAATCTCTTTTTAATGTACATCGTTGACAGAATGTCACACAAAAATTGGGATAGCACTATTACTAAGAGCACTTACATAGCCGCTCATATTAAAATGAATGGAAGAGGGGCTAAAAGAGTCTATTTGATTCCTAGAATGAAAGTTTTACCAAGAAATGTTCTCTTTAATGTCTGACATTCATAATAGACCAACCTAGATTCCAGGAATTATTAGTTTCCTATTTTAGTACTTGTATCAGTAAGAACTGCTTACATTAGCTTCCAAGTGAAATGAGGTTAGATGCCCTGAACTGGAATATCAAGTGGCAGCAGAATGCAGTATGTACATGCCCTCTGTTCTCCTCAGCCACCATCCATTTCACAAGGCATGAAGATGAGGCATGCTGCCCTGGATTTAAAAGCATAAGTGCCACCTTTTCCCAAATCTTAAAATGATTGCTGTTGCCCTTGTTAGCAAATTATTACCAAGAGCCACATACAGAAATAGCAAGTTATTTGTAGAAAATACTGAGTGCTGAGCCCTTGCAGGACTGGAGGAACAGAGCAGCCAGCCTGGCAGCTGAAGGTGATTGTCCTTCTCTCAGTGCAAAACAGGGCACTCACTGTGGGTCACTTTGTGCCAGTTCTGGAATAAGCATGGAAAATAGAGCCCTGGTTCACACTCTTACATCTTGCACTTCACTAGCAAAGGTATCATGAACATTTGGATTATGCAGAACTACAAGTCTGTGAAAATGGCCCTGAGAGCATCAATCCTGGCAGTAAACATCCTAATATTTAACCACCTAGCACTGTACTCTCATAGCACACTGTTCACCACCTATTTGCTGATTCCAGTGTTTCAAGCTTGCACAGAGAAAAGCAGCAGCAGAATTGTGTTAAACCATTTGGAGAAGTCAGGAGCTCATAGTGGCTCCCTGTCTCAGGCTCCCCTGTTAGGCTCACACACATGCCTAACCTAATGCAGTGTTGAGCACCCTCTCTGAAATCAGATGACAATTTGCAGTGCCTAAAATGAAACAAATGCATAGACATATTCTTCCACAAATCTATCTCTATAAATCTTGTGTAAGTGGGTAAAACATGTCCTGTGCTTTTTAAAAGAAAAACAACATGAAAATAACCTAAGTGAACTTTACAGGGAGAGGGGGACAAGACCATCACTCTTTAGAACGAAGTTGTCACAGTTCCCAAACAATTATAAACATGTAGCAGCCTCTCACAGCTACTCCATATTCTGTCTTGAAATACTGGTGAACTAGAGACACCTGTCAAGTCACAGGGGTCAGGCTGCCTCTTTTCCAATTATTTGGCCACATGAAGAGATAAAACACATTAAATACTTTCCTCATGTTACTTTTCCATAAATGCAAAAGACACGTTGCTAATTCATGAATGGGAAGAGAGCTGGTCTACATCACAAACATGTTTTACTAGCCTCACTTTGGTTTCATTTCTGTGCAAATGTGACTTAGATTCTAAAGTGGGAAGAAGATGCTATTCCAGAAGAAAAGCCTTAAGAAAGTAAAACTGTTCTCAGTTAAGGCTAGATTATTTTGAATTAAAAACATAAAAAAAAAGAGGATGTGGTTAGTTAGTTATGTTCAATTTTTTTATTCACAGAGACAGTAATATTGTAAACTGGATTCTGGAATAAAAGGGATTTCCTTAAGTTCAGACATACAGAAGTGTTCTTTCCACTTTTATACATTTCCATGTTGACATTTCTGATATAAAATGTCATGGACTTAAATTTTTGTAGTATATAGTATCTCAAAGTAAAGGCTTTTGTGCCATGCAGAAAAATGGAGTGTGGAATACTTTTGATACCACTGAAGAATGTGCCATTTATTTCTGCAGAATCTTACTTTCAAATCTGGGTGCCTGGAAAGGACATCCACATGATTAGTCTATTATGGTGTATTAGTCATTGCCCCTTAGTCACCCTGGGCAATTTGAAAAATTAATCTTGAAATAATTTTAAATTTAAAGTAGTCAAATATCCAGATTTATAAAGCTAGCTGGCTAATGGACCCAAAATCTCAGAATGAGTGTCCCAACCCTATAAACTCTTCTGTCCTGTAATTTGGATTTCTGAATTAAATTCAAAACATTGTTTGCCAGCAGACAGTTTCCTGTAAAGAGCAACCAGAGTAAATTTTTTCCTCTCTATGTCCAGGAATTAATTATATGTATCATCTACAAGCAAGATTCAAGGCTGGGGAAAGGGCCAGCAAAAACCCAGAACTCTTTGGTGAGGCTTCAGCCTCAAGGCCATGACTGGGGCTGAATTCCATGCAGGAAGCTGTCAGAGCCAGTGTGACCCCCAGAGGCAGGTGGGAGAGCTGGATGCCTCCAGGCAAGCAGAGCAGTGGGGCTCTTGGCCCACAGAAGGGCACGGCAAGCATGGCCATGCACCACACTTAACATACAGGGCGACACCACGGGACCAAGACATAGCAGGAATAACTTGCAGCCATCAGAGAAGCCTGGATTCAGATTTTGCTTGTAGAAGCACATTTTATAGTTATATAACTACAACTATAGTTATATGGCCAAGTTATATAGTTATATGGCCAAGACATGGATCAACCCACTCGTCCACTTAGGGTGACACAGAGGTGTTTCAGACCAACATCTGAAACTTCCCAACAGGTTGGTAACAGCCAACAGCTGCGAGTCTCTCCCAAGACACAACACTGCAACTCCTCAAGAGAGCTATAGCTACAGCCTTCCCATATTCTTCAAATACTCCCTTGCAGCTGTCCCTATTCATAAAGCAGATGTAGCAGCTTTCCAATAGGAAAATGACGATCTTATCCTTGAATAAGCATTCTGCCTTACCAAGTAAACAGTGAAGCTCATTGGTTTCTTTTTTTCCTTCTTGGATAAAATAGTAGCAGTACATAGGTGTGGAGGAAAGTTCACACCAAACTAATTAGGCACTATAAGCAGTACAGAAAAATCCAGTATAAGCAGGAGGAGAAAGTGGTAACTGGTACTAGCACTCCATCTTCTTTCAAAGAGCTTGAGTTTAAGTAAGTGTTGAGGAAATAAAAAAACATTTTTCAAAAATGGGCAGATTTGATTTCTATAGAAATATGCGATCATGAAATTGCAAGGAAAAGATAAGCTTCTATTATGCTATCACACATAAGCATGATGAGGAATAGAAACTTCATGAATAATATTTATGTGAGAATTAAATGCAACAGTAATTAAAAACAAATAACAAAAAATTTAGGAATGACTCTAGGATGACTCTATTTTAGGAGATATGGTGCATTTATAGCAATATTTTCTCATTTATGCAATAGGATAAAAATTTCAGCCACTGCAATATGCCTATATTGAGTTAAGATTTATAAATCTCAGTACTATTTACAGATGCCAAACCCAGTAATATTTGAAGACTATGTCTCCATGTTCTCATCTTCTATTTTAAATTAATGTATCCTTAAAGCCAATACTCCTTTGTATTTATACTGTGCCTATGACTATACTTTCACAAAACTATATCAGGGAGATGTTATTTTTATGCTTAAAATGGTGATTCAGAGGTTTGATTTTCTCTAGAGAAAAGCAGTTCACTTAGGAAATGTTCTTACTAACAAAGCCACAGCAAGCATATATTCTCTGTTTTGCCTTTAATTGTTTTAGATGTATCTTTACGGCCATGCAATTGTTTTAAACTCTTAATATTTTAAAGGTTAAGATCAATGAAAAACAGGATATTTCATTAGGAGACACCATAAAAGTGATAAACTAGTATTTTTAAAGTATATTAGTCACAAATTGCTAAGCAATTCTTCTCACTATTTTTCCAGCTTTCCACAATCAGAATCTCACAAACCTACATATGAATCATCCCAGCCCTTTTCCTATGGGACAGAGAATGCTTTTATTTCTGAGGAAATGAAACCTAATTTATTGAGGGCATGAAGAACAAGAGGGCTTTTAAAGCATAATTTATCTTGTTTGTTAATTGTTGAACACTTCAGTCTACAAGGGCTAAGGGCATTGTTCTGCTTTTAAAAGAAGGTTCATAATCGATGGCAGTTTAAAAAAAAAGGAAAAAAATAACATCATACATTAATAGCTATGTTTTACTATCTGCCGACTACTCTATAGCTTCGAGTTTAATTAAAAAGAAAGGTTTACAACTCAACTGTTAACTTCTAAAAAATTCCAGAAAACAAAGAAAACTGTCACCTGCTCTAGGTGACCCTACCTTGGCAGGGCAATTGGACTACATGATCTCCAGTGGTCCCTTCAAACCTAGTTATTCTGTGATTCTATGAAACTAGAATTTTTCCCAGTAATAAAAAGGCGTGGTGGATCGTAACACTAGAATACATAAATAAAATAAAAAAGGTTTAATTTTTGTAACTTCAAAGAAAATACTTGTTTAGTTCAACTGTAGCACAACAGGTTTAAGATATTTTGAATATTTTACTTTTAAAAATTCTTACTGAGTGAAACACCATTTATTATTTCTCTGAAAATTTTAAATCTCATTGAAAAGCTCATATCATATGCAGAATGTTGAAATAAGATGTTTCGACTATTATTCAACTAAATAAACATGAAATGATAAATTGGCCAAACCCAACCTTTTTTACAAAATTTGTCTCAATACTTCTGTGTTTTCCATCAGCAAACAGCCATTCCACTGCACCAGGAGTGGGCACCCACATGGTTTGGAGGTTGCAAGCTCAAAACCAGTGGGATAATGCCATGGAAGATAATACCACAATGTGGAATTTGTTAATTAGCAAAAAAACTTGTAGAAAACAGTGGTGGCATTTTATTTCAAGCCAGACTTACTTCAAGCTTGTGTTTAACACAGCACTTGTCCTTCCACACTGTGAGGTGCCCCAGAGAGGAAGGCTGTGGGTATGTCTGGATGAGTCTCAGATTCAGATCAGGAGTGCTCTTTGGAAGCAAATCTCCCAGTTGACACTGGGCATGAGTCTGTGTATTACTGAACAATCTCAAAATGCATGACCTGCAGTTTTTTAGGGTAACACAAATCCGAAGAAGCATCTAGTAGTGCACATAACATAGTCCAACTGCAAACAGGCATTCAAGCCATGGGGCAAGGCCAGTGCCAGTCCAAATTTTGGAAATTCCTGGAATGGTTGTAGATATCGGGTCCTTGATCTGCTAATGCTTCACTGCCCCAGTGGTGCTGGTCAATGATACTCACTAATACAGACAGAGCCTCTATGCTCAGAGATAATCAAAGGTGGTATGAATTTAAATATTTTCCTGAGAGGTTGCAGGAAGCAAGTTTAAAAAGTCTGATTATTACTGACACATGGTTATTTTCTGCAAGAGGTACAATATAAAAGTAGATAACCACTATCTCCTAGGTTTTCTCCTAGGAAAAAAGATTTCTCTTTTATGCTACTGAAAAATAGAACTTAAACCATTATAAAATGAAGTCCTCATTGAACCATCACTTCTTCACTTCAGAATAAGAGTTGAGCGGAACTTAGTAGCGTTTATTGCTTGCCAGCCTGTCCTCAGATTACAACAGTGGTAACTGCAATCAGGGAATATTAACAACCCAACCTGAGACAATGTAAAATCTTTTATATTCCTTACCAAGATATAAAGATCAGTTACTTACTCTCACCCCTGGGTTTTGACACTGGCATAAAAGCAGCAGACTGTAAAGCTATAAGGAACCACCTTTAACAACAAAGCCATTTAAGAGCTGGAAGCAGGCATTGTCACAGCACCATTTTAAGAACTAATAAACCACAAAGATTAAATAAAAATCTAGAATCACCAACTCTGGTGCATCACCTCAGGGCCTGGAAGGAATCTTAACAACAACTTGCTTCTAGGGCAAACACAGGCTGTCTCAGAAAGCGTGAGGATGAGGCATCCTGAACTGTGGCTGCAGTTTCTTTCCACGACACGAACTGCTGAGCAATCGTGCCACTAACACAGATTAATTACAGCAATTACAACTCACCAAGGAAATATGACTACACTTTTCTCTTGTCATTTCATCTCTGACTTTGGGAGTGATGACAAGAAAATTTAAACAGCCACAAAGCTTAGGGTAATAGGTATTTTTACCAATCACTCGCTGTCCCGTCATAAGTCACACTCACAGGAAACACGTACCCCACCATTAGAAGCCACAGCATTTTGGCAGCGGCAGCCAGTGAGGCCGCTCTGCTGGGCTCTGGCTGGGGGCAGCAGGGTTTGGCAGTGCAGCACCGCAGGTCTAAAGCCCGGCTGGCTATGGGACCAGAGCCCGCAGTCCCTGGGATCAGGAATGAGCCGGGCCCTCGGCGCGGGCGCTGCTGTTCCGGCCGGCGCCACCGGGTGTCGCTGCGGGGCAGCTGCGGCGCCCCGGCCGCGCCCGGCCCCGGGGGAGCCGCTGGGAGCGAGGCGGGAACACAAACCCCAGAAACCAACCGGGGCTGGGGTGCAGCAGCACCTGCCTGGCTCAGTTCTGCCCTCCAGGGGTGCGGGAGAACCTGCCGGCGCCGGGCCGCTCACAAGGCATTCCCGGCGCGTGGCACAAGGATCAGGGCCGCTCAGTGACACCGACTGCACATCCCACTGACTCGCACCGGGGCGCGCTCAGAGCACTAAAAGCACGGAGCACACCTCGCACTGCACTTCCCCAACCTCAGTGAGCAGCTCTGCTCTCCTTCTCCGGCCCAGTCAGCCAAGCTCCGGTGCGCTGCGGGCCGGCACCCCGGTGTGCCTTCCCGGCCGCGCCTGTCCCGTGCCAAGATCTGCCGGCTCTGTTGCTCCTTCCGGTGTGACTTCTGCCAATCCATCATTTCCACTGACTGTACTTTATTCCGTTTCTTGTACTTTATTCCTTCAGATGACTCGAGGCAGTAAACACATAACAATTCAGTCTCACTGGACTTGGAACTCCCCTTCAAACCCGGCAAGTGAAGTAAGTCCTTTATTCACCAAGATCCCACCTAGAGAGTCACAGGGACTGAGCTGGCAAAGGATTTGGGAGAGCACTGGATCTCAGGTACTCCTATGTGCAAATGAAGCATCTTTCTTGTTTGCTAAATGAAACACCTGCAGCGCTTACAGTCTGAATTTTATTATCCTACACAATTTAATATCAGGAGAAACAATTTAATATCAAGATACTGTAGTAGCTGTCAATAACATTACCAATATTGCTCCTGAACAGATGAAGCTGCTGCCTAGCAGGGTCAGGTCACTAATTAGCAAGTCCCAAGGGCAGCTAATTACTGTTAAGGTGAAGAGGCTGGGCAGAACCTCCTCTTCTCTCTGTCCAGCTGCCAAAACTTTAGTTATTAAATTCACCCAGGTTCCTGCCATCAAAATGAGTCTCCCCTCAAGTTACATCTAATATAGCACACTGAGAGGCTAAAGTCTGCTTTAAGTCCATAGTTTTCAAATCTTGATATCTGATGCTAGACTGGAAATTGTGACTTGAAATTTTATAGGTATTGGAAATTTGCACGGACTACAGAGCCAGTGAATTCACAGTTCTCAACCACACTGAAGACTCCAGTCATTTTATTCAGGTAAATCTGTAAAAGCCTCCTTTAAAAATGTTTAACTGAAATTAAAATGTTGACTTGAAAATGTCAAACTTAGATCAAAATCTGTGGTGTCTTCCATGATCTGAACAGTTTATGTGGAAAGAAACTTTATTTCACTCAGTCATAAATTCAGTTTCCTAAAAATAAAACTTTATATTAATTTTTGTGGGTATCTAATAATTATTAGACATAATATATGCACTGCAATTTACTCAAAAATCAGTATTGTAACTGACTGTTAGTCTATTATCTCTGCTTAAATGAAAGCAATTAAGAATTTTCAAAATTATCCCAATGTTGCCCAGAAATTTCAGGAAAACATATACAATAAAAACAGGCCCTTCTGAAAATGAGCATATGTTTAAGAGTCTCATTTGGTTTTAGTGCTATGAACCTCTTTGGTAAGAATAGTGCATTTTTAACATGCTTCTACTTTTGTACCTCCAGCAATTTTAAACATACATATATTTTATTTTAACAACTACATAACAACAGAAAAGTTACAAATTGCTGATTTTTGACTCTGCAATAATGAATAGCACTATTGTATGTGTTTCCCTTCTGCAGTGAAAATCTAGAAGTCTATAGTGAATGCAATAAATATCTCGGTGGAAAGCAGAGAGAGCTGGTCCAAATCATCTCTTGACAGAAATCAGAAATGCTCCTTCAGCATCTGCAATTCTCAATGTGCACTACAGTGAAACATTAGCACTCCTCAATGGAAAACAATACTAACAAGAGCAATACATTTGCAAGAGCCTCTTAAAACACAGTTTCCCTCATCTCCTTTCAACATTAACACAACACAGAATATAAAAAGGTGCACCTTTCTGACCAGGAACACTCAACAATTCTCTAAAATGCTTGCAGTTTGTTTCTGACACAAGGGCCCTTGCTCTCAGAAGCCCCAGGGGACTCAGGCATGTTCTGGGGCTTGGCCATCTCAAGCTTATGTGGGTGGTCCCTATCAGGCAGCCTCAAGAAAAGCCTCACAGGGAAACCAGTAACTGTGGGTCTAGGCCAGTACTTCTCATGGAAGTAAAAATGAGGCTTAGGAAAAAACAGATAATGTAAATTGCAACTAGGATCAGACTCTGCTATCCTTCAGCAGGACCAGACACTGTGACAGAATGAGAAATCAGAATTGGTAGTACAGTGTGAAATGAGTCCTTCTGATGAGATAGGTCCAGCAGCAAACTGAGTGAACTGTTGTAGCTCAGCATGCAGAGAGTGCAAACTGATACTCCCACTCTTGCACCCCCTTCCCCAACATTCCATCACAGCTGCATGTGTCAGACTTCAGTTGAAACAAAATGTGTTGTAGCTGCCTCCTATGTCCTGCCATGCTTTTTGGGTGTTCAGCCTTCCTTTATCTACTCCTACTGAGAATCAATATTGAAAACTAAGAAATAAAGGACTGTGTAATGCTGTATTTGGGGCTCAAATTGTGAGCTACAGGATACATCAGCAGAGTAGACAAGCAATGAGAACCTGAAGAAAGGTATGAATGAGAACAGTACTAAGATGAAGTAATATCATCTTTCTCCTTTATATATGCTTTGCTGAATACATAAATAATTGCCATGTAAGGTCAAGGAAGCCTATTTGTTCCTAGTCCTAAAGAGGATGCAAACAGCTCTGCCAAACTTATAGCTGCAGGAGACTCTAAGTCATGGCTCATTACTAGGGGCAAACAAAAATGCTATGAACTTTAGTGTTCACACTCAACATTGTGAAACACTGGAACATAATCAATTTACTAAAGATAGCTGTAGCTGGTATCCTGGAATGTACAAATGCTTCCCAAGTTTCTTTGCCTTGATGTGACACATCAAGGACCACCATTCTAATGCACATGATACTCAAGCTTCTGTTCCTTGCTGCTTCTAGAAAGCAAGTTGGTTTCCTTTCAGTTTTTCTTACGTCCTCTGTGCCCTGATGCAAAAAATAGAACTTGGACAAATAAATGGATTGCTCTAAAGATAGAATTCAGGGGGGTAGCCTTCAATACAATAACCAAAGGATACAGAAAGTTTGCAGCTACTATTTTTAATCTCTAAACTAGAACACTGGCTCTTTTGTGAAGTATCTGAAACATCTGTGCAAATAAACATAAAGCAGAACAAAACTACCCCTACCCCTAAACTGTCTCCTCCCACAGCATGCCATTTTTTGCAGATGTAAGAACAACTTTTCTGTTTGCCCACATTATGGTTGGTCATTCTACATGTAGTGAATGAAGGTGTAATTCTTAGGCTGATGTAGTATAGGGATGCCATCCCAAGATGCATGACCCTAGGAAAAAGTTGAGAGGATCATACTTGCTACTCACACTGTGCACACCCAGAGCCTTCCAGATGGCAAAACTCAGCAACCCAACTCCGCACCATGCATACAGTGAGCCCCATCCCAGGGCTCGTAAGGCCAGCGATGAACCACTCTCTGGTAGTGCAGCTGTGGCAGTAATCCCCTAGAACCAAAGATAAAGAGATTCTGTGACAAAGCGAACAATAACTGGGAAAAAAAATTAGAACTAAAAAGGTTGGTGATTTAGGTTTTTTCCTGACCTGCCAGTTGTACTAGTGTGGCCACAGAAAATCTCATGGCTGCCAGCACACCTGAAGAGCCAACAAAGGGGCTGAATGAAGTGCCTTCTACCAGGAGCAGCTTTCATGGTTGCCAGTGCCAGCCAGGGATAACTTTCATTGCCCAGAAATACCAAAGTCAGCTGTTTAGTGGGCACAAGAATCCAACACTCAGTTATCTCACCAGTCAAAACACAAAACTGAATTGAAACCAGTCACAAGCCTTTAGGCCAGTGACTTCTGAACATAATCACTCTATGTCACTGATTTTGGTACTTTTTCATAGGGGGCAACCAGTGGCCTCTAAGTCTTTATCTGCACTTCTGGAACAGCACATTGGGAAACCAGAAGAACATGAGCAGCTTTCATCTGGACACAGAAAGGGTGTAACAGTGACCCAGGGACTAATTTCAAGAGGCTACAGCTCTGAAGAAGCTCTGGAATCTATTCAGGAAAATTTTGTAAAAGCAACAACAACGCTGAACCTGTACCCCTGCAGAGTTCACCAAGCAGCAAGACTGAAAATGCTCTGTGGTCTCCACACTTCTTGCTTTTGTCAGGAGACCCCTACAAGAGTAGGTAGCTTTAAGAGAGCTGCATAGAAGTCTGCCATGAGACGTGCCCTGAAAACTTAATAAAACACTGTCACTTGGAAAAGCCACCTCAGGCCAAGAATGTAGCATCAGCAATGATAGGAGTCCCAAGCACAATGAAGCCTTCTCTGTCACAGCATGTAAATGGGGACTGCAGCTTCCAGGGGAAAGGGGCACACGCTGGGTGACAAAAATCCCTGTGCATCCTGCACTCACTGCTGGCCAGCCATTCTCATCTCACAGTGCCCACCATACTGCACTTACTTGGTACAGCAGAGCTTCAACCTGTGTAGCCCACAGCAACAGTGAGACAGACAGAATGCTCTTGCTCATAGTGGCAAGTGCCATTCAGAGGATTTTTTTCCCCTCCAAATGATCGCTGTTCAATTGTTCACAAGGTTTCAGATGGTAATTGTTAAAGATGGGCATCTATGGTCCTTACACAACTCAACAGTTCTACTTAACTGGGTATCTTGGAAAAAACCCAACTAATTATTGCTCAGGGGTAACACAAATGAGACTGCACACATAAAATTATATTCAATAAAGAATTATTTCATTTATAGTCTAAAATACGGAAAAGGAAAATTAACTTGTGGAAGGATCAAAAAACCTCTTTTCCAAAACGTGCCAAAGAACAATTCTCTTTTACTCATCACAAAAAGTGGGGGACAAAATCTTTGTATTCTTGCTTTAAAAAAGCTTTAAACTTTTAACTTTTTTTTTAAAATGCTTCTCTTTCTTCTTTGATACAATTAAATACACTTAGTGTCTATCACTATGGTCAGTCAAATAGCACCAGTAGTTTTTCTCCTCTTGGCTTTGTATTTATTGAAATGTTAAAATGATCCTCAGACAGTCCTCGGCATTGACACTTTCCCTTAGGATTTAGCTGTAGGCACAGCTACCCAAGGACAAGCACACACTTGGAAAGGGCAGAAGCAAAACATATCCTGACCCTTATTTATTCCAATCTGGATATCCCAAAGTGGAAGCTGTTAACAAAAACAATGCTCTGTAAGCATACACACACACAAACAGCAGAGATCTCCAGTCACGCTATAATATCAGGTCTTATTATCTCCTTACCACAGATAATGAACCATTATAACACTTTCAGTTACTACTGCTCGGAGTAGATTTGAAATGCTGATTAGTTTTGACATTTTTCCTGCTTCCATATCTAACCATATACAACAACGCTGAGAAAAAAACTGTCCCATTTAGAAGAGGGGAAACGAATGGGCAAAAATATCCTCTGCATAGAATCTTTAAATAGGAGTGAAAATCGCTGGCAAAAACCTCACCCCACTATATTTAAATGCTTGATTGTCCCAGAAAAATAGTGGTAAATGGAAACAACTGATCTGGTTTTACTGACTGCAGCCAAACAGGGCTGATTCCTGTCATAGGCTGAGTCATCAGAGTACTTAAGTACACAGATACGGGTTTCTGTAAACAGGACAGTTGGTTAAATAATTATCAGCTATGCTGTTCAGAGCATCAAGAAATCTGATTAATGAAATGCTAAAAAGGACAACAGTAGCATGAGAGAAAAAGATGTCCCCAAGAAGAAAAAAATTTAAGAGAATTGAGTTTTATTCACTAACCTGTTTTTCTATGTCCAGATTGTTTTCTCATCACTACCACTTCTGTATTTTTTTAAAAATATTCTTTAATTTAAAAAACAAGCTTTTAAACAATATTTGAGTCTTTCCAAAAACAGACCAGAAAAAAAAAACAGGGCAGAAATAGCTGATTTTTTTTCCAAATATATGCTGCTTTTTCAACTTGGCTGGTTATTGTTTTGTTTTCCTCTGGAAGATATAAACAGGAAGTGGGAGAAGGAGAAAAATCACATTGTTTTCTTATTCATACACATGCCTTGATCCCGTAACTGTCCCCTTGTGTGTAGAGTGTGTCTAAAAGGAAGCAGTGCCTAAAATAAAGTGTGTTCAACTGTTTTGGTTGATTATATTAAGCATGTTCACTGTTTTGTGTGACCTCATCCATTGTAAAATTAAACACCTGGATAAATGCTGGTAAAAGTGGACACTTCTCACAAGGAGAGTGCTGCAGCTGAGCATTTAATTTTAACACCCCCCTTCCCCATAATTTCTTAACTGAAGGTTTCCTCAGTGGTTCATCACTAAACAGGATAATGTAATCTCCGTTTTTAAGT
This sequence comes from Erpornis zantholeuca, assembly GCA_013400515.1. Classification (NCBI taxonomy): domain Eukaryota; kingdom Metazoa; phylum Chordata; class Aves; order Passeriformes; family Timaliidae; genus Erpornis; species Erpornis zantholeuca. The sequence continues at coordinate 36,192 of VZTN01024307.1, read as the reverse complement.
CAATTTGGGCATCAGTCCTACCAATGCTTACATTTATTTTAATTCACCACCAAGGTACTACCTACTGTAGCAGATGCAATTTCAGCTTTACCTCTTGCCAGTAACACTGATACTACTCTGCAAGAGTAGGATCTCGTACTGTTGCTTCCTGGTAGTTTGAATGCAGTCATGAAGCCATGATGCTATGATGCTACAGGTTCCCCTCTAAAATGCTGCTGGTTTTTTTTTTTCCTCCCCTAAAATGATTTAAATCTGACCCAGGCTGCATTACAGTTGCTTCCTGTTTCTACCTGACTTGCATGCCTCCATTTCACCAACACAAAAACTGGCACAATCTAGAAAAGAAGCTGAAGCAATATGTCTTGCATTTCTTCCTAAACACTGAGCAACAATTCTCACTCCTTCAGACCTTCCCCCTAGTTTGTGCCAGCACAGTCACTGCAGTCATGCAGTGAAGTGGATCAGATGACTGATTTGGACCAAAACGAATGAAAGAAATAAAAAAACCCCACATTAATTAACCAGGATCATCTCAGCAACCCAATTGCACATGTATTGGTGTCTTCACAGGAATAAACTGTCAGAAACTAAGGACTGGTAGAATTAGTTCTTTCAACATCAGTGCTGGCTGATGTTGGCTTAAAGTACCTGCCAAACTATGGCCTCACCTTAATATGGAAAAAAATAATATTTAGGCACTGAACATCTAAAAAGGGTGCAGTCTTCTGTAGCTACTATTATTAATGATGTATCATTAGAAGTTACTTGCAGTAATTATAAATTTAAGTAAGAATGCTAATGCAAAACCTCATTGGTACCTCAGAGAGCTTTTACAGAGAGTTTAAGCCATTCTCGAAGTCTAGCCGTTCCTTTGTTAAACTGCTCACTGACAAGTACCGTGACAACAAAGTGTTTTCCACACTCTGGAGTACTGAAGTTGAGAGGCCCATGAATCACAGATTTTTGCTAGCAAACTGTTTTAATTCCTTTGCACGGAATACACTCAATATTAAAGCAAAGATCGAAATGGTATGTATAACTTGATGACATTTCCAGTATATATATTCTTGGATGTCAATGCAATGTCACTCTTGATAAATTTCACACTGATAACAGGACAGCTCAGACACCCAAGAATATGTGCAACTTGGAAAAAATGCAGTTCTCAAGAGAAAGGAAGTTTAAAAAAAAAGATGATAAAAAAGGAGACAATTTCCTTATTGCAATGTATTTCCACAGCTTGTGAAATATAACAATATTAACTATAATAATAACTTCAATAATAATAACTTCATGAGAAGTTATCTATTTTATCTATTTCAAAAAATAAACTCATGCTTATTGATTCTGTAAAGGCGATGGATGAGTTATGCCACAGCAGCCTACAGAGTAAAGCAGGAAGGCAAATGAAGGATCCTCATGCTCTTTGACCACAAAGGGAGATTATGAGTGATCAGAGATGAAGGTTCTGATACAGAGTATAATGGAAGAATTTTTTTTCTCTTGATATGCATTGAATTAACTTGATATGTTAATGTTATTGAATCATCATTTTTAAAATAAACGCAACTGATCAGTTCTTACTTCCCTAAGAACATCTGTAATACATGTTGCATTTTAGGAGCTTGGTGGAAATGAGACCCATCAATTTTAAGGGCATATTTTTGACACTTTTGGCAATAACAAAGCACTAGTGAGGAAAAAAGCGTCCTTCAATTAAATGTGCTATGTTTCAAACTAATATACCAACCCGGTATAATTGCTAGCTTTGCTTTGTGGTTCTTTCCTTCAGAATGCACAAGTGGATCCGCTTAGTATTTGCCTGAGCTCAGATTAATTTTGTCCATCAGGTCTCATAGTCCCATAGTACTTGTTCTCATCCTTCCCCTTACACTGTGGGATGGGAGTTGATAGCTTTAATTTTGACTAAATGATTCCACTTACATATTCCACAGCTTACAGACCTTCTACCTCCTCATTCCCTTCCTAATTGCAGTCACCTCGCTTCCAGACTCACTGCAGCACTATGAGACCGCATGCTGAACTGGATGGCTGAGGTGATACAGGCTCATGTCTGAAGTGCATTCACATCACAGAATCAAAAGAGATCAGTAATTTTACTCCACTGTACAGAAATATGATTCCAGCAAACATTGTAAGCATTATGTATTTCAGCTGATCTCAAGTACTAAAGTGTTTAGCAGGGTCAATTCTGAATTGATTTTTAAATTAATCCTACCCCTGTACTGATTTCAATTAAGTCTAGTGCTCTCATCATCAGCTTTGACAAGTTCCACATACATCACCATGTCTTTAAGCATTCAATGCATTCTTATTTCCTGTGTATCACTACTGGAAAACAGCTTAAAGGAACAAACCTTACTGAACCAGTCTGGGTTCTTCTTCTTTGTCATTGCAAGCGTGGTGCCAAAACCTGCTATCATTCCCGCTGTAGCAACAGTACCTAGAAAAATTCCACCTGCCAAGAAAAGTTGAAGAAATAAGATAGCAAGACAAAGAATTGGTTCTATGAAATAGAGCATTTTGAAAATATTGGTGTGTGTATATATTTTCAAGCCACGCACAAAAATTCAAATTCTAGGATGCTTTTTCACAATACTTTGAAATTTCTCTCAGTCCAGAGCCAGGCTACTAAAATCATCTTGTTCTTTGGTTATGCATTACCCTTCCCCAAAGGGAAATGGAATTGGTTTTGTTGCATCACTTCTTATTTCAAATAATCCCCTAAAAATGGTCACCCACCAGTTCCTCTGAAGACCACTACATAAGCAACGTTTTTTCTTCGGCTTTATGTGCTAATGCTCTATTTAAAATTCTAAAAAAAAATTTTAATTATTTAAAACAATTTTTGAAAAAGAAAGAAAATTACACTAGCTTTCCCAAGAGAGAAAGCATCCCTTGCTTTTCAGTCCCTTCAGTGTTTTCGAAGTCAATGGGGTACATGGATCCCTTCTAGCTCTTGCACCAAAGGCACATGTAGCCATACCTGCCCACTTTTAAGAAAAAGGCTTGTTACAAAGACTTACTGCACTGTAGAAACAAATCTGATTAATATTAAAATCCTTTGCAAGTATTGATACTCATCCTGCTTTCCCTTTCCTAATACCAACTAGGTAATTAAAAAATGGTCTGAATAAAAAGTAAGAAGCAAAATACAGTTAAGTTAGATCTTACTTTTAATTAGTTTTTGTCTGATTACTGTGATCAAGACGTTTCCTGTACTCGTGTCAATGAAACCTGTAAAGGTACCTCCTCTGCCTGGCAGCACAAAAAACTCGCATCCTGACCGAATTATGCAGCCCACTAAGCTTTACATTTCCAGGTCTGGTAACCAACATTTCCCCGATTTCAGACACAATAATGGCGTGGGTACGTGAATCCTCTGGACGGGCCTGTCCCGGGATGTCCCGGCCGGCGGCGCTGAGACGGGACCGCCTGAGCCCCGGCCTCCGCTCCGCCGGGGGGCGCGGGGAGACCGAGCAGGCACCGGGAGCAGCCCGGAGATGCGTATAAAAACTACAATATAATATAAACGTGAAGACGCACAGCGCCGCCAGCCCGCCGGACGTGCGCCCGCTGCCCTGCAGCTGTGTGCGGCTGCGGAGACTCTGGCTCTGCCCTAGCCGCGGTTCTCCCGGCTCGTTCCCTTAGGGAACACGTTGCGCTGCCTGGAGCCCGCAGGAGCCGCCTCTTCCTCAAGGGCTCCTGACCCCTCGGGCCCGGCAGCACCGAGGGCAGACCCCCGCAGAGCTGAGCTCCTTTGCGGGAAGGAAGCGGCTCCGCTCAACGCCCGCATCCCGCATCCCGCATCCCGCCCGGCTGCCCGCGCCGTGCCGGGCCCGGTGCCCGGGGAGGGCGGCTCAAGGGTGACCGGCGCCGCCGCTGCCAAGGGCGAGGGAAAAGGCG
>VZTN01024307.1:12300-32189 GCA_013400515.1 Erpornis zantholeuca | reverse complement strand
GCCGCGGCCACAGCCCCGTCATGGGCAGGCCCGCCGGCAGCCGCCCCCATGGCCCAGGGCACGGGAGGAGGAGGCGGCGGCGGCTGCAACCCGGAAGGAAAGGGAGCGGGGCTGGCACACGCAGCCGCCTTTCCTCCTTCTCCCCCTCCCGGGTGCGCAGCCGGGCGGGGATCCCGCGGCACCGCGGGCGGAGCTGCGCCCCCTCAGGAACGGCCTCCTGCTCCTGGAGCGCGTCCGGCGTCCCGAGAGGCCAAGTCGTGCAGGGGGAAAATGGGGAAAAGTTGTCAAACCCTCTTGTAAATCAAGTCTTTTGTAGCGCGTTCATAAGGGTTTTGTTTTGGAGTTTTGTTTTATGTCCGTGGGACAGATCGCGTAGTGGACTTTACCAAATAAAACTGTAGACCAAATAAAACTTAATTCCCGTGAAGTTTAGTAAGCTGTACCTGGCGAATGGTGTTGCTTTAAAGTACAGAAGTGCTTTATTCTAAAGTATAGAATTCTTGTTCAAATTCTCATTCTTTTAAGTTATGTAAATAGTTTTTCGCTCTACAAGAACATACACTTGGGTTTTTTCATCTCTTTGCCACCCTAATTCTCAGCTGCTGATGAATATAAATTGATGTGCTATCTAATTTTATCACTTTATCAAACAGTGTACTAACTTAAGATTCAGTATGCACGGGTAAAGTGTATTTTTAGTTGTAACAGTCAGTACTTCAACAGCAAACAATGTAAATAAATCCAAACCAAGTGTTTCTTCCCCAGCTTCCTTCTTTGTATCTTTTAACGTAATTTATAGCATGTATCTAAGGGTCTAATTATAGGGACTGGGTTGCTAGGCAAAAATTTAGTATTTGGAAAACTTCCTGTTCATGGTACTTCTAAGAATCAGTGCAAAGCTGTTTCCTAATAGTCCATGTGCTGTGTAAATTAAACAATATTTTACACAGAAGCCCATCACTAACTCATTTTTGTCTAATCTGGACAGTGGGCAAATGACTCCTAATCATCTTTTCTCTGGTCGTCTTTTTCCCATGAAAACGTACCCCAAAATCCTCTGTGTGCTTTGGAACAGAATTAAGATTTTGCCACAAATAATAGCAAAACCTCCTGGGAAAACTTAGAGAAGGGCATCTTAGAAAAACTGCAGAGCGACAATGTGAAAAGAAGAAATTACTTTTTATATAAATGCATAAAATGCATAGAATGCATAAAACTAAAACAGCAGCATGCATGTCATTTTGATTGTAATTGGTGTCAAAATCATCACCGCATCTGATAGAGGCATCCTTGAACTGTGAGAGACAATTAGGTTATTGTGTCTGATGTATTTTTTTGTGTCTTTGCTGATAACAGTCCTATATTTTCTTCTCAGGATAGTTTTTTGAGTTCACATCAATCAAGACATCCCTTTCTTTCAAAATTTTCCAGAACCAGGAAAAAAGAAGATAAAGGTATAATGATGTTATTTAATTCTGGTTTGAACAATGCCAACAATCTATATTTAAGAGAGTCAGATAAGATCTGTCTCTATTAATCATTCACAGAGACTTAAAGTAGGGCATAAAGACCATGAAATCCACTCTGAATAACTTAAAATTCTTAGTGTTGTAAATTTTCTTGCTTTAAGAAATCCTAGAGATACTCAGCAGAATTGTGTTCATTTAGGTTATAATATTAATCTCTTCTTGTTCTATAATTGAATACAATATAATGCTTTCTTTCCTTTTTATTACAAAAAAGTTGGTGAGCCAAAAGCAGACAGTGAGAGGGAAGCAAAGTTTTCCACTTCAAAGGATGTGTAAATCTTCATTTGTGATTATGATGTTATGGTTAGGAATATTATAATAACCCCTGGGTTTTAATGAAAAACTGGTAACATGGTGCCTCTCTCATGGGAGTTCATATTATTGTACAGTATTGGCGAGGGAGGAGTATGGAGCGTAAGCAAGAGCACAAGGAAGAAAATAAATTTTAAAATAAAACCAAAGAAACAATTTAGCATAAATATATTCCCTAAGAGATTTTTATAACCCTTGCAAACACGTGGTAGTGCTGCCAATAAGCAGCTCTATCAAGAAACAGAACCCCAGTGTGCAAACTTCTTAACATAATGCTGTGGGATATTTCAGTCCTGGCCTGTGTATCTCCTGCCCTCCTTCCTCTCTGGTGCAGGACACCAGTGACACCTGGCCATCTCCACTAAAGTGAGTTCTGCTTGAGGACCAAGCTTGCAATTTGGATATTCAAAGGAAAATAAGCTAGTTGATAAGCTGGCTGGGATATAATAAAGGCAGTAACCTTGATATATTCACTAAGTTATCTGTCTGATTGATATAGTCAAAAGTCTTGAGTGGCACTGTAAAAAAATGTTGGCACCTGAGACACACAATCGTGTTTGGAGTTTGAAAATCCAATTCAAAACACAGAGGAGGTTCATTTGAATACTGGTTACACTGACATTTTCAGTAACTGAGCTAGATTATGGAAAAGAACTTGGGAAAGAGCCAAACACTGGTTTTGGAAAGAGAGAAAATGCAGCATTTGAGCTACCCTTTGGCTCTCAGGAGAGCTGAGCTTTATTCTCTGCCTGACTTGCTGGCGTCAGTTCCTCAATTTATGGCAGCTTTTATATTCCTGAAAGCACCATGAAGCATCAGCACTGTGTACAGGCAGGAGCATGAAGAGACCAGTTACATATTTCCAATTTTCTGGTCAATTGGACAAGAAATTAAAGTGTTCTGCAGCTATGATTGGGTTTCTGCAGAAACCTCTGTTTTTACAATTAGTTGGGTACTGTTGTGCCTCTCCTAAGGATCTGGTGGCTGAAATTCCCATGTTGAGAGTCTGTCCTCAGGTCTCTTGTCTCATATTGCAGCAAAAATCTGGTCACCGAATAGTGATGTGTAGACTTTAATCACAGAAATCACAGACAAAAGGCAGTGCTCATTTGTCAAATGTTTGCACAATTGTGAAGAGCCTTGCACTGGAGAATCAAAAGACTTAAAAAATCTTCACATATTTATGGAGGGGTATTTTTTGTTTTGGAGGTGATGAGGAGATCAATAATTTTGTTCAAGGTTCTGGAACAAAGGCAGGAGCCAAGAGGCCACATCTCCAGATTCCTGGCCCCCCACCCCAGCCCCAGAGATGCTTTTCTAAACTGCAGCTTGCTTCTACAGAATATGCAACGCTCTTCTTTAATTTCGCTTCTCCATTTGGTTATTCAGCAGGGCACATGAGGCATAGCTTTGGACCAGGCTGGGTGTGCCGGCATGCTGCCGCTGCACAGACACCTCCGCGGCATTGTTTGTTACAGCCACAGCCTGGCCACGTTTCAGTACATGGCAAAAGCCCTGTTTGGCAATCTGGCCTGGGTTTCACTCATAAATCCCAAATTAGCATTTGTGGATGATGACACTATGGCGGTCAGAGGTGCACTACAGATTGCAGAGCTGTTGATAACATATCAAAGCTGTCACATACCTTGGACAGAATTCAGGTGGGGCTGCAGAGATGTGAGCACTGATGGAGGTCTTCTTTTATATGCCTGTATCTATTTGTTTTCTGTTCTTATCCTTTACTAAATTATATGTTTTTATGACCTGCTCAGTTTATAATACTCTCTTTTGGCAAGTAAAATATGCCTATATCTGTTTAGCTTTGCCCACACCTGCTAGCGAGGAAAATCACAGATCACTTCCCAATTCCTGTAATATTCCTACTATCTTTAAAGACCTAGCAAATATTTTTACAAGTTATTTTTTAATAATATTTTTTTCACTGGGTACCATGTCTTTAGTGGTCTTGGTATGTGTTTCATTATAGAACTTTGAATACTTACTTTGCTGTACCATAGTAGAAAAACCTCTACCATTATCCAGAAAAAAGAGTATTTCTGACTGAATTAAAAAAAAAAAGAAACAACAAAAATTAATTATTTTTTCCATAGTGTCACTAGAACATGGACTGGTACTTGTGTCTCAGCCTCTCTTACTGGATGCTGCAACTTGAGGTAGCAGCAGGAATCCTGAACCACCAGACCAGCTGACCAGGTTCTGCTGGGTGACAGCCTGGGAGGAGGATTTTCTACGGAGAAAATCTGCTCCTGGCCCACGTGCCAGAACTGGAAACTTCCAAAACAAAGGAAGCCTCTCAGTGACAGTCCAATCCATACGATTGTCCATCCTGTCTGTTACCTGCTGTGGCTCTGGGAGATTACTTTGTTGGCAACTCCAACAGATTCCCACAAGGACAGTCAGGCTCAGGTCAGACCACCTGGAGAGGTTTTACAGTTTCCTTTCAAGGAAGATTTCATGAGGATAGAGCCGTGAGTGAGTTGCTCTGAGCACACAGCTTGAGCCTGCTTTGGGAAGGAGGCTGGACTGAGACCTGGGTGTCTGGTTTGATTCCTCCATGATGACGTTCATGGGCAAGGGTAGCTTCAAGCTTGGCTCTGATATAAGACCCCACACCATGGTGGCTGCAGGGTGGGAGGGAAGTGCTGCTGGTGTGCACCCCTGGGCAGCAGAGGGTCCCTCAGTTGCCACGCTCAGATGCTGTTGCATGGCATGTGCCTGTGCGAGAGCTGCTGTGCCCACCACATGCCACTGGCCATGCTCATATGGCCAGAGACACCAGTTTGGGGACTCTGAACAGTGGCATGTGCTGCAGAGGAAGAAAGTGGACTGGCATTTCATTTATTGTGGGGAGGTGGCCAGTATAAACTCGACTCGTGTATGCTAGTAGTATGTCACCTGCTGAGAAAGCCAACTGTAAAATTAATTGTCAGGAATATGAGATGTATATTTTCCCTAATTGGCTGCAGTGCAATTATATCCAAAGGCCCTTTTGCAGTCATTCATAGAGCTTAATTGTTATAGTTTAATATTACAATTTAAAATGGCCTGGAAGAAAAGCTGATATTGGGCTAGGTTCCTGATGAATAATAACTATCACTTTGTGTAGATGGGTGGAAAACATTTCTAATTAAATTAGTCTTGTTACATAAATTAATATTGTGATCTGGAAAAAGCACTTCTGATTTCACATCTAAAATATTTTTAAGAGCACCAAGTTTGTGCCAGAATTTCACTGGCAGGTCAAATTGTCTTTTAAAATTACTTGACTTTTCAATAGCATCTTAGCATAGGTTTCTGCATTGAAGATGTTTGGCAATGGTAGAATGATTCAAGAGTTGGACAGCAAATAAAGTAAAATATAATAAAATAAAACTATGCAACTAGCATAATTTCCTAGTTCTATGAGCATGGGGGATTCACAGTCTGAATGACAGGTATTCATAGCATGACTGACACACATTTTCTCTGCGTATTAATTTCATCTCTCTCTGAGGGTGTTTGCGAGACATGAACTGCTAATCTAATACTTTGAAAACAGGAAAGCTCATTAGCAGCTCCAAGGAAGGGAGTGAGATGGGTGAGGAAGGTGCAGGTCATTAAAGGTTTAAAAGTAAAGGAAGTCTGAAAGTTTTAAGAAGGATTACTCCACATGCAGTCTGTCTGTGCTCTCTAAAAACCCAATGATTTTTTGTATATCGCATTTCTTTCTCATTAATGAGACCTGCAGTGAATAAAGTAAACAGGCAAATGGAGAGGTGTCGGCTGAAGATGTCAGGCTGCATTTCAAGGAGTGGGTAATGGACAGTCATTCCCAGCAGCTTCATGGCCTAGTACATGTAGCTGACACATCAGGTGTTGAACGCGGCCCTTTCCAACAGGCCTCATCAGACGTTCAGTGGAAGTTTTCAGAGCAACTGGAGTCTGTGACTCCAACAGGGTATTTTTGAAGGGCATAAAGTGGGAGATAGATAGCCTTCTGGCAGAAGATAGTGGGAATGTTGTGTCAAGACACTCTGTGCATATGGAAGACTGTCCCTGAAATTTTCTGCACGCATGTCCTATAGTGTATGCAATACATTATAGCTTACCATATATATCAAAACTTGGCACTACTGTATCTCCCTAAACATCACATTAATCCATCTGTCTGTCGCCATGGTAACAAGGCTCCCTATTGATGACTGAAGAAGAGTTGAACCATTAAAACTAAATGTACACTGTTAAAAAAAATCAGTGAGCTCACTTGGTATAGCATTACAGAGACACAAATGGTCAAAAATAGGCTCCAGAATATTTTCTATGCATTATTTTTATGGATTATGTATATTATGGATCTGAGATAAAGCCTGCTATTAAAATGATCCTTAAATCTGATCTTTGTTTCTTCGTATTTATTTTTTATATAATCTGCTGAACTCAATATTAAAAATTGTGCATTTTTTCAGAAATTCACGTGTTCCATAGCCATTCATCCAAGAGGACAGAAAGATGAAATTAAGATCTTAAAAACACCACATACAAAGCAGATTAGAAATATTGCTGAATGTTTTACTGCACACTTTCTTTCTCTCTCTTTCTCTCTTGGTTCCATACTTGTAACTTTGCCAAAATAAAATCAGTAAAGTGCACGCATTCATTAAAGGATCAATGTCTAACTGAGCACTGTTAGTTAGTTGGATCTGAGATTTTTTGAGAATCACAATGTTGCGGAAACTCTGACATGAAGTCCTGGACTTCATAAATCATTCTTGGACAATGAATTTCCATTTTTCATTACACTGGCGCCATGCATGCTATTAATGGTAGATTGAGTCTATAATTCTATTAGGCTTTAAAGAGGCCTTTGATTTTAGAGCCGAAATAGAACTTAAAGCTAGGAGCCGACTTCTCATCTGCTTCTGGGTTCATTGGATGGTGCTTTTGGTTCTCTAGACGTGAGAGGACCAGAGAAAGAAATGGGAACACTGCATTTAAGAGCACTTTGTCACATACACTGATCTGAAAGTATGATTATTCTTGCTTACATCAGGATTGATACCTGGTTTAAACTATGGCTCTGATCTTATACTAAGCCCTTGGGTCAGGAGGTAGCTCACAAGGGTGCTTTATCAGCCCCATGGAATGTTGACAGGTTGGAAGGTCAGATGGGGTCATTGCTCTGTCTGTGCATGGGAACATGGAGTTTGTACACATGGACATATGTTGCATGGGTGTATATCATTCAGATTTTATTAAATCTAGTGTCCCAGTGGACAAACATGGATGGTTTGCCCTGTTACCATGAGCCCATATACCATAAGGGTATACGAGCCCCTGGAGGACATGGTAGACGAACTGAACCTGGAATATCAACTTGGTAGAACCAGGAGGCACAGAAGCTACTAAGCAGCCTAGAGTTCCTCACTCACATCTGACATTTAAAATTCTTTCAGCTCAGAAGAAGCCAGAGAAATTTACAAGTGTGGAGGAAAGCTACCTGCCTCCCTCCTTTCTTTCCTGCCTTCCTCTTCAGGTGGATGAAGAAATGTGATCCCTTGAACTGATAGAAAAGGGCATCCTGTCTGATATGAAGCAGACAAGGAAGTAGCAACTGAAGAAGAGTCTTCTTAGTTTCATCTTTGACAGAAAATAAAAGTATAATTCTGAACTTTATAAATGCCAGGGTTGTGGCATGTATTGCTCTGGGTGGACAAAGACATGACAAAATGATCTAACATCAAACGCTTCTGAAGGGCATAAAAGTGGCACTTGGCCATGCAGATGATGGGCCCCCGTGATGTTTGCTGTGATCTGATTTGTCTTCGTTCCAAGCAGTACATCACTAGCTCTGGATCCAGCAGGCCTTCCAAAACCGTGGCAGCTATGAGCACAATTTCTCAGTGTTCCTCTAGTGAGCTAAGCTGTCTCAGATTTTAAGGAGATCTTTGTTGGTCAATACAATTTATTTTGCTTTCACAAATGTTAAAACAACAATGGACTATGTTCCCTTGATACAATTAATTTCAAATAGTTTATTATATAAAGAATATTACAATGCAATAACATTCCTAAGGATGAAATTGCTTCTTTACTTACAAAATTATATGTTGTAGCAACTTTTAATTAAAGCTCAAAAGATTGTGTTAATATTTAAAATCCAAAAGCCTTACCTATTAGAAATTCGTATTCCAGTTCTAATTGTTAGTGAAAAAAGAGTATTGTCTATCAAAGAGAGTATGCTTATTTTCATGATTTTTAGAAATCACAACATTTCTCTTTCATTTTTTTATATTTTAATTGCATTTTGCAAGATCTGGACAATATCTTTTTGTCACTCCAGTGAATTCCTTCCTCTCTTGAAAACTCAATCTTGTGAAAATTTTCTTTTCTTCAAAACGTGCCATGTAATAGAAACTTGGTTTGTATCCTCAGCTAGTATGGGAGAGTTATTTCTCCACCAGCTGCATTGCATTTATGTCCCCTCACTCCTGGTGTAGAAATTTGAGTGTATCTAGAAGTCATGCTTCTGCACTGCTGGTGGCTTTGGCTGCTAGTTGTATACGATCAAGTGTTTCTTCAAAAGCTGTTTTGGCACCTTTCCCTTTTAACAGGAACTTTCACCCTGTTAAAATACGATCCAAGGAGAATACATATGGGTTCTGTCAGCCCATCAAGCAACAGAACCAGCCTGGGCAGCTTCCAGCCTGAGCATCCCTTATCCATGGTGGCCAAATCCAGTGTTTCTTTTCTGAAGTGGTCTCTGCATAGCAACAGTAGGTGGAGGCTTAACACATAAGTACTTGGGTTTATTTAATTGAGGGGGGTTAATCATTGTGAACTCCCCTACTTGTGAGAAATACTTAGATCTACATGTATTGTACAATATGTTTTTATTTAAAGTTTTCTACTTGCCATCCATTTTGAGGTATTCAAAGGCAGGTGTTAACTTCCCTCATCTCAGTTCCATGGCTGGCCTCCTGGAGAGGGATAGTAGGGAATGTGGGCTGCCTCCATCTGGTGGGGATATGGAGCAAGAACAAAGCAGTGAGATACAGCTTATCTGCCCAAAAGAGCTTGGGTTTTGTTCTTGTGTGAACCTTTCATAACACACTGACCTTCGAAAAGAGCATTGCAACTTATCAGCGGCAGGGGAGGAGCTACTCTTAAAAAGTGTAAGAAGATGGAAATATGTATCCTTTGGGTAGGTTGGTGAAGAGATAAACTGGTGCTTTTCATAAATTTGGAAGGAGGTGGGAAAGGAAGTGGGAGGATTGAGTTTTTTTGGTCTTTTTTGTATAGAGAGGAAACTTGCATTTGTCTTCTTGAGGAGGTGCAGAGGAAGGAAGGAAATTAGTGGGTTTTTTTTTTTTGGATATGTATGAAGAGAACAATTATGCCCTGTGAGCACTGGTTGGAATGAACATTCATTAAAGTAATGCCTTTCTTGCCCTACAGCCCCAGGTGGTGCTTGTGATGCTGTGTTGTTGCTAACACATATTTGCTTACCATCCCAGGGCTCAGAATTGCTCGGAGGCAGCAGCAGTGATGAGACAGATATAGACAGACTGAAAGATGTAATTTTACTGGTCAATTCCACGTTGAAGGGTTCACCAAACCCTGCATACAGAGATGGTGTGGGATGTATCCGGTCACAGGAATTCTCACAGAACATGGAAAATTGACATTCCTTGGATCCTGGCAGTCCACGTGGTCAACAGGCTGAGTGCACAGTCCCTCACAACACAGCATGTGTGCAGCTTGGCTGGGTGTGGACACTTCATCCAAGATTAAAAAAAACCAGCAGTGACTGAAATAAACACAAGTTCTCCAGCTTTGCAGAAGCCAAGGTTCTGCAGTGGAGGAGAGAGTGCCAGCTACCCACTCTGGAAGAGTAGAGAGTTGACAATGACTGATATTTTTTCTCTTTGGTGTAGTTGTAAGAACTGCATACATACATCCTGTGGGAATGTGAATCCTGTCTTTTGTTTCCTGTAATGGGGGAGTCCACACTGGGAAAAGACCTATCAATATTTTCAGTATTGCTGAAGATTAGGTGGGGATACAAAGCTGTGGAGAATAGCTTTGAAGATCTTGACTGAAAACAGACCCACCTTGGATTTGCTGAAGCTCATCTGTACTAGATGCCTCCTGAATATGCATGGCTGCCCAGAATGCCAGTTCGTGCTGAATGGCAGGTGCTAACTCTGAGACAGGCATCTGGCATGCAGAGCGTTTTTGATTATCTGCTGCTTGTTCCAAATACAGACCATAACATGGTGCCACAGGGAATGTTAGTCTTCAATATGCAAAACCTCCTGAGTTATGAAGTTAAGTTTTTGCAAAAAAAAATTATATCAGTCTAGAAGTTGTTGCAAGGTACTGAGATGTGATATCTGGAGTTGGCTTATCTGGCTCGGGCAGGCTCAGGAGAGGCCTGAGAGGCTGTCATGATTTCTTGAGCTGTTGCACAAGGAGCAGGTAGAGTGGCAGCCAGAAAGCAAAGCAAAATAACAGGAGGTGGGGTGTGTTTTAGTGTAGGCTGCACAAAGGTTATTGTAGGCTTATTCTGAGCAACACACTGTGGTTAGGGACTGTGGTTAAAGCAGACAATTGCTGAGTGTTGTGCATAATGCATGACAGGCAGGGCTGTGGTATGCAGATAAAAACAGCGTGGGATGGATTTCGCACTAAAATATGCTCTGTGAGTGCGAAGAAAGGATGAAACCAGTCCGCTAGGAAAGCCCTAGCTTTGACCTGTGTGCCAAAAGCTAGCCTGTGCCAGATGGCCTGGATAAGAATCACAAAAAAAGGGAACTTAAATTGGGTTCTCATAAATCCCCGTGAGCTGCCCCTTCATGCTACCAGTAATTTGCTAATTGCACTTACCTTCAGAAATGGAAAGAAAATGCAAGTTTTTACAGATTATTTCCCCTTAAAAGATGTTCCTTCTGAGTATGGAGTCCATAAAAATCCACCTGCAGTTTCTCCCACAAGCAGTGAGTGCCAGACTTTTCCCCTCTTGATGTTCTCTGTTCCTAGTCCTTGGCTCTGAGTAGCCACCTGAAGCTTCAGCCATCAACTTTACCAAGCATTCACCATCTCTGGGGCATCAAGGGCTGATGCTGTTTGCATGAAGGACTCATACTCCTCATGGGTGTTTGGAGACTTCATTTTTATATATGTAACCCCACTTTATACATTTTTGCATGTAAATGGTTATGTTTGTATATCAGAATTTAATTTTTTTCCCGTTTTATCCCCTCTGGTATTCTGTACCTACACTCCTTTTAATCAAATAAAACATACCAATTCAGAATGCCTTCAAGACTAATCTTTGCATATGATTTATTGCATGAATAATTTTCTTTAGAATTCTGAATAGTTTTCCTGGATTTGCTGGTTAAAGTTTTATTGGTTTAAGACATGATTATACTCCAGACTGCCACTTGCTCATCAGAATTCATTTATATGAATGCTAGTAGATTAGCACTAGAGTTAGATTAAAGTAACTCTACAAAAAATCAGATTTATAAACTCATTCTCCTATTATGGTGTAAAAAGCACATGTTCTAGAGTATTTACAAGTCATTCTTGGAATCTTGGCCAAAACCTTCTCTTGACCATACAAATAATCCCTTTGCTTTTCTTAAAAGAAGTTCTTGAATTTTTTTTTTTTAAGAATAATTATGGGTTAAAATAATTAAGGTTAATAATAGTACAGGAAAAAGTAGAAATAGGTCTAGTGACACTCATGTGGACATATTTGATGAAGACAAATTTCTGAGAACACTTAAAAGTGAGCCATTATGTTGATTTTAATATGGAATATGCATTTATTAAGTGAAGATCAGATTTCCATCAGAAGATGTTGTACTGGTAGCAGAAGTAATTGCTAAAACTCTGCTGCCATAAACATACCTAGTTGGGCACATGATTCTGAGCAGAGCAAAGTCCATCCAAGTGTTGACAGAAATATTCTAATGATCACTATAGTAAACACATGAACAAAAATAGCAGAAAAAATGTTTTTGTTTTATGCCTCCGACCACATTTGTTTATGATCAGTATCACATTTCTGTTGATTGTCAGACTTCCTTTCTCTACTGCAGTGTTGTCAGCCATATGATTCATGAGTCATATCTACTCCTTTGTATACAGAGCTCATTGAATATTCACAGAGTATAAATTACCAAGTTAATGAACAAAATTTTTTTATCCTGTTTGCTGAGGGGGAAGGGAAGGAACCCAGGCTTTCCAAATTAATTCAATCATTGCAGTGCTGCACCCCTGAACAGCACTCCTGGCTTATTGTCCTGAAAACAATAGCTCTGAGAGGTGTAAAATAACCTGTTCTCCCTAATTCTTTTTATTCATTGTTTTATGTCAGGAAGGTGGGAAAGAAGGGTAGATATGAAACCCAAGACCAACACTGCTGTTTGCTGAAATAACCTATATGCAGTGAGGGAGGGCAGGTCTAGAATAGACACAAAATCAAGTGAGAAGGCAGGGAAAGAAAAGAAAGGATCAAGAGAAAAGCAAGGATATAATACTAAATCTTTCATGTTAATGATGCTGAATGTGACAATGAAAAGATTTTCAAAACCAGCTAGCTCCATTTTGAGGTGGCCTAGTTAAGTGTTTAATGATGCATGTAGCCCCACTCTGGGGTTTACAGAAGTCTCTAATTGCCTGATTCCTCCAAGAAAACTATTATGTATTTTGTGTCAAGCACACATCATGGATGTGATGTATTCCACTGACAGCAATGGATGGTTCTTCTGTAAATGCTCAAAATGTGCAGTCCAAAACAGTGAAACAGCCCACAACTATATTATGAAGAAGGCTTTTCTCAAAATGAGTGTCATGTTCCCACATAAGCTGGATGGAGCAACTTTCCTGTGCTCCACAGCAAAGCGTAAGTTCCTACTTTCCCACAGTACTGAGTGGGTGTTTACTGAGGCAGCAGAGAAGAGAAGGAAGAGGCACAAGGAAATATACACAGAGCGGGGCAAGAAAGGTTGTATATGAGATTAACTGGAGCATATTTGCAACTGTTGTTTTGTCAACCAGAAGTACAGTTCCTTCTATAGCCTCAAGCAGGAAACAGGAGGGAAAAAGAAAACCTGTAAAAGGGATATCCTTTTACATAGGAAATACTAGTTAAAGAACAGTATCAAAACATTTTACTATGTTAATTGGTTAATTAAAATAATTGTAGTTGATAGCATCCCTTTAACTGCATGACCCTTTGTAGGTGTGTATTTTATTATTCTTTGTTTTGTTTCCTATGGGAACAGACTTTGGCAATTGTTTAAAGTGTAAGTCGAACGTCTCTTCACAGAGAAGAATTTGAAACTTGCTCAGCTGAATGGGAAAGCAAGTAGAAGCTTCAAGTTTCATATATTTTTTTAAGTTTCTAGAAAATCAATGAAAGAAAGGCAAATTGATGACAACGCTTTTTAAAGTACTTGGGCATGATGTACCACCACCCTGAGCAGCTCATGATGAGCTGGCTTCTCTAACAGCCTATCACTATGGGGTGTGAAGGTTCTGCCCTCCCTTCCTTTTCTGTCTTTAAGCTTCATCTTGTGTCCTCTCATGTTTTGCCAGCCCTTGGCATCCTGTGGAATGCCTCCATGAGCACATATGGTTGAGCCTGAAATTCAGTGACAGCCTAGGCCAATCTCACTGCTGTCTACAGTCCTACTCTCTGCCCCTTTATTTTATATATATTCAAATTTATATAATAGATATTTTTTAAAGAGGAAAGCTCTTTCCTCTTTAACTTCCCTTTCCCTGGGCAATGTGTTCCTGCCCCTCCCTTGTTGTCTTTTCTCAGGCTTTGTCATGCCCTTTGCCAAGTCATTTCAGCATGATAAAGCAGCAGAAAATTAGCCTGCTGAAAAAGAAAAAAAAAGAATAGTTTTTTATTCCTGCTGATATTCTTGTACCAAGGCAGCTCGGCAGAACATCCAATAAGCTGTGGTGAAACTGCAAGGGAGAGGGTGGAAGGATCTGAGGAGAGGACAGGGCAACTGCCACCCTTCACTGCTGGTTCAGGTGCAAGGAAATGTGGCACAAGAGAGGCCTTCTTCCCTTGGTGCTGGTGAGGCTGGTGGTGCTCTGCTCAGCACTCGCCCATCTTATGTCACTTTTGGTCATGTGGTGGCAGCCAGCTGGGCCCTGGTCAACCTGCGTGCTCCCATTAGCCACAGTGCCTTGTGCTGGCGCCACGTGGGGAGCGTCGTGCGCATCACGGGGTACAGCGAGGTGGGTGTGATGGGGAGAGGAAATCCACTTTGCTTCATCCACTGCTCACTCTGACACTTGTCTTTATATCAATTGTGTAGAACACAAAGAATGACAACCAGCTCGACAGTAGAGAGTTTTGCCATGAAAACACCTAGAAACTGAAAAGCAGACGTGTGGTAAAGAATACAGATGGGTATGACCCATCACCATTTGTTTATTTCTCTGAAGTGCTAAGTTCATTTCCCATACATATTCCAAAAATTTAAAAAAAAATTAAAAATACGAGTGGTTTTAAAGAGGAAGTCCACTGAAGAAAAACAACTGTCTTGGTGAAGTGGGATTAGGATGTTAGAAATTTCTGTATCATGCTGACTGATGAAATGATGCTGTGCTGCATTAAGCAATGATCAGTACAAGGCTCTTCATGGGGAAGCAAAGCCTCAAACAAACTGTAACTCACTCCACTCTTTGTGCAGTGTACTCTGCTAATACATGGTGTAAGACTAAGGAAAATTATTTCCTGGCTCCAGTGAGGGAACTTTCAATGTGACTGGTAACACTGGAAAATTTGGGGGTTTTCCTCATTTAACTGTACTTTCTTGGCCCTTTCTTTTGGCTGGCTCATGTTCTGTGTCAGATTCCCAGAATGAAAGACTTTTTTCTTTCCTTCAGTCAATTTAGAGCAAGACAAAATCTTCAATAGGCTTAAAATACCACACTGATAACTTCATACAATGTTCATCTTTATTTTTTTCAGTTGAAATTGTAAGATTTTGATGCAGTCTCCCTTCATCTTTGGAAATAGTCATTGATCAGGGAAGCATGGCCAGTTCCAAAACCTTCTGGATTTTAATTGCATTTTAAGGAGAATTCTCAATTTATTCTGCTGGAATAAATTAAAATATCCATAGATTCCGGCTTCTATCCAAAGCAATTTAGTTATATGGTAGGAGGCCAAAGGTAAAAGTTGAAAAACTACCAAAATATTCCAGATTTTATATGATTAGGCAATTTCAGATTTTTAAATTACAAACAACTGTGTTTCTAATGCTTCAAAACAGAAAAAAAAAAGTGCCACCCTTATCAAAGACTACTGACTTTGACTGATCAAGAGATTTGGTTTCAACATGCAGTGGATAAATGTAAATACAAAATTGATTCTGGTCTCCAGAACTTGCCATGAAAAAGTTCTCTTACCTCATCTTGCCTTCTAAACTTGCCCACTGCAGAGAAGTAATATATGTTACACTTTGATAGAAGGCTGTACAATAAATGACTAGTCACCTTGGCCTTTCAAAAGCAACACTTAAGAGACACTTAAAAGCTTTTTGGACCTGCTTAAGTTGATCACACTGCTGTAGTAAAAAACTCTATTTTTTTTTATTCTTTAGAGAGTGATTCTGATGTATATTCTCACTCTTCCTGCCAACTCCTATGAAATATAATATTTCTCGTTTGCACAAAACCTTTTTCAAGGAAATTAAATATTTTCAAAAAATGAATAGTTAGTAAGACTAAAATTATGGCAGGGAGAGGTAACTTCTGAAAAACAGCACAGGAAAAGGAGAAAAATATTTGGTATATTATATAGTAGAAAACTCTTAGGATTATGTGCTTTTAACATTGTAAACTGGCATGTATGATGTACTGTAGCATTCAGCGAGTATGGAATAAGCAAGACACTGTCTTGCATGACAATGGTATTATTGCTACTTTGTTTGAATTTTTTTCATTTATTTTTCAAAATTAATTGTGAAAGGTGTGTACAATGTGCCTAGAAAACATGTCCACAGCAGTGCCTAACTTACTTTCCATCTGTAAGAATAGCAGGACTTTCAGTTCAATATTTGACACTTCAAGTATTTTAACATTTGTTTACATAATCCCCCTATTTTGATTGGAAGCAAAAAGCAGTTTGGCAGTGTTGGATATATGGTGTGCAGAGATCTTATGTCCAAAATGCTACAGGTTGCTAGTTTGTGTTTATTTAATCACTTAAATACTTTTCCTGATACTGCTTCCAACACATTCAAGCAGATTCGGCCATGAAGCATGGTAACAGATGTTCTAAATATGTAAGGTGACATGTCATCAGAGCAAATCAGCTTCCCTGTTGTTTTAAGACTTGCCCTTATGACACCTCCACACTGTACAGACTAGGTAAAAGATAACAATTTTCAGCGGAAACAGCTTTTTGATTAGCATTTCCCAAACAGAAAGATAGTCTGTCTTGGTTTCTTTTAAGCTAGGTAACATTGCTGCATCATATTTGTCTTTTGCATGAGATCAACCTGAGTCACAACTAAGAGATCAGAAGAATACACACTGCAACACATGATCCTACAAAGTTTTATGAAGGGAGAATATTTGTCCTACCTATGGTAAGTTTTCAGCTATTTAGTGCCTCAAACCAATTATTCATTAATGTGAATAAGCAATAATTAATGTTTTGAGAAATAATGTTGAAGAGTGTGAAATTTTACTATATTTAGTGCTTTTGGTAGGGGAGTTTTCAAATTGTTTTGAAAAAAAACTTCAAAGAGGTATTGATATAAAAGATATGATTAATACTTTTAATTCCAATGCAATACTAATCCTGATTAGGGACCAAAACAGGCTATCATGAAAAGTACAACGTGTAGGACTGGATGATCCTGTTAGAATCAAAATAGATTCACTATAAAATAAAAGTGTGTTTGTTCTCTGAGTCTGACTTTTAGAATTATTTTTCCCAGCACTCCTCAAATTCCTTTATGTATTTCTCTCAGTTAATATGCCTGAGGTTCACTTCTCAATGATAATGTCTTAAAAACCAAGGGAAAGACTGTGGCATGAGACAGCAGCTTGAATGAGGTGCTGCTATTGTTTACAAGTGTTTTGCTTTTGAAGAGTGTTTCTGAAATCAGCCTGAGTGCTACCTGTGAAGATAAGTCAACAATGACATTTTTGCATAAACCATTTGCTCTATTTGTGAATGTCTAAAATATTCCGTAATCTCAGGAGAGAAAAGTGCCATTTGACATGATACAGTCATTAATATTGTCAAAGCACTGAAGATACAGTTCCAGCAATATGCTAATAAAAACCTGATGAAGACTAAAAATGTTTGTCAGTGAAAAAAAATCTGTCAGCAGCATTCTGAATCCATAGATGCTGTATTCATTAAGAAAGAAAGAAAGAGAAGTTATTCGCTGTTTATAAAGACCATTTCAAAGAATAAAAAATGCTGTGATATCCAAGTTATGAGATTGCAGGCAAACTGTTGACAACAGGCACTACAAGAGGAGGAGGAGATGGGAAGGAATAATGCAGCAGCATCTATTACATGTGTGGAAAAAGGATGCCAATGCATTTTCATGAGAGATGATATCAGAAACTATTTCTACATCCTGTTGCCAAAGGACTACTTCTTTACACCTTGCAGAGGGAGACACCCCTCCATATTTTTCTCATGTGTCATTAACATGGCCAAAATTATTTCTGTGTATCAATAAAATGGATTGTAGAATCACCAAGAGAGTGTCCACCAGGCTACTCTGTGTAATTTGATTACCAAAGTAATTCATTTCCTCCAAGGAAGGGGAAGTTATCCAGTGCTGGTCAGTCTGTTCCACGGTCCCCTTGTTATGAGGCACTGTTTATGGATAAAGAATTAGCTTATTGTATTAAAGGGATAAATATTCCATTTCAAAATTCAAAATGAAATTATGAAAACAGAAAACACATTGCCTGAGAACTCGGCTGCATCCTCACGTGTTTTTGCAGTCTCTCCTAGGACAACATTCAGCCATGAGAGATGAAGGCTGATTGTAATCAACTTCTCTTCTCAACTTTTTACTAAAGTTTTCTCAGTGTGCTTTTGGCTTTTCTAAACTGTGTTGATTCCTACCACGTGTCCCAAACTAGTCCATTCTCTATGGCTTACACAGCTCTGCTAGTAAATGCAAAACTTCAAAAGATGAATCAAAATGAATCTTTGCTAGCACTGTTTATGCCTGCTTATCCCTAGCAGTACATAAAATTATAGAATCATTTTGTTTGGAAAAGACTTTTAAGATCATTGAGTTCAACTGTAAACCTGGCACTGCCAAATCCACCATGTCCCTGAGCACCACATCTACAGTCTTTTAAATACCTGCAGGGATGGTGATTCCACCACTTCCCTGGGCAGCCTGTTCCAATGCTTGACTATACTTCTAGCATAGAAATTTTTCCTAATATCCAATCTAAACCTTCCCTGACACAACTTGAGGCCATTTCCTTTTGTCCTGTTGCTTGTTATTTAGAAGAGACCACCCCCCATCTGGCTACAACCTCCTTTCAGGTAGTTTAAGAGAGCAGTAAGCTCTCCCCAAGCCTTCTTTTTTCCAGGCTAAACAACCCCTGCTCCTTCAATTGCACGTCATAAGACCAGACCCATCACCAGCTTCATAGCTCTTCTTTGGATGCATATGGAGAGCATACTAGGCAAAAACAACAGCAAGCAGCTTTGGAATGGTTCTGCCTTAACTGTGGGAAGCTTCCCTAGGCTTTCCCTACCACCAGTGCCAGTGTGAGAAGGGCTTGGTGCAGGATTGCATTGATGGGAAAGCTTTTCCTTCATGGCTCGTACCTTTCTGGGATGTGAAGCCAGGACACAGTGAGGGTCTGTACAAACATGTCAGGGTTGCTGGACAAGCCTTGTACTTCCAGCAGCGTGCCCATGAGGAAAAGGCCAGTGGCCATCCTGTATCAGGATACATGCCTGTATCAGAAACAGTGTGGCCAGCAGGGCCAGGGAAGTCATTCTTGCCCTGTGCTTGGCACTGCTGAGGCTGCACCTTGAGTATTGTGTCCAGTTCTGGGCCCTTCAGTTTAGGAAGGATGTTGAGATTCTGGAGTGTGTTTGGAGAAGGGCAACAAGGCTGGTGAAGGGTCTGGAACTCAAGTCCTATGAGAAGTGGCTTGAAGGAGATGGAGTTGTTTAGCCTAGAAAACAGGAGGCTCAGGGGAGAACTTACAACCCTCTACAACAACCTGAAAGGAGGTGCTAGCCAAGCGAGGGTTTGTCTCTTCTCTCAGGCAACCAGCAGTAGGATAAGAGGACACAGTCTTAACCTGCCCCAGGAGATGTTTAGGTTAGACATTTGGAAGAAGTTCTTAACAGAAAGGGTGATTGAACATTGGAATGGACTGCCCAGGGAGGTGGTAGAGTTATCACTCCTAGAAGTTTTTAAGAAAAGACTGGATGTGGCACTTAGTGCCATGGTCTAGTTGACAAGATGGTGTTACATCACAGGTTGGACACGATGATCTCAAAGGTCTTTTCCAACCTAGCTGACTCTGTGATTCTAGCACCATAATGGAGCATGTGGATGCCGCCGGTGGAGCATTGTGAAGCACTGGCATGCAGAAAAAGCAGGAACAACCGCGCGCTGGCCCAGCAGCGGTGCAGTCAAGCAGTTTGGGAAGGTGGGACAGGAACCACCTCTAGTTATGCCGGGGGCGGGGGGGGCGCGCGGCTCCCGACGGAACGGATCAGGGCTTCCAGCGCCGGCCCTCCGGCCAGACTGAAAGACAAGCCCGGACATAGGTGCCCGCCGCGGCGGAGGGCACGTGGGGCTGCCTGGGGAAAAGCGGGACCGTGCATGCGGCCACGGATGCGGAGCACGGACAGGCCGGGCCAGCCCTGCCCCGCCCACCGAGAGCCACCGGCACAGCCCGGCCCTCCCCCGCCCCGCCAGGACGGCTCGCAAGGCATGCTGGGGCTTGTAGTCCTGCCCGACGCCGTCCCGCCTCTGGTTGCGAAACTACAAC
>VZTN01024307.1:875-11755 GCA_013400515.1 Erpornis zantholeuca | reverse complement strand
CGGGCCGTGGGCGAGAGCCTGCGGCGGGGCGGGGTGCGAGCGGCCGCGGCACCGCTGAGCCGGGCGGCGAGGATGGTGCGGGGAGGGAGAAGTCCTGGCAGAGATCTAGCGGCGGCCAAGCCTCCCTCTCCCCTGCCTGCCAACCTCCCTCCCGCGGGGCCGAGGCGCTGGGGAGCATGAGGCGGCGGCGGGGACCTGTTGTGTAGGGGGAGGCGCGGGCTGAGCGGCGCGGCGGGCAGGGAGGATGAGGAGGACCTGCTCCCGAGGCGCTGGTGTCTGTCGGCGACCGGCCGTGCCCCGGGCTGCCACGGGCTCGGGAGAGTCCCTTCCTGTGGAGTGGTGACAGGGGAGCCCTGCGCCCCTAAGTCTGCGCGGAGCGGCGGCCGCTTCCCGCTGGTCTGCGGCTTCAGGAAGAGGAGATCTTGAAGTGTTCTTCGGAAGCTGGAGTTGCAGCCTGGTTCCTTACTTGCCTTTTTTTTCCTTTTTTTTTTTTTCCTCCCCTCCCCCTTAATGATTTGTTTCGCGTGTCTCTCGAGGGAACGTCTTAGGAATGGTCATTTTTAGCAGTGGAATCTGCTGCGCAAAGGAGGATTATAACAAATCTCTATGAATGATAGACTCGATTGCTAAACCTTGCCTTGACCAACCTTCTGACCCTCGGAGAAAACTCTCAGGGTGTGCGTGGGAAGGAAAAAGCCTTCCCATTTGAAAATAAACTTGATAAAAAAAACTGATTTTTTTTTTTTTTGAGAGCCTAACTGATTTATAATTACTTCTTTTTTTTCTTTTTGTCCTGTTTTGTGATAAGTTGTTTTTAAAAGGATTGTCCTGCGTGGTTGTTTTGTAACTGGTGGAGGAAGGAAGGATCCCTCTCAAGCGTTTCTGATATGACAGCTTTGGTTTCTGAAGAGTTAAGTGGTGTTTGCATGATACACCTATTGCTAGTCTGGTAGCAGACTTTTCATCGTTTTATTTGCTTTTTTATTAACTGGGGCTGGTGGAGAGGGCTCTCTTGGTCAGAAGAATATTTGCACATATATATTTGTATATATTTTTGGTGGGGTTCTCCCCACATTTTACTCTTTCTTGATGACTCCTGGAGGTGGTAGTGGGCCCATGAAAGACTGTGAATACAGTCAGATCAGCACACACAGCTCTTCGTCTCCCATGGAGTCTCCCCATAAGAAAAAGAAATCAGTTCCCAAAAGAAAATGGGAGGTTTTTCCTGGAAGAAACAAATTCTTCTGCAATGGGAGGATCATGATGGCTCGACAGACTGGAGTCTTCTACCTGACTCTTGTTCTCATCTTGGTCACCAGTGGACTCTTCTTTGCATTTGAGTAAGTGACTTTAATGTCTTTGTATATTCCTTCTCCTCCTCTAGTTACTTATTTTCTGGCTGAAAGCAAAGTTAATGTTTTTATTTAGAAGAAAATGCTGACTGAATTCTGCTAATATTAGTTTATATAATTGAATATATGATCTGATAAGATGCTGATCAATGCACAATACAGTTTAGATTATCATACTCAGTGGAAAATTAATGAGGATTAAGGATGAAGTGCTTTTATACCACAGGTTTCCAGCTCTGGTGGATCTTCAAGAGGAGTGTAAAACAGCAGGTTTGGGATGATCAGGAAATGATGAAGCTCCTTGTCTGTCAGTTACTCTGAGAGTCAAAACTGGCACATGCAAAAATACTGACCCTCTGTCACAGAACTGAATGCAAGAAAAGCAAGGTTTTTCATTAGTTTATGAATCAGGCATGTTGGTTTTGGGGTTTTTTTGGTTTGTTTTTCTTTTTCTCTTGACATAGTTTGGTAGCTTGTAGATGGGAATTTGAAATGAGAAGAAACAAAAGAGCTGTACAATTTTGCATGTACCTAGCGTTCCACCACTAGGTAACAGCATTACTTTCTCTTTGCCATGATAACTTGTATGTGAGTTTCATCTTAGTTTAAGATCCATTTGCTTTGGAAGTTTGGACTCTGTTTTTTCTAAGCAAGCTTCTGGTGTCCTTTGGGGGCTTTTTTTTCTCTGTTGCTCTGGAGTCCCTTTCATCTATATAAAGTGAACACACAGTGACAGCAAATCAAATATACTGATTTTTGCTCTTATGTTGTAGTAGTTAAATTAACTACACATGGCAGTAAAGAATTAGGCACTTGATATGAGTAATGTACTGTGACTTTACTTATTTTTATTTAGGAATGGAAAAAGCTTACACTGCTAATAGGAAGTGATCTTACAGGCTTAGTGCTACTTTACCTGCTTTAAATTTTGTACTCATGGGAGGACAATATGTTCAAATTACTTTTTTTCTGCAAGAACTATTATTTGTAACTAAGCTTCAGTGCTGCCTCCAGAAATTGTTTTGCTAAGCAGTACACTTGAAAAACAAGGGACATTCATTACTTGGTGTCTTCAAGCAAGAAGATAAGGACATTAACAAACCCTAAATTTTACCTGTTAAATGCAGATCATCTTAATAGAGGTAGCAGTAAAGAAGGTAAAAATGCTCAGCAGGTAACCAGTGGCTAAATGTATATGTGAGCTCAGCAAATCAATTGTCATTAGTGGGCTCCAGACTCCTTTAGAGGGATTTATTAAATGTAGATCTTCTGCAGACATTACAAAGCTGCTTGAATATCATTTGAGTAGTTGCAATAACACAGTCAATGATGGTATCCACACTGCAAGTGTGTTTACTTTCCTGGTTTTAAAGGGGTATTAGAGGTGTAACCTGATAGTATTGCATCAGGACTGGGTGCTACTCTATTCTGTTTGCCATGATTAAGCTTTTGGAAAGCTTTTCCGTGTGGGCTGACACTTCTATGTGTGTGCAGTATCATCACCTTCAGCACAGCCTCTGAAGCCTGCTGGACTTCCTGCAGATACTAGAATGTAAATGTAGGATTGAAAGTGTAATGTCTTATAATCAGGATTGTAAAACTGATTTATTAAGCCACCGTTTGCAATTTATTTACGTGTTCTAACATTTTGATCTTTCAGAGATAAATTTTCTTTGCAGCTGCATGATTCAGAACTGCTAAAGCAGGATGAGCTGCTAGCTGTTCATCACCTTCTGATTTCATCACTACTGTGAGCTAGCTACATGCTCTACCAGAGTTGAATTCTGCAACTTCCATCATGTCTTTGAGAATATTTGCACTGTAACCATATGTGATTGACAAGATTTTTAGTCAAGCATTTTCATATATAGTTGGTGCTTATTCTAACTGGCAGTCTTGAAGCAGGGAGGAATCTTGGGCTTTATATAATATAACTATAAATTCTCTGTGTGTATACTGATCTTGAGTCATTCTTGTATCACTTGCACTCTCCTAAGGAAAATCAAAGTAGAGGGTGGCAATGGTATTTCATTTTTATAATGATAAGGTAGATTTTGGTCTTAAGAAAACACTTCAATTGAAAAATTATTACTCATCCTCTGAAGGCTAATTAAAACCCAAATCTAAAGACTGTGAGAATGGTGTTGAGTATGTTTGTGCTGTTTAAACTGCAGAGGATTGTCAGTGTTAGAAAAAGAGGGGAGTCTCTTATTGAAGTGTGTTACTTTCAAGCAATTTCTACTTGTGTCTATTCCTAGTAGTGTGAAGTTACTATTTACTGATCAGTGATAACATCCTGAGTGTTAAGTGTCACTGCCATTATTGGCTGATTTGGTTATGGTGTTCCTCATTAGCCAGCCATTTATTGAATATGACAGAAATGTCTTTCAGTCCTTCATGTACCTGTGGAGCAAAGTGGTTTCTAAATGGACATGTGCGTTGTGTGTCTGAAACATAAGGTCAAACTGCCATTGAAGAGGAAGGTACCCTGAATGTCCTTGGAAATGTTTGTTCTTTTTTGCTACAGTGGAAATAAATTATTTTGTTCCCTTTGGTTTTGGAAACTTGAGAATAGGTACTCACAGTTCAAGTCATTCCCTGGTTACAGGCAGGGAAGGGGGGAAGTAGGAAAGAGATTACTTTGATAGCTAATTCCTTGGAAAGCAGCATGCTAACATAAACAGTTGTCCTTTATACTTCGGTTTAGTTTGTTCCTTCAGTGTGACTTCCCTCCCTTCCTTCTGTTTTACTCTTGACATCCATACATGAACTGTATCTCATGTGCTTTGCAATACTCTGCAGGGAAGAAATAAATTTCTCTGAGTCAACAAATTCTGTGTCTCCAAAAGCAAACATATGTCATACATCTTGACCTGTATAGCTTTTGACATTGAGTCATGCCTTTGTAATCTTTGTTTCTTCATATTTATGCTTTTGTGCCTTTTTCCTGCCTACTTTCTCCAGCTTCTGCTTTCAGCTGAGTTTATTCCTTTCTCTCTGTTGACTTTTATCTCTTATATACTCAAAGTGCATCACCACTTCTTCCTTTTATCATTTCACTGTTCTTTTTCATTTTCAAAGAGCTAAGCCAGAATTTGTTTAACAGAAAAACAACAAACCATGAGCTTTCAAGCAGGTAAAATATAAGTCCTGCTTCCCTCTCCTTCCAAAGGAAGAGAATGCAAAAAACAAGCAGCTTTATTTCTGTAACTTTTTTATTAAATGTAAAATGAATGATTGCAAGAACTTTTGGGCCCTGAGAGGGATGCTGTGCTGAGTTGTTCTTAAAAATTATGCCTATTTTAAATTGCTCAAGATGAGACACCACAAATTACCAAATTTGTCTGTATAATTTGGGTATGTTATTTTACCTTGAAACTATTCCCTAACCCTAACCTTGAGTTACTTAGCTGTTTTTTCTTTTTTCTTGTAAATTTGGCCTTGTGTTGCATTTTGTTTTTTTCCTTTGCTTTGTACCAGGCATGTATATTTTTTTCAACTTTTTAGCACTCATTTATCAAGGTAGCTGCATATAAAGCTTAGAAAACAAATTGCTCTCCCCAGAGCAAAGATAGCATGTGTAACTGAAGGGCAGATCTGTTGCTGTATGTAGCCAGTTCAACCACTGTATTTACATGTATGTAAAGTCCTTTATTTGTGCAACAGAGGCAGAACTAACATAATTCATACTTACTGCATTTAGCTAGGTATACATATTCAAAAGAAATAACAGCCCTTTATGCTTATAGTTCTTTGGGATACTATTTCTGTAGGTTACAGGAAAGCAAAATGGAGCCTGAATGACGTATTTAGCACAGTAGGATTTGTGAAACAAATGTTGTTAAGTGGCAAATCTTGTGTGGATGTACAAGATCAGGAGTTCCAGAGTGGTGGCAGATGACCTTGGCTATGTTGCTGCTGTGAGTTCATGCTGCCTCTGAGTGCTCCCTTTCCTCTTGGGCCTCACTGGGCAGGTAGCAGGAAGGAACATGTCTGCACCCGAGCTGCTTCGGCTCAGGCAGACAAATTAAAGTTCCCATAGAACGTGGGTTTAAGTGAAGATGCCGACTGAATTGACTCAGGCACAGTCATGTTTTCTTCTGTCAACTTATTTGCAGGGTGAGTGGCTCTGGAAGAAGGTTGAAGCAGATGGTAGGATGCTGGAAGGGCTGAAGCAGTGCAGCTTTTTTCTCTGTAAATGTGAATCAGAGCCCTATCTTCAGCCCTACTTCTGATACAATTTGACGCTTGCACTGATTCAACAACAAGGAAGGTTTTTTAGTTTGTTTGTTTTCAGCTAATTAACACTTGATTTTTTTTATTTTTTTTTTTTTTTTGGTGAGCATTTGTGTAATTGCATTTTCTTGCAAAAGATGGATGCTAGAAAATTATTTAAGCTGAGACTGTTTATGTGCATACATGTGTACAAACCATTGATTTCTTTGCTCTCGTAGTTACTGGCAACCTGCCCCATGCCTCCCACTTTGAAAACCAGTGTGACTGGAGGACATTCATGAGTCACACTTTCTGATGCTGTGTGTGGATTGTTCAATATTGAGCTTCTGTGGCAAAGTGGTGTAACTTGCTGCTCACTGCAACAAACCTCTATGTGTAAACACTCATCTCAGTAAGCTGAGTATTTTCACTGGGGTATCAACAACCCTTCTCATCTTATGGCAAGTGTTTTCTGCTCCTGAAAGAGGTGGTCTCTTAGTATGAGGTTGTATTCCAAGTAGGTGGAATGTTCTTCATCTAATAACCTCCTTTATCTTTGTTCCTCTGCTCTTAAGACAAGTAAGTTACTTGTGTCTCTTGGAGTTCCTTAGAAGGAAGTGCTACCAATCCATCTTCAATCCAGCTGTTAAAGGCTGCTCTAAACTTACAGGGCATTTCCCGTTGAAGATGTCAAAGTGGATTTTAAAGCAAAAATCATAGTATATAAACGAAAATTATTGTTTAACAAGAGAACTGTGTCTACATGGAAGGCAGAATGCATTTTCTACATGGAAGGCAGTTGCTGCCTAATTGTGCATAGTGACATACGCAAGTGCAGTGTTGAGTAGGTGTTACTTTCTCCCAGTTTTCTTTGGTTTTTGTTTTTTTTTTTTAAACCTGTCATTAAAATTAAACATTTAATTAATTAAAGAAAATGAATACTTCTGTTTCTTGTTTTATCATATTATGCATCTCTGATAACTTAGTGAAAAAGACATGCAATACAGTAAGTTTAATCTTTAGGGTTTACATTTTGTATTGAGCAAATGATATTGTCATTCTAAGGGACAGTATGCATTCCAAGCAGATGCTGTTTATTGTTTGCACTTAATTGCCCTGAAAATGTTAACTGTCAGAATCAAATATTGCTCATGTACCAAGTATCTGTAATGCTTTTTTCTTGACGAGGGACTTTTCTTTCCTTCATTACAAAAGAGTTTGCTTAATCTCATAAGTTTCTCAGTGATCTGAGCAAATATGTCTGCTGAAGTTTCTCCCTGGCCAAAAGAGAGTAGTTTTGTACTACCATATCTCAAAAATAGCATGTCACTGAGCAGGTGTGTCAGTATAAACTTGTAAACCTGCTTTGAATTAATTACAAGGTATAAATTGAAATCCTTTCACACCGAAATGCACTAATGGCATTTGATATTAGGTCATGCACTTCTCTTTTCAAGGCGAGGTCTTTTTACGTGGAAATGGACAATGATTAAATGCTTCATTTTTCAGAGCAAAATTCTGTGAGGATAACGGAAGGATAACCTCTCATGTTTTTGAAAGTCATGTCTTCTTTACTTCTCCTGAAACTGCAGAAACTTGTAATGGTTTTGTAACACTAACCGCTTTTCAAAACAGCTGCTGTACTGCTTTTTTTCTTTTTTTATGAGGGTGTTTGG
This sequence comes from Erpornis zantholeuca, assembly GCA_013400515.1. NCBI lineage: Eukaryota > Metazoa > Chordata > Aves > Passeriformes > Timaliidae > Erpornis > Erpornis zantholeuca. The sequence goes on along the minus strand of VZTN01024307.1, from coordinate 4,512 downwards.
TTTGTTGTTTTTTGGTGGTTTGGTTTGGTTTTGTTTTTGTTGGTTGGGGTTTTTTTTTTGTATTCAGCTTAGTTGATGGCCTTTATCTGCTGTTTCATGGAGAAGTTCTGAACATTTTTTTTGTTGTTGTTTTTCTACTTATATTTCCATCTTTTCTTTGTGGAGGTGCAGGGAAATGAAAATAGGGGCTATAGTGATATAATGGGATGTTGACTTCTGGGATATTGGCTTCTCAGATACTTTATCATTTGGGGACCTTGAGGAAATAATTGTGTAGCTTTGGATCATCAGTACACATGCATCTTCAGAGTAAAATGTGAACATTCTCAGTGTTCTTTGCCTGATGCCACCCAAACCCTTGAGAAATGGGAAATTCCACCACTGCTGGCTAGCGGGTGGTTTCTAGGCTCACCATAAGTGCTGTAGATAGGTGTAAATTCTTACCTTGAATATTTTATCTTCATTCCAGAGAAGGAAGGAAAAAGGTAATTAGTTTAGTTATTAGAAAGGTTTAGTTATTCTTACCTATACACACATACATATATGTATCCATCTTCAAATGTTTAGAAATGATGATGGATAATACTTCTCTACATCTTGAATCCCCAGAATATGAGTTTTGCTTTGTAATCTTGTGATGATGTTTAATAAAATCTATCTTAATTTATCACTCAAAAGTATGAGGCTTCTATTGTTGATATGCATAGTATGCCTGTTTTATTTTGTCCTTCCCTCAGTAGGACATGTTGCCCCTTTGTCGGAATGAATGTGTTCTAAAGGTATAAAATGTATCTTTTGGGGAGTAGTGTGGGGAGAATCATGTTAAATAAATGTACACTATTGAAATCTCTATGCGTTCTTCTTGGAAGACTAGTATTGTCATGTGGCTATCAGGAAGTCTTCTCATATCAGCTCTGCAGAAATTTTCATTTGTGTTTTAAAGGAAAGATGGTCTTTTTCAGGTGCTTTTTCAAGTTAGTTTCTTAGGAATCATGTTATATGCTTAGGTTCATGTAAAGTATTCTTTTCATTCATGTTGAAAATTGGACTAATTATGCAAAAAATGCCTTTGCTGCTACATGATTTAATTTCTGTTACAGCTGTCATGTTGCATTATTATTTTTTAAATAGCATTTCATACAAAACAAAGTATCTTGATGGATCTGTATGACCAAGAAATTATCTTCCAGGGGTGGGCAGGGGGAGGGCTGGAAAAATACTGTATTAAAAAATATCTTTATTTTTTGTAGATTTTAACATTTACATTTTACTTTTTAAGTAGTTAAAAACCCCAGCGAAATAAAGTTTCTAATGGAAATGTTCTCTCCAGTCTAGTGCAGCACTGAACTGTTGACTGTAGCACTCAAGCACAAACTAATTAATGAGAAAGTGAAAATTGCTGCAGAAGAGGAGAAATCTGAGAATATTTTTAGCTTTCTAAGCTGCATGCTTGTTTCAAAATGGCCCAATCAAAAAACCCTACAACACTGGCTTAAAATACTGTAACATTTTGAAAAATTGCTTAGAAAGTTGAACAGCTTTATCTAGGAAATTTTTCTTATCCTGATAGATGATTCTTCCAAGTGAGGCTGGAGTAGCTGATGATCACTTCAGGTCCAGGCTGCCAGTGAAAGTTTGCACATAGCAGTGCAGTTCATCTTTCATGTGACAAAGCTGAAGGAGAAAGGGGGAAAATCCCCTGAAGTCTGCTGGAATTACCAAAAGTTTATTAAACTTCATATAATTACAGCCCATTTGTTTTTAAGAACTTAATACAAAACTGTAGATAATTTTTTTACAAATCAAAGAAAGAGACAAATTGAGAAATCAAGATGAAGCCTATGTGTAACAGCCCCAAATAAAGTTAATATTTCTCATGTTGCATAAGTGCTAAATGATACTAACACAAAACATACTTAGGAAGGATGCCAAAGTTGTTTTGAAGTTTCAGTTTTGGGCAATGTATGCCCTATCCCTTACTCTGTTGTTTCTGTTGGTATTTGAGCTCCTGCTCATACTTAAGTGATTAGGCAAAGTGGGCTTTGCATTTGCAAAGCCTGACCGTGGGCTTTCTGCAGCGTGCATTAGTTGAGTTCTTACCCAAATGCATCCTACAGCTTCAGCAGCTACTAAGTTGACAGTGTTCTGTAGTCCTATATGGTTATACAATTCTGTATATGATCCCTTCCATTTCATCATTGTCCATAGGGTTTATTCACATTATTGTGGGATGGTGGCTAATGGGGTCTTACATAATGAGCTTGGTTAATGAGATCACAGCTGGTTTTGTTTTATGTTTTTCCACCCCTGCTGTCCGCTGAAGTTGCTTACTGCAGTAAATGCTGGCAGTGTGCATTTGTTGTGGTAAATACGCAGTCAGTTCAGCTGCTTCTATAAATAGTAGTCTTATTTTTAAAAAATAAATTATGAAACAAATCAAATGGAATACTGAATCAAATTGAAAACTGAGAACCTGAATTCGGAAACTGATGTACATAAAATCTGAAGTTTGTAAACTTCATGTTATAGTTCAAGTGCAAGATAACATTTTTACATTGTCTGTGTTGAATGAATCTATGAAATTAGTTTGAGGGCTTTAGTATGTGTTTCTTGTACATTTGATTAATATATATCAGTTCCTAAGAGTAAGGAACAGATATTATAATGTTTTAGTGTTTTAACATTAACACTCAACATAATAGTACAGATTGTGAATGTTGGTTAAAAACATGGTCAGGAATTGGAATCTTCCTTTTCCCCCCACCTCACAAAAGGAGTACCAATACAAAATTTCTGATTTTTGTAAATTTTGTATACCTTCTTTTTTTGAACTGTATATCACTGTCTGTGTATCAGGAACCTGAAGTCCTGATCTTACATGTCCATTACTCTTGTGAGATACCCCACCGGTTATGAATGCCATGATTCGTGCAGAGAAGCAAGTGTCAGACCAGCCTGTACTTAAATTTTGCTGGTGTGCTTGTTTGTGCACTGGTGTGGTTTTCATGGCATATCTATGCATGTTCCTTAGTAAACACTTTGATTGGCAAAAAGGGTTTTCTAGTGTTCAGTTAGTATATGGAAGAGTTATAATTGTTCCTTGTTTGGAACTGTGTAAAACAGTTAAAAGTACTATGAAGGAAAGTAAAAGCTGGAATAGCTGTGACTTGTCTCTTGCCAGCATTGCAACTCATTAATAAACTTGCTTCTTGTGAGTGTGGTTTCCTTAGAGCTGAAGCTCATAGTGCTTCTATATGAGGAAGAAATACAATTTTTTATATAAATTTGTCATTTAACATGATTTGAACTCTTTCCAGGACTGAGAGGCATTGGGTCTGGGAACAGCAAGTAAACTCTACCATTAGTCAGAGTAGATAGGGTCATGAAGTGTGCTGCATGGTGTGATACCAAAGATTGGAGTGCACTGTTACAAGAGCATATTCCCTTCTGATTTGCTTCAGTGCATTAGTTTGGAGAAGGCAAAGCTCGTGGGGGAATCCTATGTAATAAGTACCTGACTGGTGAGGAGGAATGGAAAAAAAAAAGAGCTTTGGACCTTTCTCAGTTGTGCTCAATGACAAGACACAAAATGAATTACCATTGAAACAGAAGAAAGAAGAGTGGGGGGTTTGGGTTT
>VZTN01024303.1:0-68446 GCA_013400515.1 Erpornis zantholeuca | reverse complement strand
ATATGGTAACCTTGAAGTTGGTGGGGTTGTGTTGGTAGCTGTAGCATCAAGAAGCAAGCAGTCACAGTACCCTGCACTGTTCTTTTGATATGATGATAAACTGCATTAGTCATAAATGCTGATACTTAGAAAATAGTATTTATTCCCAAGCCTCTCAGTTGCTCTTAAGTATTTACTTTTTGGATATTATTGGCTTCAAGGAGCATTAACAAAATGATGATTATATGTTAGTTTAAAGGCTATGAATGTTTATTACTTCAAGCAGAAAGACTTTGATTTATTCTTGAAGCACTGGTAGTAATTTGGAACACCACACTTAAACATATGCTCTAACTGATGCTTCCCTTGGTAGCTCAGTCAGAGGTGGAATTTTTCTGTGGTTATGCATTTCTGGGGGTCTTGAGTGTGAACTACTTGCAAGGCTCCACCCATACCTTATGTGTGCACACATCAGACAGATATAATGCTTTACCTTTTTTTCTTTATTGAAGATAGGTCGTAATTTGAATTGGCACAAGTGTTTTGAATTTGGACTATTATGCAAAGAACAGAGCAGTATGAATACCTTAAATAGTGCCTGACTTTTGCTCTTAGCACCTGCTGGCCTCCTCCCTTGGGCTACTATTGTGAGTGTTGAATTGATACAATAAAAGGGAAAAAAAGCTACATCTTTTTAGATCTATTTTACAGCTGAGTGACACATTTCTGAACAGATTAAAGAAAAAAAGAGTGAGTGGGAAACAGCATGGATTTACCACAAGTAAAGCATCTGACCAATCTTTTGTGGTAAAGCAACTAGGCCTGAGGGTAAGGGAGGCGTGGAGGGTATCATTTACTGTGTCTTTAGCAACACTTCTCATGTGGTCTCCTGCAATATTCATATGCCTATGTTAGGGGCAGGTGCTTAAATAGATGCATAAATAAAATCTGTTGGGATGGTCAGGCCTAGGAGCAATATCCAGGTAGGGCTGTACTCTGCCTAAGCTGACTCGGAGTGGAGTGGTAGTCCTGAATTTTCCTGTGATTCCTATGGCTGTTTGCAATGAAATCAAAGTCTACATGAGATATTGCTTTCCTGTAGAATATTTTAGAAAATGGTTCTGTTTATTTAGGAGCTTGACAGATTTTGTTTTAAGATTCAGGTAGAGTTATTTAATCTCTCCGAAAAAGTTAATAGATTTACATTTCAAATTCAGGAAGATTGAAGATTAGTGTACTGATAAATACAAACAACAGAAAAGTGAATTTAATACCCTGATAATCTGGCCAGTAACATGTGTGTTATAATTCAGTCAGGTACTTCCACAGTAGTCGTCATCCCACAGTAGTTGTCATCCCACATGAGCTCAGAAAGGATTTCCAAGGTTACCCAATTTCTTTTGAGTTTAGAAATTGACAAGTGCTTTTGTGAATTTTTCTCCATCTATCCCATTTTGCAAAGTATTCCTTGCTGTTAGGGTTAGATTGCTGATGGAGTATCTCAACTGTTAACCAAGAGCATGCACTGTCTTGGTTAATGCACTTACCCTGCCACAGATCTAGGCTGTCAGGTTTTAGGTCAATCCTCTTGCATATGACACCAGTGAAAATTAGAGGCATATCAATGAACTGGATGTGAGTAAGTGAGAAAGTTGGCATTTTTAGTAGAAAGCTCCTAATATGCCTTGTTAGGTGATGAAATGCAGGAACTTCATTCTGGAAAAATCTGTGTCCAAGAGTCATAGAATGGCCTGGGTTGGAAGGAACCTTAAAGATAGTCTCATTCCAGCCTTCTTCCTGCCATGGACAGGGATATTTTTCACTAATTCGGTTGTACAGGGCCCTATCCAACCTAGCTTTGAGCACTTCCAGGGATAGAGCATCCAGGACTTCCCTGGGCAACCTGTTCTACCCTCACAGTAAAGAATTTCTTCCTGGTATCTAATCTAAACCTCCCCTCTTTCAGTCTGAAGCTGTTTTATTTCACCCTATCAGTACACACCCTTGCAAAAAGTCTCTTCTCATCTTTTTGTCGGCTCCCTTCAGGTGTATGAATACCACAACAACATGGTCATCCCAAGCCTTCCCTTTTCTAGATGTCCAACCTGCTTTTTAAAAGTGCAAGTTCAGTGACAGTACAATGACAAAAGCTTTAACCCCAGTATCCTCCTGCAGCTTCCCTCAGAAGCATCAACACTTGCCATCTCTGCCTGCAGTGGCCTGGGTCTATTAGCCTAGCCAAGGTTCTGATGGCTAAATCTGAGTTTACTCTTGACGATGAGCACATTTTTGGTAATTATCCAGTATGAGCTAATTTGATCTTAAGGGCATGAGAGCAGTAAAGATGATATTCATCAGAAAGGCATAATTCAGCTGCTCAGAGCTGCTTTCTGTCTCTGTGGGTGATAATGCTAGTCTTATATGGCAGCATCATCTAGGAAATTTCCTTTAAGGCTTAATCCTGTTTTGAATATATTTGCAGGAGTGTTCTGTCCCCAGAATTTCTACATGTCTGTTCTGGGTTAGAAATTCTACTTCTCTCATGGGGAGATGCTTGCTTCTTACCCAATAACAGTGTTATTTTGGCTCCATCTTTTTGGCTGCCCGTGCACCCCGGAAGGTGCTGTACAATATAGGAATGGCAAGGTCTTATGAGAGCAAGACTCTATTTCTGAGGGGAAATAGCATTAACATATTTTAATATTTAATATTGAAAGAGAGTTGATTGTCTCTTTTAGCCCCTGCAATACCATTTCTGCAAAATATTGACAGTCTGTAGCACCAACTTACAAATTTAGAAGCAGCTCTTTTTTTGTTTTGGTTTGCTCACCGTGTACATCAAACAGAACCTTTAAGGAAATATAACAAATAATGATGCTCCCATTGTTAAAAATTCTCTGCTGCTGAATAAAATAAGAGAAATTCAATATGAAACCTATGGAAACACAAAATGATAAAAGCAGGTATTTGACTCTGGAAATTGTTCCCAGTTATTCCCAGCACTGGGGATTTATTCCTAGGTTGTATGTCACCTTTAAATGTGTGACTGCTGTTCTTCTTGAAACTGAGATCTGCCCACTGTCATCTGAGGACCGATTTTTGTCCCTCTTGGATTTTACTAAATATATGATGCTCTGGTAGCTGAATTTTACATGGCTTCCTGTGATAAGCATTACAGGCTCCTGTGAGAAGAGACTTGAGCAGCTGAAGCTTGGCAAGCCCCAGTGGATCCTGTTAGAGATCAGAGGAGAAACCCACAAGCAAGGACATGGAGTAAACAGCGATACATCTGTCAGCAGGCAGCTGATCAAATCTGTACTCTTGGTACAGTTGGGCATGAAAGAAAATACTCAAATTGTCGTTTCACCTACCTTGTGTCTCGCAGCCTCTTGTAAAAGAACGGCCATACTGTTGGATTTAGGCTGCCTTGTAAATGCAAGGTCATGCTATGAGTAAATGTGGGGTATGGATATTGGCATGTTGGCCTGCAGTGTGTCTTCTTTGGCACTCTCTGGAAGAAATGGGACCAATGCTCTCTTCATTCAGTTGGGTTTTCTGTACTAGAATAAAGTCAAAGTCAGGAAATAGAACTGTTCAATGAGAACAATGAGTAAGAGAGCTCAGCTTTCACTGTTAGGACATTGAATTTTATTTGTTTTTAATGAGAAGAGTATTGTTCTGAGAGGAATGAAAAATGTCTGATTACTATTTGTTTTCTGAACTAGTCTCACTCATGGTTTTTTCTGTTTAAGAAATTGGAATAATGTCTGTTTTTTAATTATGAGTGGTGAAAATTGGAAAAGAGACCTGAGAGATGTTATGCTTATATAATTCTTATATTTTTTTACCATAATATTTAGTCAAGGACCATATAGTAACTTAACAAAACTTCAGAATTGGCGTTTCATTCTAGGCATTCCATTATGTGCAGATGTAATGTCTTTTTATGATTTCTTTAGAGTCTAGCTAGAAGTGTTCCAAAGAGAACAGAACAGAAAAAAAAAAACCCAAGTGACTGGTCCTGCTGGTCCTTGTGCCAGCTGGAGGAAGGGAGGAGAGATCCTAGCACATGGGTACCCCTTGGCAGGCTACACTGCTGAAAGAGGGTAGGATGCTACTCAGTTGCACTCCTGCAGCCCAAAGTAGTTGTTTTCTGCTGAGTGGAGCAGACATCAAGTGATGCTAATTCAGTGCTTGTTACACAGGTTAATTGTTCCAGGGCCAGTTTTACCCTTTGTAAATGGGGAAGCTCATAAGACTGGACCTAGAAGCATTTCTGGTGGAAGTTGCGTTTCTTTCTGACATTAGTCTTAGGCCTGAACTGCTTGGCAAAAAAGATTTGTTCCAACCTCAGTTGAATGCAGAGAGTGTCCCAGGTTGCACCTGCATTAGGTGTTTGTTCAGAGCAGCAGTGCTGCTCTGAAGCAAGTCTGCTAAACCTGCCTGCTTGCAAAGTGCTAGCTTGACTCACAGTGTGACTCTGGAGCAGGTGGATTACATCTTTGATGGACAGCAGACTTGGAGGTCAAGCAAATGATGTTATGAAACTGATATTGCCACGGAGGATGGACAAAGCAAGACCCCAGCGCCCATTATCTTGTGTGAATACTGAATTACAGCTCAATAGCTGCCTGCCTGTGCCATGCAGGGAATAGCATTCCACTGTAGCTTTAAACCACTTCAGCAGTGAAAGTGATGGTTGCTGCTTAAATATGTGTGTGCAAAACGTTCATCATAGAACAGATGGATGAATGACACTGTTTATGTTTTCCTGTTTAGTATCTGTGTCTTTAGATTATTTTACAGATGATCTAGTCCTTTAGCAAGAGTCCCTAAGGGTGTTGAAGGATAAGAAGGATGAGGGAGAGCTCTCAGCTGCTGTGAGAAACTCAGAAGAGCCTTGCAGAGTTGTGCAGTGGGCTCTGGATAGAAATGGCACAAAGACTCAGTATGACCCTCCTCCCCTTGGTCCCAGCAGGTTTTTAGCCATCTACTTTGGTGGTTGTTCAGAAAATCCCACTTTTGCTGTGACTGTTCTTAGTGTAGCTGATGGGATTTTTGTGCTTTTCACTGTCTCAGGAAAGTTATTGACTTCTGGGAGGGTGTTTGGGTTCAGTTCAGCCATCAGGAGCTGGAGGTACAAATTAGTTCCACATGTAAGTACAGAGAAGTGCTTAAATCTGAGGTGTTGGTAATCTACAGCCTGGCTAATCTATTATGGAGAGCAGGAGTCATCAGAGTTGGGTTTTGATGTGGCTCTTTGTGTCTTTCTGGTGCTGAATTTAGCTTAGTTACTCTTGCTGGTGTAATGTGGTTGGGTTAGGAAAACCCTAAAAAACCCCAACTTGAAATACCAATCTGTGCTAGTGAAACTTGCAGAGATAAGTAAGAAGTGTGTTGTAGTTAGAGCTGTAAACAAGATTATATTGCTTTTACTCCCTAATATTAATGCCTGACAAATTTCTACAGAGACTAATGTTCTCCAGCGTATTATACATGAGATCTGAAAGTAATGACAACGAAGGAATGACTGAATTTTTCTGTAATGGGAAAACAAATCTATAAAAATGTTGGCTTTGAGTTGCATTTGCACACCTTCTACCTTTAAACTGAGAGGCAGCTTGTTCAAGAGCTTGAATGCAGTGGGTGGTCTTGTAGGGAGTGTGTGGATGTCACCTCAGTCCTAACTTCTTATGCACTGGCAAGTAAAATACTTACTGTAACATTTTTTTTTTATTAACATAAAACACATTTTGAGTTTTTGGTTTGGGCCTTCCTTATTCATGATGGAGATCTTTCACTTGAGGTTTTGATCTTCTCTGCCTATTGCTTTTCTCAATTTAATCAGGAGCAGCAACAGATATGCATTACCTTGTTTACATGCCATGAAATCAAGACTTTGATATGGACAAGGAAATCTAAATTTCTTGCATGATGCTTCTCTGCAATCTACATTCAAAACACTTGGCCATGTGATGCCTTAGGTTTTAACTTTTATATTTTGCAAATCCCATACCGCTGGTGTAACTCTGAAGTTTCTTGTAGCTTGTTAAGTGCTGTTCTCTATGCTAAGTTAGACATAACAAAGCCTCTCCAGCTTGCTCTCCAAGGACACCCAGACCATCCTAGGCCCAAGAACTGTAAACCATCATCTTGGAGAAGGGGGAGCAAGCTTGGGGAAATTCCATCATTGGCTGGGTTCTGGTTGATAGAAAAGTGTGAAGAACTCGTGACCTGTCATCCATTTTGGGATTCACTGAGGCAGGACCCTCTGGAGCCCAGAGTCTGCCTCTGAAGGCCTTTCAAATAAATACCTCCTTTATTCCTGTCTAGTCTGTGTTTCTAAGTAGCCTTTTAAGGCATCACGTGCAGTTCACTGTTTCGTACATTTGATGGCATCCAGGCATGAAAGGTAGAGCCTGGAAGTTACCCTAGTGAGGCTTTCCCCCATCAGTAGCCTGGTGGACCACAGCTCCATTTAGCCATGGCCAGCACATCCAGCCTTTCCCCTCCCAGCTGACCCATGGATGCACTGTGGTGATGGGCTCTGAGTGAGAAGCTGCTGATGTCAGTCTAAGCCCTTTCAAAATGGATACCACACCTGGCATTAACTGAGGTTCCATTTTGCAAATTTCTATGGAGAAAAAGCCAAATCAGCCCAGGTACTGAAAAAGCCACAAGAGCTGAAATGCTGGTGGATCAATGTGATGCAGTTAGTGGCAGTCCTGTCTGTGGGTATATGCTTTACTCTCCTGTCTTCAGGGACATGCTTTACTCTCCAGCAGTATGAATAAAGGTTGCTGAGTTTTTAAAGAAATTCTGTAAGCATTCACAAATCTTCTTGCTGATAATACTGATGTGGATAAGGAGTTGGCTGGCCAGCTGTCCATCTGACAATAAAAGATGACTGCCTCTCTCTAAGACTTTCTACACACCTGTAAGATAACTGTGAAGCAGGACTGAAGATTTTGTTTTCTGTATGCCTACGTGAAACCACCTGAGAATATCAGTGTGATGTTATTTGGATAGAACTTTTTAATTAATAAAAGAAACATGAAAAGCCATCTTTTGGCATACACATAGTAATTAGTTTTCAAAACTGTTGCAGTGAGTGCAGAAAGCTGCCAGACTATGTCTGTTGTGTTAAAGAACCTTAATATTTTGATGTAAGCTCAGTGTGTCCAAACAGAGATCTGATAGACCAGCAGCCAGAATAAGTCTAGAGATTAATTTGCTAACCATGAGTGCCCCCTGTCCAGAGAGGTTTTAGGAAAAAGACAGTCTTTAGGTAGCAAGGATTTCAAATTGCATGGGATTTATGAGCTAAAGCCTATGTATTGATTTATGCTTGAAAAGAAACTGATAGCCACTGCATTTTAAGACTATGCTTTCTTTTCTGCAAAGGGCTGTGCAACATTGACATAGCACATCCTGAAACAATTAGCTGTACTAATTGCATTCTTGCACTGTGAGGGAACACAGTAAAGGAATATAATCCCATAAATTGTGCCCTACAATTTAAAAAGGATGTTAATATATTTGAACAGCTCTAGAGAAGGGCAGCAATGCTGGTGAAGGAGCTGGAAGGAATGCCCTCTGAGGAGCAGTTTAGGACACTGGGTTTGTCTGGTTTGGAGGGAAAAGGGTTAAGAAGCCACCTCACTGCTCCTTACAGCCTTCTGGAAAGAAATGGAGAAGGGGATGCTGGCTGATCTTTTCTTCCTATGATGTGTGGGAATGGTTTGAAGCTGTATCTGTCAGGGGAGGTTTGGACTTAACATGAGGAAACATTTCTTCACCAAGAGGGTGATCAAATCCTGGAGATTCCATCTCCAAGGCTTCTTGGAGATGTGGTTGATGCCCCATGCCAGTCAGCCTTTAAGAGGCATTTTGGACAATGCTGTTAATACCATGCTTTAAGTTGTGGTAGGCCCCAAAGCTGTCAGGCAGTCAGACTAAATGATCATTGCATCTCCCTTCCAGAGGAATTGTTCTATTCTGTTCTTCTTCCCCTTTTCCTAGCAGTACATGCAGAGGAAATCTCTGATGACATTTCTTCACTGCTCTGCAATAACAGAAGGCATTGAATAGGTAATCATGTCCCATTCTACAAATAGGCTCTGTCACTTTGAGGGAAAAAAGGCATATGCCTTCTGATGGGGGTGAGAGTTGTGGATTCTCTTTAGGTAATTTGACCACTTGAAGAAATTTGAAAAAAAAAAGCTGTGCAAATTTGCAGATTTTGCAAGTCTTCTGTGTTCATCCAGTTTAGCTGTGATTCCTCAGGGTGGCTGAGGGTGAATGTCTCAGCTCAGCCTGGGGCCTTCAGACCCTGCCTGAGCTACGTTGTAGGTTTGCACATCTCTGTGTCCTGGAGCAGCCTGGGACCTGCAATGAAGAGCTGCTTTCCTGCATGGACCCCTCAGACCTAGGACACAGCTTGTCATGCATAACTTTAGGGATAACTCGGCATAACTATAATACCTTGTTCCATTCCCTGTGTTCCCAATGAGTCAAATAATGATGAGACTCTTATTTGCCTGAAATGACAGGAGTATTTCAGTTTCAAATCCGTTTTCAGGGACACATATCATAAAGGTTGCAAATGGCAACAATTTTATTCGGAGCCCATATTCACAAATTAACAAAATGCACATGTATAGCCAGGAGCAGGAAGATGCATTCTTCAGTTTAGTTTGGAAAAATCTTTGTTTCTTTTCAAAAATGAATGGCAAGTGCCCAGCTGTGGTTTCTGATGACTCCCATGCTCATGCAAGCACACACCTGTACCATCTAGCACCAGCAGAGGTTATGAAAACATGGAATCTTGTAGGAGATGGGTTCTTCCAGTTGATACAAAGTTTTGGGACAAATGAAAAATTATTTTTTAAGCAGACTAAGAACAAAACTTCAAAATCTCATATGAAAGATCTACTTCTTTTTGTTTCCCTTCAGGAAAAAATATTTCATTTCTATTGTCTATTTTTTACTTCATATGAGACAACACAAAAGCTACAAATTGCATTCTAAAAAGGTCAAAGTTGTTCAGGTTTACAGGAATGTTTTAGTTTTATTTTTCATGAATGAAATCTTTTTTTCTGAAGTGCTGTAGTGTTGTTTGCCATGGAAATGTTATTTTGGAAAATGCTGGATTTATCAACAGCTCTAAAGCTCTTGCTCCCTGCCTTAAGTAGTTGGGCTTTTCTCCCAAGTTGCATTACAAAAGTCTTGTATAATCTAGAAGTTTTGCCCATTAGAAAGCCAAAAATTAAATGCAAATCACAGGAGAAAGCTAATCCATTATCTTTAATTTGGCTAAAATAATCCTTTCAACTCAGTCTAACAGGTTTTTTTTTTTGTTGTTGTTGTTGTGCTTTTGGGAGTGATCTTTCCTTGCTGTTGTTTGTTTTATGCCGTGGGTTTAGATAATATCAGGATAACGTACCATGTAAGTCAAGGAAATAATCTTAATCTTCCTTCTGGAATATGACAAGTGTTTCTAATTGTAATTAATAACTTATATTTTAAACACTTAAATTAACTTTGGTTGTTTAAGGTAGAAACTGCTTTCATATCAATAACCTGAAATTGTTAGGCAGTCTTTCTGAGGATCAGATCATCAGATCTGCCATTAGGCCCTCATTTCTTTGGTCAGATTATTTCACAAAATTTTTTCTTGTGTGCATGATTAAATCCCACTGAATTTCTTGTCATCTTGAATTTGGTTTCTTAGATGACATTAGAATTTTAGCAAGGTTTTGATGTCTAGCTAAAATCTTTAGAAGTAGTCTTTTAACCCATTATTTCAAAATATTTCCTATTGTACAACCTTAACTACACGCATTACAGTTTCAAATATACGTGACTAGCCCAGAATCCTGAAAGACCTGGGTTTGCTAGCACCTGAACCTTCTCAGCTAGCATAGAATTACATCTTTGCCTACACATTCTCTGGTTTGAGAGCAAGCAAATCCTTTGCCTTGCCTCCTGGTCCTCTGTGGGGCCATATCACACAGCAACCTGTGGTGCAACCTGTCAGTGGTAATGCGAGGCAAAGGCAGCTCAGCAGCATTTCACCATTCTGCTTTTTTTGGGGTGGTTTGGCACAAGACTTGCAGAGCAGAAGTGTTTTCGTGTCTGAAAGGCTGAGCTGATGTCCGCGTCATTTACGTGAAAATAGAGCTACTGACTGGCACCCAACCATCCAGAGACATGCCATAAAGATTAAATTATGGAAGAGACTGGCAGCCCCATCTATTTCTCATTTCCTTTGTTTTGGTATGGGTATTAGCAGCTCTTCTTGTGGAAATATTTCTCTTTCTCTCTCAGACTGCAGAACGTTGATTTTTTCGTTCCCTGGAATATGTTTATATGAGTCTCCTTCTCTTTTGGCCAGCTGTAGAGATGTTACTGGGAAACTTCTGAGCATCATCTGAGTGCATATCCAGTTGTATTCCACATGAGAGCTCCTTTACTCCCAAACTGTGATGCTGCAGTGATGCTCCTGTGGATAGGCTTGTTGGATTGCCCCAGAACTAAATTTATAAATGGAGATGCTCCTCCATATGCTATGATAGATTCTGCTAATGAAGGGCTGGGGTGAGGTGCCTTCTCCTCCATGGCTTGAGGCAAGCACTGTATGAGAAGGGGAAGCAGGAGAAAATGAGGAAAAGCTTGCTACAACTAATGTTTTGCTGTGAGCATGTTTGCAGTATTAAAGCAAATTCATTTTTATAGCCTTGTTAGTTTTAACTTTATGGCCTCCAATTCAATTCATAAACTTAGAATGTCTTATGTAAATGCAAACCTAAAAATGCCAGTAGTGAAGAATTGGCAAAATAGAGAGTTATCCATGTAATTTATTGAAAGAATGTAAACAGAGATGAACGAATAGACAGACTGCTCTCATGGGGACAAGGGGAAAGCAATGTCAAAAAATGTACACTGCATGAAGCCATGAAAAGTTAATACAGCATAATGCAACTAGGTCTGCAGAATATCAAGTGAAGCCAATTACTGCTTTTAGCCCAACATGCTTAATAGATTCAGTGTTTTGTCCCTGTCCTCTCAACTAATTCCCTTGGGACAACACAGGCAGCCTTAAAGTAGCTACAAGATGTGACTTTCCTCAGACAATTTCTCCATCCTATTATCAGTTAAAATGTTTGCATTAAGATCTGTGAAACTTGGAACTGATGTTTAACAAAATTCACAGAACAGATTCACTGGAGGTTGTAACTAGAGCAGAGAGAGCCTGATGCTTCAGTAGATGCCTTGGCTGAGTTTGTGTGTTTAACTTGTTTGATCCTCCAAAGTTGTGTCCACAAAAGCTGTGGGGTGGAGGGATGGTGTGGATTTATTCAGTATTTTTAAATTTATTGCCTGGCACTTTCTCAACTTGTTTTGAGCATGCTTTTTCCCCTTGACTTGTACAAAGGTGAAGTATCACTGCAGTTACTTCTCTGTATCTCCTCTGCTGTTAGTTCTAACATTACTACTAATGATGGAAAACCATGCTCAGGACTGAGCAGGTATAGGGTCAGGGCTGGTGTTTAAAAAGTGCTAGTCTGTATGGTTATAAGTTGACCAGGCTGATCTTGTTAAGTCACTCAGTAGCCCCAGATAAGCCAGTTGTAGGGTGGAAGCAGTTTTAGTGCACAAATGTGGTGCTGTGCTATAAAATCTGCCTCTTGCTTCTGTGAGGGTTCTGCCAAGTGACCTGCTCTCTCCAGCTTTAGGTGGTGGTCATGGGGTATAAATAACAGGAAAGAAACAAAAGCTTTTATGCAAGTCTTTCAACACCAAGCTTTTAATGAAAATCATTTTATGTGTTCTTTAATCCGTCTTACATATTTTGGCTGTAATATTCATGGCTACCAAGATAAGGTGTCATAGTGACAGTATGGTAGGAAGGAATAGTTCCTCTTTTCCCAGGAAAATCATTAGAAGTCAGAGGAGATGAACTTAGTCCCATAAATTGGGGAAAAAAATTACAGCCAGTCAGCAACTGTGGTTTCAGCTTTATCCACTGGACTGATACAAAGACCATGTTACTCTTTGGTTCCCCTTGTCTGTAACATTGGTATAGGGCACAACCATACAGGCTTGTTCTGCTCTGAAAATGAACTTGGAAATAGTCTGCATAGGGCTGGATACACACTTCAGGTTTGTGTGGGTTTAAAGTGTTTTGCTGGAATGAGTCAAGTGCTTAGTGGTTTGTAATGCTGGGGGCATTTATGGCTAAGTGCAGGACATCTCCAATATTCATGAGAGAACAGCAGCCCCATCGTGGGACAGCGTAGCAATAAAATGGTTTTTATTACAGCTTTATAGCTCTCTTGAGATAAAGCCCTGGTTACAGAATTTGTGACCGTACCCTCGAGCGTGTGCAGGAGGACATTTTGTTTCTGCTGTTTAATTTCAAGCACCCCTGTGAATCTTCACTTTAGAGAATGTAAAGATTTTCACAGACACAGGTAAATAAACAAACACCTCTGTGTTCAGTAAAACGGGCAGCAAGCCCTACCCTTTTAACACAGATGTGTCAGAGCTTTCATGTCTGCCCTAACTTTGGCAGGAAGCCTGAGGACAAAATTCCCATCAGCTTCAGCATAAACTGGTTCCATAGGTGCTTTCCCTAAGGGAAAGCTCACCCTGGAAAGGGATCTTTTACTACTAGATCCACAGATGTGGTGAGGTGTACAGAAACAGGATGTGTTATAGCCACTTGGAGGAAATGATAGATATCTGCATTTTAATGTTTTCAGTGTAGGCAGTATATATAGCTCAGAATTTATACTTGGGTAACCATAAAGCTGTAACTTTGTGAAGGTTGAATCTCACCTTTTAAAATGTGGTACTTTATTGATATCCAAATGAGCAACACAGCACAAGAGTTTTGCCATACTGCAATAAAACTTCCAGCAAAAATAGATAAAATCAGAAGGCAATAACAATTTTAAAACAATGCAGATTAAAAGAAAAAAAAAACAAAACCAACAGGGGTGGGGGAGGGAAGGAACTTGAATTTCAAAAGCAGTGGTGGAAATACTTTTAAATTGTCAGTGGAATCCTGCCAAGGATACATACTACACATTCTGGTTGACATAGAAGTTGCCTACCAGCAAAATTTTGGGAAGTAGAAGCAGAAAGATGGGCAAGAAGGACATGCAATTACATGTGTAATGTTACCTCCCACTTCTGTAAAAAAACCAAGAAAACTACTGGAGCCACTGGCCTTGATGTGCTTATGCAGTTCAAGTTTTTTAGCATGCACAGATGCTGTGGTGGGATTCTTGCAAGGTAGTGTGTTCTGTATTACCCCCAGCAGCTGCTTAGCATAAAAATTAGAGCATCTACTTATTCAGCAAACCTTGCACAGTGGTGCAAAATGAAAATCTTGGTCCTGGTGTTTCTCTTGGATGCAGAATCGAGTCCTTCAGCAGCCTGAATGAGTGGTGCTTGTACTGTTACTGTAATGCAGATGAACATATGAGAAGGTTGTGTTCTGTGTAGCATGGTCACATAGAAAGGATAATGCAGTAAGTAGCAGATGACTGATGATTTAACAATAAAAAACAATAAATAAATAAAAAGGAGATGCTGTATAGTTTATTGCAATTTTCTCAAACAAGAAAAGATATTGAATTCCTTTCAAGAAGGATCTCGAGAGCCTTCCTTAATGCACATCCAATGCCAAGCTCTTGAAAGCCCCATGTAGTGTATAATATGGCTAACAAAGGGAAAACTGTGCAACAAAGCAGGGGAGGGGCTCTTATTGACTGAATGTGGACAGACTGTGATTGATAGTGTTGCCTTTTTTCCCCTTTGTGCACCATGCACAATAATTACTGTAGGCAGAACCTCATGTTTTAATATATTGTACAATAGCCTCTCTTTTGATTGAAATTCATGTTCATTTGATCTTGACAGCAATGCAAAGTTAGTTTTTTCCGGTAACATTTTTAATAATTAAACAGCTATTTAAAGCTTGGCATTTTCATTATATTTGCACCAGTGCTATCCATTATTCCGATGATCCAGTGATTCTTTATTAAAACGAAAAATATTACATTCAAATATAAATGTCAGGCATAATTCATAAATGTAATGAAAGTCATATCTGGCTTGGAGATGCAGTCCCCTTGTGCATCTCAGTGTCCAGAGATTGCAGCATCCTTTTATGCTGGGCCACCTGGGTGACAATGGATGCACTCCTAAATCTGTCGTCTGTTAACCGTGGCATTCTCCCTCTGGAGAATATCCTCTGTTACTTTCAAAAGTATTACCTCTCTGGATGGAAACTGAAGAGCAATACTGTCTCACAGTATTGTTAAATTGAAATACCTCAATTGTGATAGTCTGGGCCTGTTATTCTGGAGAGCCAAGAATGAAAACTGAAAAACCTAAATGGTAATTACACTGTGATTTAGGTGAGGCGGTGATAAACCTTCTGTAAAATGCCATCATTCCAATTCTACATTCCAATGTAGAATTACTTCAGTTTAAGTTCAGAGTTTAGGGGTAGATTACCCACTTCATGTCTTTACCCTTAGAAAACACTTAGAAATATTTTCTATAGAAAAGGTAAAGAGTCAGAGAGTATTAATTTCTTATTGAGCAAGGAATACTGGTAAAATAGGCCATTCTGGCTGATTCTCTTTTCTTCCCATTGCACATGCTTTTTGTAGAAAATCTCCTGTTTGGAGTCCAGATGTAGTTCAGGAAACCCTGTTACACCACCCTGTGCATCTGTCCCTATGTGGCACTCTGAGACTGACATCCTGACAGCTCCTGAGTTAGCAACATGGATGAGCCATGAGCCTCTTCACTCTCCTGATGTGTTCATGTGGCTGCACAGGGCTTTGTCCAGCTGATTCCCCTCGGTGACACCATCCCAGTTTGGTATGTCTGTGGCTGTTTTATCCCCTGTCAAAAAGGGGATGACATACTCATTACAGCTGACTGGTGTGATGTCACTGCTCCAGGTGACTCTCCTCATGGGCTTTCTGATTATTTTTCCAGAGGGGGGAGCTGGTTGAAGACAATATAGCATTTTTTCCCATTTACTTTTCACAAACACACTGCTTTTGCCTGAGTTGCACCAGTCAGAGAGGAAATGCCAAACCTTGACTTCTCTCTGAAGAAAACTATTCCAGATGGAAGCTCACCTGGAAACAGGGCAAGAGGTGACCTCAAGGGAAACAATGCTGCCTTTGCCAGCAGTGGAGGTGTCATTGCTCCATCCTTGCACTGTTTGTCTCCCAAGAGGAAGGAGGGGTTGAAATTAATGTGGTTTCAGCTTACATGGAGTCCCAAAAAACTGGAATCAGAGCGGTGGTATCATCTGATATTTTTTACAAAGGACAGCAGCTCTTGGGTTATTTCCTCATTTCCTCTTAATTATTTAATCTCTTCTGGTTTACTGAAATGACATGAAATGGCAGCTGTCTAAAATTCCAGAGCCAAACTTAAAATAAAGAGTAGATACTATTACAGCCCGGCAGTATTTTTAGATTATTTAAATGATTTTTGAGAACTTTTTTGAGAGCTTTTTTTCAGACAGCAATTTGTGGACCTCTTTTCCAGACTGCTTTTCTGCAGACAGATGGATATATCTGAAGAGAAATCTGGTGAGAATTGTGTTGAAATGCCCTCTCTGAGAAACAGTTCTTCCTGGGATTTCCCAGCTCTGGTCTGGTTTTACACCCCACTGTTTTCTCAAAGCACTGCCCGCAATGAGAGCCTACCCCTTAGAATCTGGCATGCCACTTTGGAGTCTGTGTGTGGATGTCTCTGCCTCTGGATCAGAGAGACTTCTTCAGAGTCACAGGAAAACTTAAACTCACAAGTATTTCTAGGGGGGCGTTTAAAGAGGGGACAAGATTTTCTTTAGTACATGGTTCATTTTGTTGCTTTTTATTATCATTCTATTATTTCATTTAAAAAGGACCCCCAAAGTTTTGTTATGTTTTTGTTTAATAAGGGTAAAGCCATTAAGACAGTATTCTGGGATGTTATTTGAGTATCAATGTTGTTGAAGCGCATTTTTCAATTTACTCTGACTTTGAAGCTGTGGGAGCAACTTTGCATTTGAATCCAATCAAAGAACTCTTGATGTAATAAATGAAACACCATTGGGAAAAATCAAGGGTAACAATTGTATTTCCCCCTTTGACTTTGGATTTTTAATGGGAAGAATAATTTCTGAACATTTTGAGAAATATTAAGTCTTTCCAGGCGAGCGTGCTTTTGCCTATTTGTTTTTTATGTATTCTTGCCACATAACAGTGGGAGATTTTTAACATACAGCTGAGGCTGAAATATAAGCTCCCCCTAATGAGTAAGAAATATTGTCAGTGTCAAGTCAAATACAATAAAAAATGAGTGAGTAATATGTGTACAAAAATGTACCATATGCCATTTCGTGATGATTTTTATTATCATATTTATTCTTCAACTGATGCCACAGGCAGGCAAGCACTTTTTTACCTTGTGTGATTTTTCTTTCAAATCTGTGTGTTTACTTTTATTTAGCTGATGTAATCTGTTTCTAGTTGAATAACATATATATATATGTGCATGTCTATAATGGTATGTACATGCCTCTCTCTGTGTGTGTTGTGAAATTCTTGTGACAATGTCACCAACTGCTTGGTGACAGTGAGTGTCTCTTCTTCTCCATATTCCCCCACGTGCTGGGGTTGAAAATGCAGTCCACAACCCAGACCAAAGGCTCAGTGCCTTATTGGGTGGCTGTGCCAGGCTGCAAGCTCGATTACTCACTACAGACACTTCATGCCCCTCTACTAAGAGCTGAGAATTAACAAAAGCAGTGTCTGTATTTGGGTTTACTGGCAAAGCTTTTATAGTCATTGATGGCAACTGTATCATGTGTTTAAAATGAAATAAATTCCAATTTTGACTAAGTTTTGTAATTTTGTTAAACTTTATGGTGCTCAGAATTTTATTGCAATCATAGACAGCTTTTAGTTTGACTGTTTCTTCAGCTAAAATCTACTGATCTTTGCTGGTTGATTAGGGCTCTGATTTATTATGCATTTTTCCCACCTCACCCACTTCTTCCCTCTGCTCTTCTACCCTTCCCACATATGTTTCATCTCTTCAGGGCTTTATTTTTTCTCCTCAGTTTGTTTATTTTCTTTCCAGGATGCTTGCACACTTTATTGGCTGATTTAGAAGTTCAGAAATCTAACTGAGAAGCTTTATTTGGGTGTCAGATGTAAGATGCTTTAAGATGTTTCAGTTTTGAGAAGGTTACCTTGATCTTTGGATAGGAGGTGTGTAAAGACATTGTGAAAAGGGTAGCCCGAGCTTCAAGTCACTTTAACAACTCTTTTTCAATTTAGCCAGTTTTGAATTAAGTTCATTCAGATAGCAGGACCAAAATAATTTCAAGTGCTTTTTACTCACGTTGAGTTCAAAATATAGATGAAACTAGCACTAATACTTTCTGTATTTACAATCACTCTGTGAGAATGAGATGGGGAAAACCTTCCCACCAATGAGAGGTTCAAGACTATATGAAAATCTGATGGGGGCAGCAGAGGAGAATGCAAATTTACTCAGACATTTTTGAAATACTTTAAAAACACTATTGACGGGAGTGAGGCTTTTTTTTTTTTTTTTTTTAACCTTGGTCTGTTTTATGTACATATCCAAAACTTAAATTAGTTTCCTCTCTTTGAATAGTGTTCCTTCAAAAAATACAAAATCAGTGCTGATTTGAAAAAATGGTTAAAGCAGAGTGGATCTGGTTCCCTGTCCTGGGTTCAAATTACAGTCATATCATACTGTGTTCTAGACTTCAAGGTTATGTTATCAGCCACGTATTTCTTTTTAAATGAAGGGATGCCTCTATTCTAATGATCCCTGATCCTAGGGAAATTCCATTTTCTAATTCAGTTGCCCAAATGACATATTGAGGGTAGTATTTGGTATTTAACTAAACATAAAGCACAGGGGATATCAGAATAGTTTGTAATACTGACTTGAATTAAGGAGTAAAAAAGTCATATGATATACATCTTCTTTCTACATATAAATAGATAATGGGTCCTGTTACCAAGCTGTGAGGCTTCATTGTCTGCAGTCATGGACTTTTCCTGGCCAGGGGGGAAATATAAAGGATGCAGCTAAACAAAAAAAAAAAAAAAAAAAAAAAGGGAACATGTGTGAATTATGTATTGAGGTTTCTAAGAGTTCTGCACTGTCCTCCTTTGTGTAGCTGTTCCTTCCCTTCTTGTGGGAATGATGATTCATGCAGGCACTGCAGGATGAAAAACTAAATCATTTTAAGTACAGTAATATTTGTGAGAGTTGTGAAATATGGGAGGGTAAGTGCAAGAATGAAACAGCTAACAAAATTATTAAATAAAAGTGTAAAAATATGTATTTATCTGCCACTTTTACAGTATTCCCAGGGATTCTGCACATCACTTGCTATAAGAGGGCAACTATTAGGACTTTAGGGCCTGGTTCTGCAGGTGTAATTCTGCTGGCATAATCGCACTGACTGCACTGGCATAACTTTGTGGAAAACTTTCCAACACCTGGTGCTTAATATACTAATTCTGAAATGTTAGAGTAATACAAAAAAAAGGACTGTAAATGCTCTTTGGAATGTGATCATGTGCATATGCCTATATATATATATATATATATATATGGAATAAGAGACACAGGAAGCAAGTTTCAGTCCTAGTGATGCCTTAAATGGCTACCTAAAACCAGACACTAGACAGGAAGAAGGGAATAAAGGAGGTATTTATTTGAAAGGCCTTCAAAGGTACACCCTGGGGATCCAGAGGCTCCTGCCTCCGAGGATCCCAAGATGGACGACAGGTCATGAGTTTTTCACACTTTTATATCAACATAAATTCACCAATTAAAATTTGAGCTAATGATGTAATTTCCCCAAGCTTGCCCCTCTCTCCAAGATGATGGAGACTGTCACCTTTTGGGCCTAGAACAGTCTGGGCGTCCTTGACGAACAAGCTAGAGAGGCTTTTTACATCTATCTTAGCATACGAGAACGGCAGCTAATGAGGTACAAGAAACTTTAGAGTTACACTGGCAGTACAGGATTTGCCAAATATAAAAGTTAAAACCTAAGGCATCACTAGGTGAGCAAGTATTTGGTCCACCAGTTCCCTCCATTGGTCTTTGCAGTCTCCCCAAAATCTTGTGCCATGCATCTGCAGTTGTATTAAAAATACTTATATTGTACAAAACTTGTTAGTCTGCTTGGTGCCTCATTTCCTTGCTCAGTATTTCACTCAGGAAAACACTTCCAGCTCCCAAGAGATGAGATTGATTCAAAACTCCTAGAAACTGTAAAGCATAAATTTTTCTGATCTTTTTTACCTTATGGATTTCAGACCTTTAGGTTTGCAATTTTACATGATTCTTTACAACCTTGAGGGTTAGAAACTTAAATCTGCTTATATGATGTTTATGTCAAATGCTGTGAAACTTGCTGGAGTTAAAACCCCAAACCAACTAACCAAAGAAGATACACAACCCACTTTAGATTCACAAGTTCATAATGTTAGAAAAGACCTCATTCAAACACAGAAAATCCTTTCTGTAGAAATGTTAATATCTGAACTATTTCTTTCCAAACTGGAAACATCTCGGGCTTTTGTGTTGTCAACTGCTGCACTGCAGTTTTATTTCAGTATTTAATATGGTGCCTGCTTGATCTTCTTCTTAATGGAATTTCAGAGAGTGAGAGCATTTATGAAGAGAATCTTCATCTTTTTATTTCTAGAAAATAGCATTTCTCAAAAGGAGAAAAGTTGGGTAAGATTATGTAAGAAATAAAATTAACTTGCTCTAGTGCTAGGACTTTGAGGTGGCCTAGTCAACTGGCTAATGGACACATCTCAGGAGGATGAAGCTTTGTGAATTTATTTCAGCAAATAAATAGGGATTCAATAGCCCTCAAAAACCCAACCATCTAACTGGGGAAGGCCGAAAATGTGGGCTCAGAAGAATAACATAGCTGTACTGGGATTTTTAATGATAAAGGCTGCATTAGAATTCAACCTGCAGCTGCAATATGTCCCATATTGTATCAGCAACACTGAAGATTTCACTATATGCTTCCTGTGATATGGAGGATAAACTGTCCTTTGTATCGCAGACGAGGTCTGTGCATACCTCTGACCTTTCAAGCCTTGCTAATCAATTCTCATCCATCAGGGTATCCGCAAATTGCTGTGTGACTTGCCAGAGAGGGGAGATTCTCCTCTCATTATACACAGTACAAAAGGTTTGTCTCCCCCTGAAGCACGGAGGTACTGCTGGAGGCAGGCTCCTGAACTAGATGTACGAGTGGACGTGATGTGTTTTGGCACGTCCTGTAGCGCCCGCACGAAGGCTTCCAGCGTCACGTTAGGCCACAGAGATGAGCGGTGCCCAACCCTGGAACTCCTGCTGTCACAGCAGCTCTCTGCTGGGAAAAATTTGTGGAAGTCAGGGGAGCTATACCAGAAAAAAAGCTAGAAAAAGCTAACGGTGAGTTATATCCATCGAAGAGTATTTTGTTTGGCAGGGGATGAATGCCTGTCTCTAAGTGCACATGTCTCTTGGCACCCATGGGAGTGGTAGAAATCCAGGAACTGCAGTAATCTGGCTGTGGGAACCTGACTCTGCAAAGTGCTGTGTGTCCCTGTTAGGGTGAAAGGCGCCTACAAAATAGTAATGGGATGTGATGTTAGGATAAATTCAGCATTTTAGAGGAATCTGTTTTTAATACGATGTCCAGTGTGTGATATTCAGGGCTTTGACTTCAATGGCTTGTGTCGCTCTTGTGTGACATGTGTTTGGGAGAAAAAAAGCCCTCATCCCCAAAATAAAATAACCCCCTAATCCTACAAGTTCTTAGTGCATAATCAATATCAATACAACAGCTTTTTCCTCATGAAGAATTCCTAGATCTGTTTGTTCACGATTTTTGCAGATGTTTATTTGAGTGCAAGCAACACAGTGTAATGAAACAAATGAGTTGGAAGTGTCAGAATGCCCAATTATCCAACTCACTGCCTGTCTATGGGGCTGAACAATGGGAACTACTAGGCGTGCTTTACTCATTTAACTTCGTTTAAACTATTCTTGGCATCAAAGTTGCATTAATGTGATAACTTCTGTGTGGCAATTAACAAATTGTAGCAATTGGTGACATTCATATGGCCTGCTGGGGAAGGGTTGCAGAGTGGGAAGTTTAGCTGTTCGGCTAATTTCCTGTCAAACCCGCAAGGAGGAAGGAAAAGATTCAATTCTGGCTTCCTGCTCACAAATCTGAAAAGGAAGAAAAAAATCCACATGAAATCTGAATAGGAGTTGCTGTAGCTCTTCCCAAAAGGACCTAAATTCTTCTCTCTGCCAGTTTATCCGTTCAGCCACCATGGCAATTTCCTCTCCTTACTTGCTCTCAAGTCCTGTGTCATAAAAAAGGATGGACAAGGGGAGGAGGATATCATTGTCAGAAAAAGGTAGAAGTGAACAGAAAGCAGGTAAGAATCAACTAGAAAAAGGCAGAAAAAAACTCATTATATTCAGGAAAAGGACAGCTGGAATAGTAACTGCAGGTGGATCATCAGGGGAATGGAGAACCTGAAGATAAAAGAGCTGTTCCTGAGTCCTGCACACTAAGGAATTTTTGAAAGAATAAACTTGATCTTATGCTCTGAAAGCAGCCAGGCAGGCCCTGTTTTCACAGACATTGTTCTCATTGACTTATATTTAAGTTTTCTTTGAACAGAGACCACAGATTTGAACTCACCTTGTTCAAATAGATGTATCTTTTATACATGCAAAATGTCACTTGACTGTAAATTATTTCAGTCTGTGCTTTCTGTGCTAAGTGGTAGAATATAAAGTGGACTGAGACACACATTATGCGGAATTCTGTATGATTGTTAATAATAGCTGCCCAGCCATTCTCCTCCAATTTTATGGCTTAAAAATAACACTCAGCTGTTCTGGAACAAGAGGCCATTGGAAAGGGGTGAGGGCAGAATCTTTCATAACCTCAGAGTGAAAACAGTAGCCGCTGATCTGTTGGCACAGGAATTACCCAAGCCTATTATTATTCTATAAAAAGTAAATTGTTATTACCATACGTACAGACCTCCATTTGCTGGTGCAGAATCAGAACAGCTCTTTCCTGACAGCCTGTGCTTCTTAGAGCTGCGTTGCGTGTGTCACACAAAGGAGTTTCTTGGGCGTGGAGAATAGCAAAAGCCACTCACGAGAGAGTGGCCACCTACTGTGCATAACTACAAGGGCTCTTCTAGAGGGGTGTGACCTCCAAAATTCCTATTGACACTAAAACAATATGGGATCTTTCTTACCTTTTTGTAGTAAAGGACAATACATAACCACTCTTGGTGGAAACACATTTTTAGTGGCCAAGCCCACAATCCTCACTCCTGTTCAGCAGCACAAATTCACGTAGGAAACAAGAGCAAATGAAGGCGTAGAGACCTGAGCTCTCTCTAGACAGTAGGGGCATTTGACTTCTCTAGCTTCAGGAGAATTTAAAATATATTTTCCATAATAAAGCTTTGTAAGAGTCTGCTTTTGGCTAACTCCAGGCTGAAAACCCAAACTCAAGTCTGTGCTAAAGCAACAGCAGTTGTCTTCATGTAGAATGATAGTGTGACTTGGCAATTTTTGTGTTAGATCATTGAATGTTTTGGTTTTTTTGTTTTTCTTTTTTTTTTCTTGTTTGTTTGTTTGTTGGTTTTTGTTGTTGTTATCAAACTGACTTCCAGAGAACAGTTTGCAGGAGTAATTAGTGGTAATGAGTAAGGCTTACAAAATTGTGACCTGCCAAATTTTAACTGTTTCCTCTTTTAAAAAAAATTATTTTCTAGAGATGTTCTGGAAGATGCAAAGTGTAATATGTGCATGGCAACCCAGGGATAAAAGCATGCAGTGCAGTCTGCTCTTGAACTTGCAGGAATATCAGTTTGTGCAGGGGTGTCGTGGCTTTCCTGTAGAATTTGTATGTCACACAACATCATGGATGTGTAAGAGTAATTGCCTAATTCTGCAGCTTGCCCTTATACTGGCATGGGGGGGTGGTTCGCTTCGCTGGATTCTCAAATCAAATACATTTTAAGTGTGAGGAATTGGCTCTCTATGTTCACATACTGTATGAAGTGCTTAATCATTCATAGCTGAAAATTAGCTGAGTGTGATTATTCACCAAGGTACATTAACAGCAGCTGGTGTTTTACTGCACTCCCACAAGAGAAAAAAATGCTGGTCCATAATCTATGCAGAGCTTTTAAACTCATCTGGGTAAATATCTAGTGGAAAATGGACCAAGTCTTCCTGCCTGCACATCTACTGATCCAGAAAGTCTTGTTTTCAAATCTCCTGCAGTAAAATTGAAGGATTAATATGTTTCTTGGACAGCGTGGCATAGAGGCCAGCTCCCACTCCTTCTGTGGTTGCTGTGCCTCTGTTTCTGGTTTGGATGGTGGAGAGCAAACACCGAATATCTATTCCCTGGGGAGAAAGAGAGATTGAGCTTGTGTCCTCTTTGTTCCAGGACGGAAGCCAAGCATTGTTGCAAACCATACTCAGGTCTGCCTGTGAGTTCTGCTGCACTCCCCTCTGCTGCTTTCATCTGAGTACCAAAACTCAGAGGAGATGCTGTGAGGACACCAAGCACTGGTCTAGTGAGTGCTCATACATTTTCAAAGAGAGAGATGCTCTACTAGAAACAAACATGTTAATATTCCAATCACACTTATTTTTTTCAGTTACAGTGGAAGTTGAAAGCAAAGAATGCTGTAGAGGTCAGTCAGTCCATCCACCTGCCCCAACACAGTGCAGATACAACCAGTATGTTTCCGACAAGTGTCTATATAGCTGTTCTTAAAAGGCTTAAGTAAGGGTCATCACAAGATCTCTGCAGGCCAGCTCTTCCAGGACTTAGCTATTCTTACTGCTAGAAGAAAGCGCTTCCTGAAGTCTAACCTAAATCTCCCTTGCTGCCATTTCAGCCTACTTCTATACATACAGACCTCGGCCCACATGGAAAAGGGCTTATTTCCTTTCTCTTTCTAGCAGCCCTTTTCTATATTTGAAGATCGTTATCGCATCTCCCTTCAGACATCTTTATTTTTAGACTAAACAACTCTGCTTTTCCCAGACTTCCCTCCAAGGATAGGTTTAGAGACCTCTGGTGATAATTCTTTTCATCTGAATTCCTTCAAGTCAGCCTGCGTTGTTGTTGTAGTAGATGCTGCGCCCAAATCTGGCTGCAGTGCTCCAGCCGTGGGAGCCTTACTGCCTCTGAGCGAAGCAGGAGGTTTACTTCAGCCGTCTCAGGAGCAGCACTCCCCTTTATGCATCCCACTTTGATATTTGATTTCTCTCAAAAGCAAAATATTCTTGACTTGCATGCAGTTTATGATCCATAATTATTCCCAAATCCCGTTCTGAAGACCTACTGTCTGGAGAAAACTCTCCAGTTTTCTCTCTTATGTCTTTTGTCAGCTGCACAGGTATATAAATGCATGTGCTTACATATATGTATATGTAGTCGTCACATTTCATAGTCTGCAGCTCCATACTTACTGAAGTGCACCCTCATGTGCTCAGACGCTTTTCCCTCTCTATCAAGTTTACTTTGATACTAGATCTCTTCCTCTAAAGGATCTGTTTTACTTTCTTACCTCAATACTCTCTTCAGGCCTGGTGTTTTCTCCTTCACCATGCCAAATTTTTAATGAAAGTATTGAAAACTCACAGAATGAAAATGGGTTCCTGCACTTAATTCAGCTTTCCTATTTGGCAGTGAAGCAATGCTTGTATGATTTGTAAAATAGTCATGCACCAAACTGTAGAGTTTCACTTATGCCAACCAATTGGTTGATTGTCTTGTTTATGATAAATTTGTGAACAAGTGTCAGAATAGTTACTGAAGTCAAGACCTAGTACAGCCACTGCTTTTTCATTCTCCATAAGACCCATGATGTCATGGAATGGCATGTTTGTAGGATATGTTTTGTATGTGAGTCATTTATGCTTGTTTATAACTTTCATTGTCAGCTTAATTGCTGCTTACAAATATTTTAATTTCATTCAGTATCTTTCTGGGATTTGAATTTACTTTGATTAATGTGGAAGTCTACTCAAGGTATTTGAAAAAGTGAAATACATTTTATCAATATTTCCTGCATATGGTTATCTGGATACAAATATGTATTTGTCTACCCATCCACTTGCATATTGTTGTGGAGATGCTTGTGGGCAGCAGGATCTTTGCTTTACATGTACTTGATATCTAGTCCAAAATTTCAATGTACTTGTCAGCTAACTAAAATCTTTGTGCAGACTGGCTGGCCTTCCTCTTTGGCAATCTCTTGAACCTAGTTTGTTCAGGCCACAGGGAATGATTTTGTTTCTCAGTGCTTTGGGATAATAGGCTTCTCCTCCTCAATTAGGCAAGAGAGCTTCTGTTCAGCCTGGCTAGGATGAGAAATGTAATGTGCTTACAGCACGCAGGTTTATGCTTAGGCTTGTGAATCTGCAACACATATTCTGCCTTGATTTTGCACTTTGTACGTGTATGGAGCAACTGAGTGTATGGAGCAACTTTGTAAGTGTATGGAGCAACTGAGTGTACCAGCAACTCTGGTACACTGAGTGACTGAAACTTCAAAATCTACCTTTCTTTTGGAGCTGGTATCAAACTACTGCTGGTTTGGTTAAGGGGTTTGAGCACATTTGTCACAGTTTTATTCAAGGTTACTAATGTGTCAGGATCTAGCTATGGCAGAGTTTTGTTCCTGCAATTTTGTTCTCATGGCGATATAGCTGTCACTTCAGCAACATTTTGACTTCTAAAATTTTTCACCAGTGTCCTTAGTTGTACTAAATGATTACATTCTATCTTCAGTGATGAACAGAGTTTAGATGAAATTCCTATTAAAACCCAGCCTCTGTCTCTCTGCCCTTCACACTGCTTCAAAATCACAAGAGCAAAACAACATTCCTGTAGCAAACTTGGCTTCCCAGTTCTAATCAGGAGCAGTCCCTGTGTGAAATCAATGGCTCTCAGTTTAAATAGATATCAGTTTGGAAACTTTTCCTGCTCCTGTTTGGTTTGTATACTTTTTCATCTTCCATGTTTAATGGGGGAGTCACTAGCAGTTCCTACTTGTAAATGGCTTAAAACTTTCCATTACAAAAAATGGTTGCAGGCTTTCCTTTGAGAAGTTCCTGTCTTTTTCCCGTTGTCAGTGAGTGATTATATGCAGCATGAAATATGCTGTTTGACTAAGGAAATGCCCCTTTTATTATTATTTTTTATCCTTTTCCATACAATGACATCCAACTTATCCTGCAATATCAGTATTAAAAATGCTACCTCACTTTTTTTGCCTTCTTTCCAAGAAGTGCAGGCAGCCCACCAAAATCACAATAAAATCTAAAGCCAGGTTCTCACTTGTGCTACAACTGCAAAGGTGGAGAAAGGATTTTGAGTCCCAGAAAGGTGATGAAGGCATTATAGTTAAGTGGTTAAAAATTACTTCTTGTTTTCCAGGGGGAAGAGAGAAACTCCCTCTCTCAATGCAGGTTTCAAGCATCCTGTTGTTCATCCTCCTCCACTGGACCACTTCAAGGCTAGAACTTCTTTAGGTGTCAGTGACAAGACCTTGCTCCTCCAACTGGTCCTAACCTTGGGGAAAAAATGTACTGAACAAGAATGTCCAGAACTCATCCCACATTCAGCCCATGCACTCTGAAAGAGAAGGTCCTGTGATGTAGAAGGCAATGGTCTGTGTGGGCACAGAGGTGTTGGTTGCACCTGGCCACTGTAAAGCCAAGCATTGCAGATGCTGGACAGGCCATTTTTACAAGCTGAGTCACCATTTCTTGAAAGTAGCAGAGGAAGGGGGCAGGGAGGATGGATCCATGGATTGAACCTGATCCATGTTACCAAAGCAAACACATCCTTGCTGCCTACTCCGATAGGTTCTGGCTCTCTGCAAGGGCTCAAAATTGCCTTTTGAGGTACCCAGTGGCTCATGTGCCCCCAGAAACTGATTTGCTCCTGCTGTGAATCACCTGCCTGTGCTCCTACCTGAGCAAAAGCTGTTGCTAGTTTTAAGAGAGACCCTAAAACCTAGTGAGGCATGATAATGAGGCAGGAGGTTCTAGTGATTACTCTTGCCCCTTGATTCCGTCCTGTGTGCAAGGCAATATGCACTTCACTTCTAGTACGTGTTCACATATGTAAACCTTGTACAAGTGAGTCTCTGAGTAGTTCAATGAAATTTCAACCCTGAATCCAACTGAGCAGTTCACCTCTGAAGACTGTGGAACCAACTGTGACAGGTGCAGCAGAAAAATGTTCCTGTTTCACTTTTCATTGCAGCTGAGATGGGAATATACAATCCACAGTAAATTCTGTTTCCTTCCACTCTCTCTCCATTCCCCAGGTATGTGTTTCCTGTTATTGTTGGAGGGAAGGAAAAAAGCCCCAGCATACTGAAATTGCCACACTTCAAGGCAGCATGTTTTGAGAAACTTCCAAAACAAAAAGCTACCACCAGTCTCTAAGCACTGTCTCACTGCACAGCTGGAGAAGACCATCAGGGCTTAAGGAGATGCCATCTGTGCGAATTCAGGGCCAGAAAGGTCTTAGAAAAGTGTTAATGACATTCCTTAAAATGTCTTTACTGTGGAAAACTTCAGAGCATCTGTCATTTGTAAATTTTAACAGTGGGAATATCCTGCAGAAGAAAAATTCTAATCTTAACCTGATGTATTGGTTAAATATGGATTCTCTGGTACAAGTGACTGTTTTTCAGTATTTGTGTGCCCTGCTAGGGTTAAGAAATACAACAGCAATTAAAGTAGATGCACTCTGATAACTTGCTTGTGCATCAGTGCTATTAATATCAATCTATCTTTCTGGCTAGTTTCAAACAGGAGACCAAAATAATACCCCACAAAATGCTGAGGCAATACCTTGCATCATAAACTGCTGTGACTGTAATGAAATCAGACTTACACCACTTTATTTTATGAAATGTATTTTGTCAAGCTCTTGACAATTTCCCCCCCTCCGTTATCGGGGGCTAGTATTTGTCCTGCAGTGTAAAGCAGCCACTGCCATTTGTGTTTCAACTTGTCCAGCATCCCCACGTCTTTGAATTTCCTGGCACTTTAACTCACTCGATAAATGCAGCTTGCTTTTCTTCTTGAATCAGACACAGCTATTTCCCGGTGGCGATAAACCTGAAAAAACATCCTAAAAGCTAGATAGATACATCTCTTTCACATTTATTGTGGATGTAAAATTCTCTGCAAAGAATATAAGCTGCTGTCAGGCATGTAGCCACAAGATGGGTGTTTTTCTCACATATGTATCCATTTCTTTTAATAATGAATAATGGACTTTATATTTAAAAGTGATGTTTCTATGAATGTGCTAGATTGTGCTATATTTCTTTCACATGAGTATATTCCCATCATGGCAAACTTCTCACAGAGCTCGCCTTGGGGGCTTTTGTTTAAAGTAATGCACTTTAATGAAAAAGAGCTGCTGAAATTTGTCAGCTTCTTCCAGCGTGATTGCATTTTGGTGGTGGTTTAAAAAAATCTTTACCCACTTTATGATCTTCATGCTTGTTCCAAAATCCCCCTTCATTTTTAAAAGTAAAAAGATATATGTACACACATATTACCAAAAGCCCTAAAACTGCCTCAGACCTTTTGCATGAATAGTCTCATTGAAGCCAATGAATAATAGAGGTAGACTTCAGCTGTGTGCAATTTTCCAGCTCAGGCTGTAGGGTGGATTTCAAATACTGCGAACAATTTAGAGATATGCACTTTGTGCGTAGTTTTCAAAGCCAGCAATATATTTTAAGGACTTAATATCTAATGGGAAATGGATGATACTGATAGGACATTGCCAGTCGATGATTTTGGAAATTGTCAGCCTTCACTCAGTGAAGTAGAGACATCTTTAGAAGAGCGAGGACAAGTGAGTGAAGTATCCTTGTACTT
The DNA here is from genome assembly GCA_013400515.1 of Erpornis zantholeuca. Classification (NCBI taxonomy): domain Eukaryota; kingdom Metazoa; phylum Chordata; class Aves; order Passeriformes; family Timaliidae; genus Erpornis; species Erpornis zantholeuca. The sequence continues at coordinate 39,400 of VZTN01024303.1, read as the reverse complement.
GTAAGGGTACTGGCAAGTGAGTGTGCAAGTTCTTGTATGTCTTTTTGTTTTTTGCATTTTTCTGGGGAGAAATTCAAGTCCTCTGGCACCAGGCAGATGGGCATGGCAAACTGTGTGTCTGTAGTGATCTGTGACCCACCAGTTCTCAGTTATTTCTTTCCTCTTCCGCCGGGGGCTGTAGTGCAGACTAACTGAGAAAATAATACGAACTCCTGTAAGATTGGCTCTCCTTTACCAGTGACAGTAAGGGGCTGAGTGGCTGTAGTGCTGAAAAGTGAGAAAGTGTTTAAAGGGGACTGGGATGTCCTTCAGGACTGACACAGTAAGCCCTGCTGGATGCAAGGTGGGCTCTGGGATGCTGTTGAAGTGTGCTGGAGCTCGGAGGAGATGTACCATCCTGTTGGGCAGCAGCTGTGCTCCTGCAGCCCAGGCTGCACATGTGTGCTCTCACCAAGCAGCTCTGCACCGAGCCAGCACCGAAGGCAAAGGTGACTTGCAGCACAGGGTTCTGGGAGCAGCTGGTATGTAACTCATAGGAGACAGGCACAGGGTGTGCCACACATTGTTCTGGAAAATGCTTCATAGCTGCAGCCAATGTCCTGGATTTACAGACAATTGGTTCCTGTGGTTTCAAGGAGGTACCTTGTATTCAGGTCTTTTTCAAATCAGACTAGCTTCTCCTGTCTTCTGAGTATCTCAGTGTACTCTGACAGATGTAAAGTCAATAAGGTCATCAGGAATCATAATTTTTAGAAGTGTATGTTCACTTAAGAATGCTGGTGGAAATCTGAAACTAGAAAGGTATACACGCACATACCCAAGAAATAGAAATGTAAAATGAAAATATTCCCTCAGAGACTTACTCTACAAATGTTTCAGCTTGCATCAGATTGGCCCATTCAAGAGGGTTATTACAGAATCACAGAATAAGCTGAGTTGGAATAGACCCATCAGGATCATTGAGTCCTGGTCCTGGGCAGGACACTCCAAGAATCACATCATGTGCCTGAGAGTGTTGTCCAAGTGCATCTTGAACTCTGGCAGGCTTGGTGCTGTGATCACTTCCCTGGGGAGCCTGTTCCAGTGCTCAGCCATGCTTTGTGTGAAAAGCCTTTTCCATATCCAGCCTAGACCTTCCCCAACAGAGCTTCATGTGTCCTGTGTGAGCTTCACAGGATCAAATGGTTCTTCCTGGCACAGAAGCAAGTAAAATGAACCACAAATGAAATGTACAGCCTGACCATCCGATCACACACTTCTTCATACCAAAGATCAGAATCTGTTTTCCAATAGCAGGCCTTGGGTTATTGCTCAATGGCTCTCTCAATTATTTGGCAACATCATAATGTGTCCCTAATAGATGGCTGCAAACCTGACACTTGGTCTCCCTTTCTTACTTTATACTGGTCTAGACAAAGAAGCATTTCCTCCAGAGCCTGGACTCATTACTCTGTAGACATGTCCAAAATTTCACCAAGCAGCACTTACATGGTGTCAGTCTAATGGTTCAGCAAAGAAACAGATTTTAGATGTTATTTTAGAGCTTTAGAGATAAAGATGAAGCCTGTAGGAACTCTGTAATGTATGTAAATTCTTCTTCAGTAGGAGGAAAATTCTTCCAGTATGGGAGTAGGATTTCTGCAAATCAATACTCCCTTTTCCCCTAATAAACCTTTAAGAGCTTAGAAAGAAAATTAGCACCTCCAAAAAAAATAATCTCCAATCAGAACATGCCCCAAAGGAGTAAATGAACCTAAAAAGGGCCAACATTTTTGGATTTGTATCAGGTGTTCCAGTGATGGACAGGAATAAATTAAGTGGAGTTTGGTTTTCAGTGGCATCTGTGCTTTATTTTTTTTAGTTGGATTATGTTGTTTGAACTTGCTAGTAGCTCTTCAGAAACATTCTTACCTTTTGGGTAGATACTTTGCCATAGAGTAATTTCTGTTTTTTTCTTCTGCAGTGTGGTGGCCATGCTGTCTTATTCTGCTTTCCATTTCGGAGTGTTACTCCCTCCATATGAGAACCAGGCATGCAAATGCTTCCTTCCCACACAGAACGATTTCTAGATGAGCTGGTTTTGTAGCTCATATATAAATGTCTAGTGGAGCTCTCAGGATTTTTTTGAATTGCAAGTAATACACAAACTGAGTTATTCGGTAGTTGAAGTGTGACTAATACTTGTTTTACATAGTTCAAGTTGATGATTACAAACTTTGAAGCTTCGTTGAATAGAATTTAGTACCTAATACTCTGCAGAGCTTGTTTTCATTTTACATTTAATCAATTGATTTTTTCTTTAATGGATTCTCTTTGAAATTTTATGATAGTACCAACATGCACACTTCACTATTGCTATGTTGCATTACCAAGGGCAATATGAGTTTAAATCACTTCATGATAAAACTTTGCATAATCTGCTCATACAAACTAATTAAATGTCAGGTTATTGTAATACAGAGCTCATATTTTCATCATGGGTCACTAGAAACAGCAATTAGTAATTCATGTGTTATCCAGTTAAATTCAAATTAAGAAAAAAATGTCAAATCAGAGTTTTGTTCCTAATTCCTAGTTTTTATAATTTTGTACAGCTTGATGGGGGCACTTAAACACACAGCTTCAGAATTGGTTTGTAATTTAATTTGATTTATACTGCTCAAGCATTGCTTTTAGGTTGTTCTAACCAGTGGTCATATGAGTGCTTGTACTTAGAGATTAATTAACTTTAGAACATATACATATTCTGAATATGTTAATCCTTCACTAACTACACTGTTATTTTACTGATGGATACTTAATGGTTTGAAGGACCTCTGCATTCAGCTTTCGCAAGCAGAAATAAAAGAAGCATCTGACTGTTGGGTGAACTATGCAACTCGTATAAAAATGCAAGAGCAGAATGGTAGAAAGGCGTGGAGGTTGTGCTGCCCTGCCTTGTGCTAGGTAAGGACAAGTGAGAAGGCAGGAGAATGTTTTCTTCCGCAGCTGCCTGCTGGGGCGAGTGCTGTGTGCTGGGGAAGCCCCAGCTGGGGCTGTGTCACGCCCGATGTCCAGCTCATGCTCTGGTTTGTATCGCCTGGTGCCTGCGGGCAGATGTTCTGCGGGATGCATTGTCTGAGCCTGCCACGTGAGATCCCGTCCCTGCAGCCAAGGGCTGCCCGGCTGCGGTCAGTGTGTCCTTACCGGAGCGCTCAGTCTTCTGTGAACCTGCTGCAGCCAGAGAAAAAGCTCCACTGCTACGGTCCTCCTGCTGTGGCTTTTTTGGTCAGAACTCCAGATAAGAAGGGCATGCTCAGCATTAGGTACCATCAGCTTGCTCTCTATATAGTTTTTATAGGATTTTTCCTTTAATTTTCCTAGATATATTTGGATTCAGGCTTCTTAGCATTTGCCTTTCTATGGTTAAAACCTCATTAGGCTCCCATCATATTTCAAACTAAATAGAATATCCTGACTAAAATGTCAGTGACATTCTTATAATGGCTGTGTCTGCAAGAAGCTAAAATACTGGTTGTAATTTATTTATATAGCATGCAAAGGTCTTAGGTGATTTAGAGAGAAGTCTAAAGACAAACAATCATTCTCATCATGTAATGGCATATTCTCAGATTATTTTAGCTTCATCAGAAGACTTTTAGTTGGTGTGAGCAGTGTCCAAGATGGATTAAAAGTCATCGTGTGATGATACTCACCGTTCCCAGCCCTGTTCTTCAGTACTGCACAGATCCATACAAAACCAGTCTCTGGTTTCACTGGGTGTCATATGAGATCTGTTGTGCACTGTTTTATCACTCAGAAAATCTATTAGAATCTCTTTAAAAAAATATAAAAGGAGCAGCATACTCCAGGTCACTTTTATTTTAATGAGTCTCAATTTTAATTTCTAACTTCATTTTCCAGGTTTAAAAGATTTGGTCTTCTTTTTTTGCCCCCCTCTAAGTGAAAATTCAAATTCTAAATCACAATCCGTCAAGCCCGTCTCTGCCAAACTAGGGATGACAAGTTTACCCTGCTGTGCACAGTTCCAGAGAGTTGTTTCCAGATATGAATTTGGCTTTCAAGAAAGGCATGATTTCTTTGTAACTTTCCTGTCACATTCACTTTGTAATACAGTGATTACTGAGCGTTCAAATATAAGTGGTTACCCCAAAATATTTTTTGCACTCAGTTTATTAGTCTGTGCAGTATAGCTGTTGGTAACCTGTAATATTGCAAAACAGTGAAAACTTGAATGGCAGAGTCAGATAAACACAGAGATTATTCAAGTGCTGTGCTAGTCAATTTTTCATATTTAATTAAAGTGTTTTGCTTTGGAAAGTTGCTGTGAGAGCTGCAGAATTCCCATTCCTATCCCAGGAGATTGATACCAAACCCGGCCAACCCACCAGGCAATGGTACGAGGGGGCTGGTGGGTGTCACAGGGAGCTGGAGCTGCCCCAGCTGAGTGTGGGAGCATGGGGAAGCCATACACTTATGTCTCTTCTTTTATGGACTGATGAATTAGTAAATATCACAAAAGGCTGCATCATTCTCTATCAGCTGAGATCCTGGCCTTGTATTTTGGAGAAGAGTGTGCTGAAAAGAGTGAGGGAGAGACGAAGTAACGAAGAACCTGGAGATGGGGAGTTGGCACGCTACCAAGAGCAGTCCTTGCTTTAGTGGAGCTGTATTTAAGTACTGCTGTGCTCCTTGCCATTGTTTCACAAAGGCAATTATGCCTGAGTTCATTAAGATGACATCAAAGGCAGAGAGCTCCCACCATCTATTATACAAGCACTACAGCAAGTCTGCTGTTCATGAGTGTAGAGAAATGGAAGTGGGAATTTTGTTTTCTCAAATTCTTCATTGTTTATTTCATTTATAAACAATGAAGTCAATAAGAAATTTGAAGAATGTCTCTGACAATAAGCCTGCTTTAGAGTAAATATCTCTTGGTGTCTTTAAAGGTTATTTTAGATAGTACAGAGTTTACAGAATCCCAAACAGGAGAGTTTGCTCTCTTTATGTACATTACATATCATGGCATAAACTCCCTTCCCACTGATGTTGACAGAAAACTCTATCTAGTTTTGAATGGAGTGATTTGTTTTCTGAATATAGTCTTAGATCATTACATCAGGTTTGCCCCGCAGTGGCAGCAGGGGTTCCCATTTACCTCACCTTGTGTTAGCCTGGGAACAGAAGCAGTGATGCTGCAGATGTGTGCAACTCATCCCAGGCAGTGAAAACATAGGAAAAGCCAGCCACAGTAATCAGGCACCACATGGTTGTCCTCTTCCCCTCAAAATGCTACAGTGCTTTATAATTTTAAGAGAGATATATTTGATATTTGCTTGTGATTTTGAGTCATTTGATTTTCTCCTTATAATGGGTAACATTTTAGCTTTTACTTTAAAAAAAGAGGGTTTTTTTTCCCTTGGAATTTCATGCTCCTGGAGTATGACGGTTGTTAAGAAAAGACAGCAGATATTAAAATAAGTAGGTAGAAGTGATCACTGATCACTAAAGTGGACATCAACTGAAACAAAGAATGTTTTCTGTCATGGGGCATTAATATATTTGGTGATCCTTAGTTATGAAAGAAGTCCTGTAAAAAGAAACATATTGAAGAGACTTGGTCTATATGGGAATGTAAAAGTGAATGGGAATAGGTTTAAAATCAAATTAGCAGTGAAACTGGGATGCTTTCATCACTGGTAATGGATGAGTCAAAATAAAGTGCAAGTATACTTAAGATCTGATAGGTTAAGTTTGTCTTGACCTGTAAGGGTAACAGCTCAGAAGCAGCCTGGTCTCACTCGTGTTGCATGAGCTAATGGAAATGCCAGGATTAAGTGCCTGTGCACCCATATAATGACACGAAGCTGCTTGTATACACTTAGCAAATAAAAGTGACACAGACGTTTCTTCTGAAAAAGCAGTGCATATTATTGCACCAACTTACACAGTGAGAAGAAGGACAAGGCCACTGATATTGGTTTCTGGAGATGTTACAACAGCCACATCACCAGTAAACTCCCACAGTGTCCCCCCAGTGTGATATTTGCAAAAGCTGTATGCCATATGTTGTGGTCTATGAGGGTGTGTTTAGAAAGCAAGCACTCACAGCCATGCAAAAATAAAGCACAAATTGGTGTTTTCTGACCACATGTCTCTATGAATTTAGCACTTCTGACAGAACGAGCATGCTGCCATTTCAGTTGGGTTTTTGGGGGAAGATCTGTGGCTATGTGTGGAGACACTAGTGAATACTAGGGTAATAATGCTAATTGATGGAAATATCCATTGCTTTTTGTGGGCAGCCAGAGGAGTTGCCTTTGTACAGACCAGTACTACCTCTGTGCCCATGGAAACAGCATCCATTAAAAAGAAAACTGCAAAATTCTTATGCACATTAGCAGGAGCATAGAGGGAATGAGATCGTGGTTGTAATAAATCCCTTACCTTTTTACATTCCTCCCTTTCACTTCGGTAACTGCAGCACCGAGAACTTTGTGTTCAACTTAATTCTACATCTGTTGGCTTCTTTCTGCCTCTGTAGCTCTGAGGCATTGGGCTCAAATGGTTCCCAGGGCTCCTGCTAGGGTACTGCATTTCCAAATGTGCTTTATGCAAGCTTTCTTTATAACCACAAAATCCTGCATGTAGACTGGTGGACTCTGGGAACACTAGGAAACACCAGGTTGCTTTGGTCTGAGAGCCAGAGCCACATCACGTGCAAAAAAGATACTGAAAATGCTTCTTTTCATGGCAACCTGCATCACTGCTTGTGTTTGCTCCTTGAAAAGCAGTTCATTTAAACTGCCCTGCTTTGTTTCCATAAATGTAACCTATAGAAGTAATGATAAGCCAAGGAAGCTCTAAGGGTCCTGGCACCGTCATGCTCTTTAGGATTCATTGTAACAGGGGAGAACATCTGCAGTCTGAAGCTTCGGGAGTTTGGAATGAAAGACTATCCCATGTGTTTAACCAGCAATGAACTATTTTAAAATAAATGCCTCTCTTATTTGTTAACACTGAGCAAGGACAATAAAAAGGAAAACGTGGTCTTACATAGCTTTAGAAGAGACCAGGCCATTACTCCAAAATTCTTGCTTCATCACCTATGGCTTTTCCCCTCATTCCTCAGTGTGTCTTGTTGATGACTGTGACATTTCTAGCAGTCAGGATATATTTGTGCACTGAGGTCCACAGTCCTGAATGTGAGCTGAAATTGTTTGAGATTCAGAGAAGCTCATCATCCTGCTGTCTGCCTTAAGTATGTGGTGGTGGGCAACCTTTCATTATATGTCCCACTAGGGAAAAACCACACATCCCCTCCCAGTGACTGACAAGAGGCAGTGAAATCTCATCGCTTTCTGCTCTCCATTACCCTGCCTCAGCCCATCAGCTAACTGACAGATGGGACACTGGTCTTGATGTATAGGTACTGGGAGATTAAAGAACAACTCTACAGCAAAATAAACCCATAGGACACAAGTAGCTTTTAAAATGACCTCAGGAGATGTGTCAGTCAGCACACAGTATGGGATTTTCTCAGGTAGGAATTGCATTTGCGGACTGTGCGTGTTGTTTAAACTGTAAAATGCCCTACTGCCAACCATTTGCCAAGCTGCTTCTTCCTGAGATGAAGGAGGGAGCTGGATCTAGGGCTCCCTGCGTTCGTAAATAGAGATTATAGATCTGTATCTACAGTTACCTGTCTATTTACCTGTGTATGCCAAATGTCTCTTTTTAAAATGACAGTGGCTAAGTTTTGCGTAAATTGGAGCAGAATTCTCCTGTGATGTTGATTACAACACACACTGTGCACATTTCTTATTTCCGGGGGACAATGACTTAAAAAGTTGTTGAAGCAGAGAGAAGCACATGGGTCTTGGTTTAGTTTAATGGCAAGTCCCATTTGTCAAAACCACAGATAAGGGAGCCTCCCCCCAAGCAATTTCTGTAACAAAAATTGGAACAAAACTTGACCCTGGACTTTGTGAATTCTGATCTCTGTGTGGGAGTTGTGCTTGTGGGAGAGTGGTGGGTTCAGTCCTTTAATAAAGAGGGCTTTGCCATGGTCTGCCTTTCATGCCCTACTTCCGCACCTAAGGGGGAGAATTTTAGCCTAGGATTATTTTTTTTTCCTGTGGAGGTGAGCAGTTTAGGTTTTGTGAGCTTTTAACGCCCGGAAGCAGAGGCCCTCAGTAGCTCAGCAGTGAATTGTGCTGTGGCGAGGCACTGAGCTGGTGTGCGTGCAGCTGTTGGTGAGCAGGAAAGCAGCAAAGTGTTCCATGAGGGCAGCTCCCTTGACTAACATTACATAAAGTAACTCTGTTGTTTATCTGAGGATGGCTGATTTGTTGTGCCACCCAAGTTTATAGATATTTGGGAGAGCGAGTCTTTCACGGGATGGTTGTTTCTTTGTTCCTTACATGCAAAATCATTTGTGAGACTGTGGTTCCATGTGAGATGCAAACTTCAAGCTGGGGTATTTGGCTACCTCCAGTGAAGGAGAGTGGGGAGAAAAGATTTGGAGTCAATGTATTCACGGGTGAACTCTCAGGTGTTCACAGGGTGTTGCACAAAGCAGATCTGTATGGTTGGCTGAAAACCAAATAAACCTTATGATTGCTTCAAAGTGATTTACTCTCAAGAAGAAAACTTGACTCATTTTTCAGCTTTCAAAGGCAGTAAAGACTCCTTCAGAATTCCCCATTTTAAATTTGTACGTTTTTGGTCTATTTTATTACGTATATACTCATAGACTGTGTAGCACAAGGCAGTTTTGAATGGTGAGAGAAAAAGAGATTTTACAGCAGCTGGAGCTACCGAAGAAGTAGAGACAGACTTCTCTTTAGCTACAGCAGGAAAAGTTGGAGAAGGTCTGCTGAGGAAATTAAAAATCGGCCAAGCCCAGTGTTTAGGTCTTGATCTTTCAATCAAAGCTGCCAGTCTTCTGGTGTCAGATCTGTAAAGAGCCACTGAAGCACCTTTTGAGGAATCCCATCTCTTCTGACAGCTATGGGAGATAAGGGGTTGCCCCTCAGGTCACTTGCTGAGAAGGTACATGCCTTGGCTGAGCAATGATAGCCTGCAGCCTCTGGGCCCTTCTTGCTGAGATGCAGCTGCCCTGCGCTGGGCAGGAGGGAAGGTGTCAGAACAGGGACACCCTTGTGCTGCAGCCAGGCTGAGGTCTGCCTCTCCCATGCAGGAACCAAGCCCTTGGCTTTGGGCTAAGCAACACTGGTAAATTTATAAGCAACTGAAAGCACTCTGGAAAGGAAATATATGTGATTTCATCTACCGTGGCATGCTGTAGAGGGTTGAATTATTAAAATGCATGAGAGTTTCTCTTTTGAGCCAAATCAGGAGCTGCGACTCTTCTCTGATCTGAGGCCTGGCAGTGGGTCAGATTTTTGCTTTCAGTGTACAGTACATACAAGATGTTGCTGCACCTACTTTCCCTTGGTTTTCTGAGATGAAGATTTGCCAGGTGCCTCCTCTTTGTGGCTGCCTTTTAAGTGCTGTGGTCATGAAGGCTGCAGCGTGAGACGACTCTGCACAGCTCAGCAGGAGCGATGGCCAGTGGCCACTTGTCCTGGAAAAGTGGTTGAAACGTGAGCTTGGGTGATTTTCATTGCAGTTCTTAGGCACAGGAAAACAGATGGAAATTCTGCTCTTTCCCAGACTGTGCTGCCTAATAGTGAAGGGCAGATAATGCAGATGATCAGTGATGCTGTTGTGATTGGTAGCACAGAGTAGAAGGTACCTTTATGGTACCTGTCAGGCTTTACCATTGTGTGAAAATACAGTTGAGACTTCAGCTAAATCAAGACCAGATCTACTCCCTTAGGAAAAGACTTGAGGAAGCTGTTCACTCATGAAACTGTATTTCTTGGGGTTTTCATCAGGTTCTTCTTACTAAGCAAATGCTCTCTTGCTGAGTGTGTGGGTGTTGGGTTCCAATGGAGTCATGAGGAAATGAACAAAAAGCATAGAAGGGCCAGGGCTTGAAGGGCTTGAAGGGCTTGTGCTCCTGGCAGGCTCAGAGATCTTTTTTCCTTTATGTAAACACACTGTCCTCTTCCAGTACTTCTCATCCCAGTTTTCTGGCAATAAAAGTTCATAAAATCATCCTGGTAAACAAGGCATGCCTGAGTACTGCCTTGGTGGCCATGAGTGACCATGAGGGGCTTCATGTGTGGTCACCACATGAAAACATATAATTTCAAAGAACTGCAAGTATAATACTTTCACTGTAGCTGGAGCTTTGACAGTCTACTGGAGAGCCTCACACGCAGCTCCTGTGCGCTTGTTTGAGAAATGCTGCCCCAGGCACTTCTCATCTGGCTCTTAATTTCCTCCTTGGGAGACAAGGTGTGCGTGCGTGTGAGGGAAGGTGTCAGGACAGCCTGTTTAAAACTTTGGCATAACCGAGAGCTGGGTAAAGCTTTCAGCGGGTTGCTGCAGAGTGGGTGTAGGGAAGGAGGGCGAAGCACTCACAAGGACACGTGTACCCTCGGTGGGCAGAGCTCAGAGCCTCCAAGACCTGAGGGTCCAGCAGAGCTTCTGAAGGCAGGAGGAGCCTGCCCAGCTCCAGTGCTGCAGTGTGAAGCCTGCCTATGTGGCTCTGGGAAGCTGATGCAGGTCATGACTCTATGCATAACTTATGCCACTAATGGAGATGACCTTCCCTGCAGAATTAGATGTGTGCTCTCATGCAGTGTGGGGTATCAGCAGGGCTTCTGTCTTTGTTTCATTTCTGAGACATAGAAAAATAATTAGAAAGAAGGTGTTTTAAAAATATTTTATTTTGCATTGAGGTTTTTGGAACAAAACAGAAGCTTTTCCTGTCACATTGTTGTTTTCCCAGAAGTGGTGATTAGCTACCCTGATAAGTAGCTAAGGCTTTTCTGCAGAGATGGTGTTCTTGGATGCAAAGCACAGCAATTTCCATGTCTGCGCTGCCTGCTCAGTCCCTGCTGCCCAATGCTGGAACTGTGACACCATTTTCACTGCATCCTTCCTGGAATGACAGAAGTAGGAAGCTGGGTGGCTTTATTCCGTAACCTGTGTATAAGAAGTAACTCCTTCCTTCTGGCATTAAGGTATTGGCCTTTATTCTGCATAAAGCACTTTGGAGGGTTGCTGAATTAATATTAGCTCCCAATGGAGAGTACATGAACCATATTCTTTGAGAAGTAAAGTTGTAACACACTGTAAGCTCCAAAGCACTGATGCAATATTTATGTTGTTCCACATTCTATTGGCAGATTTAAGCATAATATTGTAGACTGGCAGGAGGCTGTTATGATCTAAACTCCATGATTATGTCAGTGTTTAATTTTAAGTTCTGTTGTGCACAGCAGTGTATCCAGTTACACTTTTGTGTATGAATCTCTTTCTAGGAAGCAGAGCTATCGATGGTAGTGACCTAGACTGAAAGGCATAGAGTTTTCTTGTCGCTCAGAGTAAACCATGCATGGTTTTGGCTCTATAATCTCAGTAATTTATCCAAAATACATATTTTTGAGTGCAAAGGCAGGTGAGATATCTCTCACGGGTCCTGCGTTATCTCTAAGTCCCACATTAAGGTCCCATTAGCCCATTTCATTTGGAAGCATGTGCAAGTACTGTAAGGAGGATCCAAATATAAAAGACCTTTCCTCAAAATGCCTTCAGTTTTCTGCAAAGCTCATTTTAGAATTGCATTATGCTGGTAGAACAGATTAGCTGCTCCCCCTCCACTCCCTTGTCTTCCCCATGAGAAAGGTCCATCAGAGCTAACGTGCACTGCCTGTGTCAGACCTCTCTCCTGATAATTAATTTGCTCATTTTTGCATTTAGTGCACTTGACTTCCTCAGCCCCCAGTCTTAGGAGAATGCCATAAGCTTTATGGGTGATCAGCACCTATGAAGCCATTAATTTTTGTGAAGGACTCAGCTCCTACTTAAGCAAGAAAACATCTTTAATTTCAAAATTTGCATACCCAGCATGCTTAGCAGTTATAAGGAGTTTCATGGATAGTTTGAATTTCAAAACTGAGTTTCATGGAAACTGTGGGGCTTTAGAGGTGAGTCTTTAGGTGCTACAGATGTGAGCAGTTGCCCATTTCTTTTTATGGTAGCTGTCAGACTGATGGCTGTTTTGCATGCCTGAAGGTTATTTGTCTGGTAACTAAAAATAGATTGTCTCAAATAGTTGGCCTCATCCTATGAACTGATGAATTCCTGCAGAAGTTACTTTATCTTGGTTCCATCAGTACAGATTGCAAGAGAAGCTGGGTTGTACATCTTTTTCCATCACATGTGATGCTCAAATAGGTAGTGCAGTCACAGTTTCAGACATAAAGTGAACTTTAGTTTTCAATTTTAAGGACAGATAGAAGTTTTTACTGCAATCCATTATGCTAAGAACATCCTTGAAAACTTAATTGTATTTGTGATAGTGTAAGCCCACTCCCTAAAAGGCATTTCATCATTTTAATTCACTATAAACACAGATTCGTTTGTGGCAGTTAAATATTGAGGCTGAAATTTGTCCTCTGACTGAAGAACTGTAGCTTCCTTCTGTGGCCAAGGAGGAGACGTCAACCTAATCATGTCTTAAGTGGGGTGTAGCACCTTTGCAAGCATCTCTCTCCACTGTTTGCATCAGCTACTCTAACTTAAGTACTTTGGTCCTTACAGTCAAGGATGAACGTAGGCCTGAGGAAGGCTCAGTTTTTTGTTGATGAACAGAGGTAAAATGCTTACAATTCAGCCAAACATTTTTCATTCTGTTATTTGTTGCTGTGGCTGTCTGTGAATGTCTCTCTTCCTTTCTATTAATGAATACAGATGTGCAGCTGCCTGCACCCATCTGGCTTTGTTCAATAAATGTGCAGGCACAGACGTTTAAATCAAATATTGATAAATACAGCTTTTAATATGTAAATTCTTATGAACAAAACGATGTCTGCCCGTTTTTTTTCTCATGGAGAGGCATTTCTGCCATGGTGATACTTTTTTTGATTGCCATTGTATTCTGCCTACAGCGGCACATGCGTTGATGCTTGAGAGTCAGAGGGATAGGAATAGTTCCTGAAATAGATTTGGGGAGAGGAATAAAAGAAGGTAGAAGGAATTCTTTGGGCATAATAATTATTCTGTTGCAGTTGCATTGTCTTCCTCATCCAAACGCCTTTATAGGGAATGGAGACACAATGTGCGAGGTGCACTAGAGAAGTCTTGAAGGGTCCCAAATAACATCTGCAGGAATGCCAGACAGGACAATCTTAAAATGTGCACTGGTGTGTGTATATGCAGACAAAGCAAGTAATAATAACCCCTAGCTTTCAAAATACTGCAACCCTCTTGAAAGTCGTGAACTAAGGTCCTGCTAATATGTTTGGCAGGTGCTTAGTGGTGTTATAAAAGATCTTAAGGTGAGTGGCAGTAGTGGCCAAAGGTCAGCAGTCATTTCTCAGGGTAATTTGTAATCACAGAATCACACTTGCTGTTTGTTAATTCTACAATATTAAGGACCTGTGATTTCAAAGGATTTTCTTTTCTTCTTTCCCCCTCTTTTTTAACAAGAAGTTATTAATCAGAAAAAGTCAGTTGGAAAAGCAGGAAGGAGCAGTATCCAAAATACCAGCATTGATATTTTCGCAGGGGAAAGTTGTAACTAAGTGTGGCTTTAAAGGAGCCAACACTGTTGTGTGGGTGTTCAAGGAGCACATGGTGAACTCACTGCATGGCTGGGCCTGCCTTTCTCCCCTTTTTTTTTTATTTTGGCCTTTCCGGAAAATTCAAGTATAAAATTATCTTACAGTAAGTAAGTGGGCTAGTTATATATATATATATGTATATATTTTTTTTCATGGGTTCATAAATACACTTTTAATTGCACTTTTTGGTTTTCTTTGGTTTGGAGAAGTTTGTCCTGATTTGGAATGCTCAGAATAGAAAGGACTCTTTGTTATCTTGAAATATGAGATATTTGCCTCCCCCTTCCCCACTTTTCTAGGGATTTTTTTTCCCCCTGGAAGCTGGATGTAGTGAATTATCAGGTCTTCATCTTGCCTGCAGATTGTATGATGCCCTTTGCTACATAGGAAAGACTTGTCCATCTTGTCTTCTTTACTAGACAAGCAGTTGAAATTGCAGCTTTTGTGGTACATTGAGCTGAAGATTTTAGGTACAGGAAGAGAACAAGAAGTGAGACTTTTAAAAAAAAGTTTTAAACATATGTTACAATCTCAGCACAATTTATTTTGGGGCGAAAGGAGTAGAAGTATCTTCTGTGTCCTTCAGCTGTGTCCCACCCCATGACTTGCTGCCTGCTTTGCTGTATAAGTAATGACATATGTGAAGTTACTTTCTAAAATGGAAGAGGTGCATTCCCAGGAACTGTGACTGATGGGTTTCTGTCAGGGCTCTCAGGACCAGCCCTGCCATAGCAGACATACAGCATTCATTATGCTGTTAAGGAGACTTTTAAGAGGAATTAAGGTAGACGTGTAAAACTGCTGGGTATGTATTGTTACTCAGTGTCGTAAAATGCAAACTTAAGCTATTCAGTCTGTTAAAATACTTTGGTTTCCTTGTCTGACCTCAGAACTTTCTATGGAGAATACTTGCATGTCACTTACGGCTTTTTTAGTATCTCCAGAAATGTCAGAAATTCTGTTAGTTTTTCCAGAGACACATATGCAGAAATAGATGGCATTATTTCAGTGGTTTATAGAAAGATTACTGGATTAAACAACCTTTTTTGTCTAGACTAAACTACCTTTTCTGCACTGCAGTATGAAAAGTAAAATTGGAAATGTATTTTAAAAATCAACGTTTTATTTAAGCCTATAAATTGTACTTCAAAACAATTTAGATGACATTGCCATTATATATGCAAATGCAAGGAACAATGTCAGTAAGTTGGAAGCTCTGTGGGTTGTATTTTATGCTTTGTACTGCAGTAAAGGAATGTATCAAAGAAACCTTTCAAATATACACATATGTTGTAAAAAGTAACACTATAAAACATCAGGATTTGAAATGCCTGCAGTAAGTGCTCTGTGGGATTATCCTGCCTTCATAAAAAGGTTGTCAGCACAAAGAGACTAATTCCAGTCTTAAATTAACCAGCTCAGGGGAGCATGTTTTGGTACCCAGTGGCAGGGCTTGTGAATCACTCCTAGAGCATTTGCCCTGTGGATGGAGGAAGAACATGGTCCATAAAGTTCACAATGGGTCTGAAAAGCAGAAATGTGTGTTGGAGTCCTACTGTGCTCATTGGCTAAACTCAGCAGTGGGGAGCCTGTGCTTCATCAGCTCTGCCTTCATCTAGGAAAAGAAAGAAAAGAAAAAGCATGCAGAAAAATGCCCCAAGGAGCCTTCCATGGGGAAGTTCCTCTCATCCTGACCCTTCTTTTATTCTATTTTCCCACAGGTTTTATTGTTGTCCTGGGCAGAGTCTTTAAGCCTCGAATTTTATGTAAATGTTTTCTAAAGAGCAGTGCCCAGACAGAACAGTATGGGGAACACATTTCAGCCCTCAGGTTCTGGCTGCCAGGGCCCTCACCCATCCCTCTGCAGACTCCCAGTACCTCCATGCAGGAATGGAATCTCCTGCCTTCCTCCTCATCTGCCAGCCAGGCCATGTTATGGTTTGGTAAAAGTATTCCTGAGTCTTTCAGGTCCTTCTCTGAGAAAGAGTGGCTCTTGATGCTCCCACTGACACTTCTCAAAGTGCACCATAGTGACCAGAAATGTGAAATAATTGAGTTATTATTGTCCCATAAGAAATGAGAGTTTTTCTTAACTTCCTTAAAAGTTAGGTCACTCTTGCATGTAGGGAATCAGAGAACAGTATTTGATCAATGCTACTTTGCTTCAGTAAAACCCCAAGACAAGAAAATGGAAATCTGTTGGCATTCCGTGCTTTGTCCCGGGAAATAAACACCTACCTTTATACTGTGCCATTTTAACACCGCTTTTAACAACCTTTCCACACACAAATACATCTTAAGCAATCTGATGTATGTTAACTAGGTGTTCATGAGCTGTGATAGATTGCTTTTAGTGGCTGGCATTTACCTACTCCATCAAACCTTCTTTGATAGGCTGCTGCTATGGGAGAATGGAGCTGAACTGTGCGGGCACAGAAAGCGCAGCGCCCGGCCTGAGGAGTGTGAGACCTCGGTCCCCGGTGCTTTCCATCTCTGCCTCGCTGGTCTATTGCCATTTTCATGCCAGTCTCCATGGTAACTTCTTTCAGGATAAAATAACAGAAATGTGAGTTAGCTCCCTGCCCACAGGAAAGCTGCCACGGTCCTGATGCCAGAGCCCCGGCGAGACACGGCCCCAGCACGTGCGTTCCGTGGGGTTAGGCAGGTTATGACAGCTGCTCCCAGCTAAAGGTGAAAGCTCTCCTTTCCCGCTTCCCTTCCCAGGCGATGTCTCCTCAGCCCTTCCCTCTCACGTTTGGAAACGTCCCTCTGTAATTCTTCTGCGGATTACTTTTCCCCTCCTGTTTGCAGGTTTGCATGATTCATTTTACATTTTAAATGGCTTTGTCAATAAAAGCTTCAGTTTTCAAATGAAACATTAGCTGGTAACTGGGGAAATGTTACAGGAAAATGTTTACTAACAGTTGTTAGTAAATTAATGAGTTTGCTGTGCCACAGTGTACTTAGGAAATGGCAATATAAAAAATGATTTAGAGAGCCAGGCAGTTTATTAGGAATAAAGCACCTGAGTTCTGTCCTTCCCTTGGCTGTTCAAATTGTTTGTCCTTGTGCAAAGTCGCTGTCAAGCCCTGTGCTTCTCCTTCCCTAAATGTGAAAAAAGCAAATGGTTATACACATTCTTAAATTATTTTGAAGACTGCAGATGAACTCCTACCTAAGTGGGAGCCCCAGTGGCACCACTTGGGGTCCTCAAAAACAGATCTTAATTTTTTTGGTGTGACTTTAGGAAGTGACCTGTGACTGAGTCTGCACACTCAAGAAGTAGATGCTTTAGATGTTTAAAATACCTTTTTTAAAAAATGTAGCCTTGTAGACTTCTTGCAAGTGTATTGCTTTGCATGACCCTTCCTTCACAAGAAGGGTCAGCAGGAATCACCACTCTTGTTCCAAGCTCCCTACCCAAACCTCAAGAGAGACTTCCATGAACCACTCAGTTCAATCAGACAAGACAGACAAGACAATGTTGGAAATGTTAACCCATTCTGGAATGGCCCTATGAAATGTGATAGACCCAGACGGTAAGTTTTAGGGTCCTGAGATCTTTCAGCTGAAAAATAACCCCCTCTTTTGGGCTTGTGGGAGTTGGGGAAACTCTGGGGAAGCAAAGGTTATCTCACTTAGTTTCATATGAAATCTATGTCTTTAAAATACCAGTTTTCTTCTTTGCATTTAGAGCTGGAATTCTCAGATAGCTACCCCTGCCTCACCCCGAACAAGAACTGAAATTACACAGATCCTCAAAAAGTCAGTTAATTAGGTAGCTGGTTTGAAAATGTTAATCTTGAGAACTTTTTGTTCAAGGCACCTTTTGTCCTACATTCTTGAAGTGTCAAGTGGGAAGGAAGGCAGAGCTTGAAGTGGGTGTGTCCCTGTCCAGGCACCAGTTGCCCTTTGCACAGCCTGGGTGTGGAGCCTTGGCAAGCGCTGCATCTGGCATTGGATGAGAGGGCATGTTAACAGGTTATGATAATTCCACTCCTCATCCCCAGTGCCCTCATAGTAGCTATTAGTGAAATGAGGAAAAGAGGCAGTGAAGTGGTCCTTCACAATCCCTTTTGTATGCCTTCTTTCCCACAAGGTAGGAAGCAAAGCCTTTGAAGTGACCCTGACAAATGGGAGCGTGCACAGACTCCTGTAGGGAACTTAAGAAGCCTTTCTGCCAGCCGCTGTCCTCTTCTTTCATGGGATGCCTTCTGCTAAATCTCATTAGAACGTGTGAGTATTTCCAATAGGGATGATGTAAAAAATCTGGTGGTTTAGGAGATGCTGGCCTTATGCACTCTTCCCTCTTGTGCTGAGTGGTGGGCATTTATTTAACATGTTGTTGAGGCATATGGTATTATTTCATCTCAGTGAAATAATAGATTGTATCATTAATTGTGGGTTGTTGACAAGATTTTTGTGGAAGCAGTGAAGAGATACATTCTGCTGTGTGGAAAAAAATTAACGTATAAATAGAAAGCAGAGAAAGTGGAACATTTCGTTTTGCCACTCAAGCAAACAGGTGAAAACAGATTTTAAATGCAATTATGTATAAAAATAAGGTGTTCTGAATGAATAATTTAGCTTCCTGTGGGAGTGTATGAAATTGATCATTTACTCAGCATCTTCAGCTTCAGTTTGGAAGCTGAAGCTGTGTGCTGTATCAGTTTAACAAAAAAAATGCATGCTCCTCTTACACTGGCCTTAAGAGGTGATTGTTGGTCAGAGATCATTAATATTTACATGTGCAGACCAAAGTATAGCATTTGCTTTTTGAATTGACTTCTTCATGGTAACTCTGGCCAGATTACCTGCTTGGGGCAAACTATACAGAAGGGAGTTGTGGCAGGAATCTCTCCATTCTCCATGTTGCCCATTAGAGAAGTCCGGTTCATTCGACAGGAAAAACCTGGACCCACTCTCAAAGCTGTTGCTCACACAGAAGGGAGTCTCCTGCTGTCACTCTGGTCCCCTGCTGTGACAATTTTTCTTCTAAAAGAGCCATTTCCTTCAAGCTGTACCATGGAAATATGGTGTGGCTCTATTCTGGCAGGTCCCTATGGTGCCCAAGCAGATTAATGAAGTCTCTGGGGTTGGCCTTTCATGGCTTAGTTTTTGCTGTAGTGTGTCCATACCACCAGACCTCTGAGTCTCGAAGTGATCTGTTAGTTACTGGCAGGAAAGTCCTAATGACATTGTTGTAAACACAGCTGTCTCCCACCCCCGGGTGGGAATCCCTTTCTTGCAGATTTCTGAAACAGTGTGATTATTTGTTAATTTTAAAATATAAACAAAAGGGATACTGCTATCAACAAGGGTGATAAGAAATTAAATTAAAAATCCTGCAAAAGCTAAGCCTCAGGTTATTGTCCTTCATAATCAGGACAGTTGGCCTCTTACAAAAAAAGAGCTGGAGGCGCTTATTGTTCCTTTGCTTGTTTCATACAGAAGTGTATCAGCATTTTTTACATCTGTGCTGAAAGTAGTAAAGCCTTTTGTTTCTTAGGACATTTGCATTTGATCAAGTGTTCCTGTTAGGCAGGCAAATTTATTGATGAGCTGAGTGTTTGAGGCAATATTATGTCTGAGCATTTTGTATCTCCCTCTTGTGCATTATCCTTTTGCTAGTGAGAAGTGTTCTGGTGCTGTCGTCTTCTGCTTCTTCAAGTTCATCTGCCTTGGAGGTTCACTCTTGTTTCTCCTTGCCTGTAATTAATGGCACACAGTACTGTTTGCAAAACAGAAGGACTCTGAGTTCACCTTAGCAGTTATTTACTGTCACCCAGTTGCTTTACTTCATTATCTATTTTGCCAAGTAGTGTCTGTGGGTGTGATCAAGTGGAAAAACCTACTTGTCACCTTTTTATGGTCGGTGTGGGAATCCCTGTGCATAATGGTCACTTGTCCTTGTTCTGCAGCTTGTAGTTATGTTACTGGATACAGAAGAAAAGTGGATACACCCTGTTGGGATGTC
Organism: Erpornis zantholeuca; assembly: GCA_013400515.1. Lineage (NCBI taxonomy): Eukaryota > Metazoa > Chordata > Aves > Passeriformes > Timaliidae > Erpornis > Erpornis zantholeuca. The sequence continues at coordinate 19,720 of VZTN01024303.1, read as the reverse complement.
ATCTGTGAGAGAATCACAGAATCACTTAGGTTGGAAAAGACCTCTAAAATCGTAAAGTCCAACATTTGACCAATCTTCACCTCGTCAGCTAGACCATGGCACTGTGTCCAGTCATTTCTTGAACAGCTCTAGGGATAGTGACTCTATCTCCTCCCTGGGAAGCTTGTTACAATGCTTGACAACCTTTTCATGAAGAGATTCTTCATGTTGTCCAACCTGAACCTCCCCTGGAATAGCTTGAGACTGTGTCCTCTTGTCCTTGTCACTAGAAGCCTGATAGAAGAGGTTGACCCCCACCTTGCTTCAAATTCTTTTCAGGAGCCAGGTGGTGACTCCTGCTGAAACCTTTTGCTAAACCCTGATAATCCAGCTTCCATTCCTGCTTTCCTGCTGTTGATGCTTCTGCCACTATGGGAGATGAACCAGGAAGTAAAAACTTTATATTTCAGGGCCTCCCTTACTGTCTTGGGACCATTCAAGGATATCCTCAGCAGCCCCTCTGCAGGCAAACAAGTAAATGAAAGGAAGAAAACAGATTCCCTTCTTTGATGATGTAGAAATATTTGGTTAAATGTGACACCATTATTCTCCATAATCTCTGAAGTGATCAAAGGATCCAGTGAGAAGATACTGGTGCAGAGCAGGACCCCCATTAACTTCCCACTGGAAGTGAGAGATGAGGAGGTTCAACAAAGGTCTTCAAAGACCTCAGAGGCAAATGGTAATAGCATTACATCCTACATGTCAGTTGCCAAGGATTGTCTCTTTTCTGTGTTTGTCTTCGTGCCAAATGTATAACTTGAATAGGAAGGCACTGGGAAGCACGGTAGTCTGAATTTAGATTTAGGGCCTTGGGGGATTGAAGATTATATTCTGTTCTAACTCAAGGTCACACAGCTCCATAACAAATTGTTCAAACTTTCTCCACCCTTGCTTCCCCAATGAGGATGATGATGGTTAGGCAAAATATGGCTCATGTTCCTCAGATGTTCTAAAACTACAAAGTGTCTTAGCTGAAGATAAGTATTTCCATTAGTATTCACATTATGGATTTTCTTAATGCATATTTAGTACTTAATATTTTAAAATAGTTTCAGATAGATAGAATCTCTACATGAAAAAGGATTTACACACAACTCCCAAATCTCTGTTGCAAATGACAGAATATGGGATTTAAGAAATTAAAAGTAGTGGAGATTTCATTCCTGATTCATTCCAGCTTCACAGGAACTAGACAATAAGGAATACTTACTGTCCAGTTTGCAGAGGACTATATGTTTTTCCTGAATTGTAGTCAGTCAGTTTGCCAACATTGTTTCATGCTTCTGCATAATCCTAATTATGATTTTAACCCAGATGTCTTTTGGCGGGAAGAGTCTGCAATGGCACTGCTCATAACCAACAGAACTTGAATAGTTTTTTAGGATTTCACAATGGCATTTGACAAATGTGGCACTAGATTAAAATATTTTATGTCTGCAGAGTTTCTGTCAGCCCATTTTGGAGGCGGGGGGGAAGAAGATCTGTTGAATATAAGAGTAACTGTTACGTTTTCTTCTTCGGTGATAGAGCTGTATTTAGTTGTCAGTTACTTTCCTTCACAATTGTAGTGTGATTTTCTTCCTCTTTTCTAACTATTCCCTGGTTTGTTTTATAAAGAAATTACTTTAGTCTTGAAAGTGTGCGTTTCATAAATATCATCTGATTAGTTTTAGTGTCTTTTGTTTTACTTTGTTCCTTTGACATATCCTCATGACTTTATAACCTGAGTAATCTTTGATGCATGCTCAAAACTCATTCCCTCCACTTGACTTATATTTAAGCAGATGTTTTAAAGGCTTTGCTGCAGCAAGATCTCAGTCACCAATGTCTTGCGAGATTCATTAGTTAAGTTCTGTAAGTATCATAAAATGCACGTCAGAAAGCCTATCCGTAATCTGTGGTTTGGCTAGGAGAAGGTTTCTGCTTTCAGTTTGAGGGGATTTTTTTATTTTCTTTTCTTCTCTTTACTGCTTTGAAAATGTTTGGTATTTCTAAATGGAGCACAGTCCTAAAAATTCCACTGTCCTTGAAAGGAATTTTCTGAATTCCCCTGTGTTTCCATAGCATAGACGCCCCCTTTATTGCTGGTTAGGTGGCACTTCAAAGCTTTGGTTTGTGAAATTGCTGGTTGGAAGTCACGCAAGAATTTTTGATTTAAATGAATAGGAATCTGAATCAGATTTGGGTTTTGTCAGATTTTAAAATCGAAAAACCCCATACCAGCAAGACCACAAGCACTTGTTTCATGCCAGCCTGCTTTATGATGGTGTTTCATCTTTTACTTAGGAGTGGGGATATGATCTACCACCCCATAAGGAACTACACAGTAAAATCCAAGAAAGCAGTTTTTCCTCTCTTCAATGCTCTGCTCTTACTTACCTCCCTGCTCCCAGCACTCACTTTGGTAGGAGTTTAATTGTGACAAAAGATTTGTGATTTGACTCACTGACTTTTAGTAATATTGTTTGAAAGAGAACCATTGCATTCACTCCCAATTAGTATCGTCCCTTATTTTTTGTGATGCAGCATAAACTTTGGTGAACCCATTATGTAAAATCCCTGCTGTGGTAGTTTTACTCATCTTAAGCAGCTCTACCTTCCTCTGAAGAAAACCGTGCACTTGAATGACTTTGTGGTCAACAGCATTAGAAAAACAGGTTGTCTTGGAAAAATATATTTGCCAGTGTTGTGTGTTGGAATGTGGGTTTTCCATCCTACCATTCATATTCCAGTGCTGATGAAAATTGCAGCTATTAAGTTAGTCTACTTTGTCTCAGCCCATCCAGCATTTTACTGCTCGTTTGTCACTGGCTCAGGATGAAAACTTCTGCTTACCTTTTTTTTTCCAAGGCAAAATACAAGTAGAATCTATTGACATTTTGCTGTAACAAAAAGCCAGGATGTTCTTCCTTTAAAAGTGATCTTTGCACGTTTCAAGGCACTCAATCATAATTTCCCCAAAAAACGAATATATTTTGGAAGCTGGGTATGGGTTTCATTCTACCTCCTTGCATTGTCTGGAGAAATCACCATTGTTGGGATTGAGATAGGGAAACCAATGTAGCCAGAAACTGAATCGGTCTTTCTTTGGAGGGGAGTGTGTTAAGAAATGCTGGATTTCCTGAGTTTGCATAACCAAGACAAAGCATGTGAAAGCAAAAGAACTGTAAGAATGTTAATATGACTCCAATTGCTGAAACATATGGAGCCAATAGCTGGCACTGCCTCAGCACAACTGGGAATGGAAATTAGCATTTTTCTCTGCAAAATATGGGCTATTTCTCTTCCTGCAGTTTGTCTAATTTTTATGGCTTTTTTTTTTTTGTATAAAAGCAGAGATATTTTCAAGAGCGAGGTAAGCTATTTTGCCATCAATATGAATTTCTGGTCTTGTTTTTAGTGCATTAAAATAGGAGAATTATGCAAAGAAAGAAAAATATGAAGAGGACTTAGTATGCCATTGAGCATATTCTCTTTGACAAATTCTTGCTGATCTCACCATGGCACATACTGAGGAAGGAACTCCTAGTAGTTTTGCAAAAAAATTATGCTGATATCTTGGAGGTGGTACACTGAAAAACTGTAAGTTTAAATTATATTTGGGTTGTGATGTGTCTTCTTTGATCTTTAACACAGATCTGTATTTCAGCTCATTGATGTGATGAGTCACTTTTAAAAATAAGATCTAAAAGCTTTTAAAATCTTAGAGTTTGATCTTAAGAATCCTTTAATATTAAGAAAAACTATATGGTAACCTCAAAAATAACTGTGCTCCAAAGAAATGATTGCTTGATTTGTGCTCTCAGGTGAACTTTCCTCATTCTGCCTCCTTCATTCCTCCTTTTCTGATTTCAGAATTGTTCCAAGTGGAGACAGGAAGGCTTTTTAACCTTGTAGCATCTGTAATTTTTAAAGGAGACTTTTTGCTGTTTTCTTTTCTGTTCGTAAAGAGTTTTTTCTGAAGCTTTACTTTCTTTTTATTGCTGCTTTTATTATTAATTTATTTATTGTTATTATTCCTTAATGGATCAAGCAGATATATATTCAATTTTATACCTAGAGGTTTAAACATACATAGAGCTGATTACTGGAGTGTCATCATGTGTAAGCACCAGCTGTTTAAGGACATTTTTAATATATATAGGTATATAAATAATTAGTATTTCTTGGAACCTCTGTTCAATTGGCAAGTTCCCTTTGTTTCTAATAAAGCAAGTCATCCCTATTGTGGTTGACAACAGCACTGAAAACTAGTACTTAAGCTACTTTCTGTAAAACAATGAAAGAGAATTCTTATGCAGCATCTTTTCTTTCTCTTGTTGTGTTTGTTTTGCCACAGTGTCAGAGGGGAGAACTAAGGCAGGGAAAGAGGATGGCCTTAATTTTTAAAGTAATTTAGATTAAATTTCTTCTAAAAATCTATTTCAATACAAGCTGCACGTTCCTTCTCATTATTTAAAATTACCAACCCGAGGTGCAATGTATTTTGGTCAGCAGGAGACATAACTGAGTGCTCACCTTATACGTAGCTCCTGTGCACAGTGACTCAGTGGGCAGCTTCTTTTATGAATTCTACAGTGTCTTCATTGGCTGGACTGGAATGTTTCCAGATTTGAAAGCAGCTCTGGACAAAACAGCTCCTGGGTTCAGTTACATGGACTGTAAGAACTAGTTGGATGTTCTGGTTTGGTTTTTTTTCCCCTCCCCTAGGTGGAAAGATCCAGTTTTGTCAAAACGGATGTGTTTATAGAAACATATCCTTTTTTGATGAAATTTTTCTGGGAAAACACTAGGTAGAATTTCCTGTGAAAATTCCCTTAAAAATACATTGCTGTTGCATGTGTAGACTTGAATACATATTGAGTGTAAAAAGCACTAGTTTAGAGCAGTCCTGCTGTGCCGCTTATTTGCCCAGTTCCTGGCAATAAATGGCTTTGTGGCTCTGAGATCAAGGTTGTGTTCAGGCTATTAACCTTCACAGTGATCACTGGATCCTTCCTCCATGATCTGTTTGACTGCTGTTCATACTTCTGGCTACCAAAGTGTCAGGTGGTGTGAGCTGCACAGCTTAGCTAGGCTTTTCTTGAGAAAGCTCTTTCTTCTGTTGGCTTTAAGTCTGACAAGTAGCTTATCTGGGCAACCCATCCTTGTATTCCTTGCCACTTGTCCACATTACTTGTGATCTCTTTAATACACCTTTATTGCCATGTTCTCCAGGTTTTGTCTCTTTCCCAGAGTGGAAGCTATGTCACACCTCTGATGGCTTTTGTTACCTCCTCCTGCCGCTTCTCAATTTCCTCTGTGTGGTTATTGTGAGATGAGGTGCCCCGACAGCCAAGCATTATTTCAGATGCTGTTGCAGCAGATCATAATAGGGCCCCTTCTGTTTGTTGAATATTTATTCTTAAATAAGTCAAGTTTCTGAAGTCCTGTCACTCTGGAGGCCATTTCTCTTTCTAGCCTGGGGCTCAGCCCTTCCACCCTGGGGCCCATGTACCACTGGGCTTAGAAAGGATGGTCCCAAGGCTCTGCTACTTGCTAGTGACAGAATCCTGGTTTGGTGTGGAAGAGCCACCCACTTTCCCATAGTGGAGCTCATTAAAAATTGTAGATTTGCAATCTCGTGTTCTTCACTTTTTCTGTATCTCTTATGCTAACAGCTTTGATGATCTGAGCCCTTCTGAAGAGTGAAGCGCAGCTGATGCCAATTTCTTTATTCCTTCCCCAAAACTAAACACTTCTTAACATTACATTTTTAATTACATATAAGAAGGGAAACAATTTCACATAAAATGTCAGATTTTGGATAGAAAAATAGGTTCTGGGTTGGAGTTTGTTGTTCTTTTTTTAAATTTTTTTTCTTTAAACATGGATGATCCTGGCTACTGAGGTATGAGGAGTGCAGTTGTGTCCTGCCTCCACTTCTACACTCTTCCTCTACTTACAAAGTGCCTGATTTTCCTGTTGGGAGATAACAGCTCCACTTATCCAAATTATTGTATCAGTCAGAGTGAAAATTAGAGTCAAATTTGTTGGGTTCTTCAGCATGTCTCTGCATTTTACAGCATGTTAGCATAAATTAAAGCAATGTTTTTGTTACCTGAAGAGTCCTGTCATTGTGCTTTGAGATTTAGATTTGATTAATTATAATGTCAGAGTATTTTTCTGCCTTTAATGGAAATTTTTCCTTCAATCTGCTTCTATTTTTACATTTGGTCTCTTGGCAAAATACAATCCTGAAGAAGTGTTTTCATTTTATAAAATGATTACTAAAAGTGAAACATTTACTTCCCCCAAAAATTTTCAGTAAGTATAGGCAATTTTATTGACAGAAATTCTAGAAATTAAATTGAAAATACAACCTTTTAATGTTAGTAGGTTGTTCCACAAATAATGGCAGGGAAATAAGTAGAGGTTTAAAAAAAATGAAATAACCTAACCTCCAAATTACTCTTTACATTCAGATTCTCAGCTTGAGTAAATCAAAACTGCTGTGGGAAGTGATATGATCTATTTTCACTTAAAACTATTTATCTAAGTCAGTGGAAATATGCTATTTGCAAAAGCTGGCTACTGGGATATTACAAAGGTTGTCCTAAGAAAAACAGCTGCCTTTTTGATTCAACAATACTTGAAATAAATACTTGAAAATACTTGAAAACTAAAATTAGGCAAATAGTTGATTTTATCATTGCCCAATTTATTCCTGCTTGCAATGAAGAATGACATATCCGAGAAGGACTTGCAAAATCTGGATCCAGACTTCTAAATGCTGGTATTTTGGATCCAGAGCTCTGGGTTGGAATGATAAGTAATTTTCTTTTTGTTTAAAGCATGTTGAAGCTATTTCCTGCAAAAGGAGGAGAAGGATGATGGAGCCTTCTGAAGTTCTTCTGCAAGTGGCATCTGACCTTAGCATGGGAACTTCAGTGGGTTGGTTGTCTGTTCAAATGAAGAGGAGCTTTCCAGTCTGCTGTAAATAAACAACAAGGCTTCAAAGGAGACAAGTTGCAGCAATACAAACTGCATGCCCTATACCTCTTGTATTGATTAAATTGTTCTCTAAACCTGTGGACATTTGACACCTCAATCAGCTTTCCCAAGCTGTACATCAATATTTTTTTGGTGATAACAGCTCGACTTCTAACACAGGTACATTGCAAATATAGAAAGATGGTTCAGCAAAAATACTAGGAAGGCTTTACAATTTACTTTTGTGGCAAGGGTCGCTACCTCCTTTGATATTTTCTTTTCCTCCTTCTGCATGGTTCATTAAATTCTCTGAAAGGATGGTGTATGTTGTGCACATAAATGAACTAACAATAACAAGGTCCCATCACTTACGTCTAGTAACTAGTTTAAAAAGAACCAAACAACAAACTCCAAACCCCTCTACTACTGAATGGGCCTATCTTCACACAAGTGGTGTCCAAGTACTTTTTAGTCTGTGTAAGTCAAACTTGTAAGAATATATTGCACTCATGAGTTGCAAGGACCTTTGTCAGATAATTAGTGTATTTATTATGAATTACTTTAATAATAATGGGTAGGTAATGTAGGTCACGTTGTTAGGTATTATATATTTAGTGTTTAGTCTCATTGTTGTGTTCCTCATGCAAAGTGAACTGCAAGACACTGCTCTTAAGGGACCATTGCTGCATCTGGCAAGAAGTGTTGTGGAGTAACCTTTTGAATTCGACCTCTGTGGCCAAGAGTTTTTACCAAGACTGCTAATCACTATACACTTTCTGTGACAGAAATTATAAATCCACTTTATCAGTGTCTGCATCTTCATTCACTTTATTCAGTGCAAATTAATGTAAAAATACCATATTGCAAAATGTTACAATAATTTGTGGTTTATAGGTTGCAACGTGCTTTTTTTCCTCCCCTCATCTGCAGAATTTTTCATTTTTTTTAACGTCAAGGATTCTCATGATGACATTATCATTACTATTATTAGAAGTATTGAAAAAATTAATTTTATTATAAACACTTCAATGAGGAGGGTTTTTTTCCTTCTTTGTTAACAAGTAGGAACATGTTGAGAAGTTTGGTTCAGCTGGTTAGTAAATATTTTTTTCATGAGAATTTGTCCCATGAGCTATTACTGATGTAATTAGTGGTGTGCGTTAGCTATTAGAATAGTTACGTTTTTCAATGTCAGATTGCATTTGCCTAAAAACAAGCCTTGGCCATCTCTCCTCTTTTTGCTTCTCAGGCCTTGAAGGAAGTAGGACTAACCCAGGAAGATTAGCAAGGTCAGTAAATCTGAATTTAGGAAGGATCAGAGCCAATACAGTCTGTGTTTATTCCTTCCCTTTAGGATTACAGATGGTCTTTGCACAGCAAGAGTTCATAGGATAGGGGAACTGATAAAGATGGTAAAGACAACTGGGCAATTTTTGCTGCAGTAGCATAATCCCTAGTAAAATCCTTAATGATATCAATGGGCTTTAAAACCAACTCGTTTTCTCTCTGCATGATGAGATCCTCCTTACATATTATCACACAGTGCTCCAGCCGCTCGCTGCCTAGAAATCACAGGATGAGTCAGTGCAAGCATCAGGAAAAGTCACCGAGTCTTGTTCTTCTCTCTAGGCTTATGTGGTGATCTCTAAAATTTGACCTTCCAGTTTGTCTGGATAAATGAAATAATAAATGACAAGTAATAAATGAAACTGGAACTAGTAATGCTAGTAATACAAGTCCATTTTAGCTCAATTTTCTGCAGTGAAAGAAGCCCTTGAGGTCTGCTGTCCTGAAAAACACTTCAAGGTGAACTGGATTATCTAGTGAAAATGCTTGACTAAAGGAAATAACAAGAAAGGGGAGGAACTAGCTAATTCAAAAGTGAACACATTTTTTCATGTTTCCCATTCCTGCTGTCCAAACTTACTTTCATTCTGTGCCTCTTGCTGTTTCTTCCAACTAAATTTCTTCTTTGACTTCCTTATTTTAAAAAATTATCTCCCTTCTGGATACTCATTGTGTTTTCTTTATTTGATTACTAATGCCATCACTTCAGCAGGACAAGGAATAAAAATTTAAGTGTGGGTAAGAGGGCTGAAGGAGGAAAGACCTTCAAGAAATTAGGCTAATAAATATTCATTTTTATTTGTATTGGATTCAGAAGAAAGGAAAGGGAAGAAACAAAGAATTCTGCATTTGATGTTTGCCAAGAAAAAAGCATGCAATGAGGCATCTCTTGCTGTTAATGAGTGCTTAGTTTTGTCTGTCTTCTTGCACATTGATAATACTTGTTAAAACAATGACCTTTCCCTTATTGTCCCTCCGATCCAAATATATTTTGCCCAGATGGTTAGTGTAGGTGTTGGTCTGGTAGCTTTGGAAATCAGTGAAGTTATCTGCTAGTTTATTGGTTGGGATATTTCTATATGAATCCCACTGTTGACACAGATTCCACTTCAGTGCTGATCAATGAGTCTGGTTTCCAGCTGTCTCTCTGGCTGCAGAGCTCTCTGTTGCCTTCAGTAGCGCCTGTGGGTTTGAGGTGAGCTCTGTGCCCACAGACGTCTTCCACATCCAGACGTGACCCCACAGCAGGGAGCTCGCACAAGTAGCTTCCCTCAAGTGTTTCCTTTAGATGACTGCTAGGAATTTAATGAAATGTAGAACTGATAGTCAGAATTGAGCTATATAATGTTGGTTCCGTAACCCAAGCACACTTAATGAGTTGACTAATCAGCACTTTTTGAGCATCTCCACTGTTGAGGTGAATTGAATGAAGTGGATAAGCTCTCTCAAATACTTCCCTTCAGAGTCAAAACAGGAAACTCAGAAAGTTTCCTTCGGAAAATTTTCAGATTTGGATTTCAAGCAATGTTTAACACGTAAAAAGCACTTGCTTGGACATGGAGGTACAAGCTTACTCCATTAAATTGCTTTATTCCATTAAATTTGCTTTACTTCATTAAATGTTTCCATTGCCTATTTCTCCCTGAATCATGGAGCTTTGTTCTCCGTGGCAGGTTGCTTCTGACAAACCAGATGGCAGCTGTTGAAGACTGGAAGTGCTAACATCCAAATAATGCAGCCAGAGCAGAATTGGCAGAAGGATACTGAGGCCAGAGGTTTTAGCCACCATTTAACCATGATTCAGGGGAACCTTCCCTTTCAGCAGAGATAGCTGGGATATCAGGCAGCTGTCACAAATAATCAAAGTACTTGTGTTTTCTTGCTGCTTTGGGGACTAGTTTCTTGTTATGGTTAGTTTTTGGTCTTGGAACTTGAACAAGCAAACAAGATCTCTTCCTGCTATGGTTGTGCCAGAATTCTGCTTTGGATCACACAGGTAAGTGGACCTGTGATTATATTCTGGAGAGGAGTCCTACGGAGAAAGTCCTTACACTTTTTATTGAAAATGTCTTAATATAAGAGCTTAAGCAGCAGGGACTAGTTATGTTGTTTAGGCTATTAGACAGGAAATGGCAGCATGGAAAATCTGTCTGTTTATGGACAAGAACTCCTACTGACCATATTTACCTGAAAATCAGGTACAATGGACTCTGGAGCTTTTTAAGGTGCTGAACGAAGGCTGCATTTGATTATAGGTTGTTACTATGAAAGGATGTTTCTTTTCTTTGAAGGATGTTTCTTTTCTGTGTATAAGCATGGATAGTGATGCTGTGAAACCCATGAGACTCATAGATACTTATTGAAGAGGGTCAAATGTGTAGAATGAACAGTTGAAGTGACCAGAGATATGCTTGCTTTACAATGCTTTTTTGTGGGGTAGGCTCTCTGAACAAGAGCCATTTCAATTGAGGAAAGCATAGTGAAAATTGTAGACTTCCTTGATAAAAATTGTTAAGAGTAACTGAAATAGAATTTTTCCTGTGTTTAAAAAAAAAATATATATATATATATAGTGGAATACTTATGGGCCATTTTATCTATGTGGAATATCAAGTAAAGATTATATTTGTGATTTTTAAAGTGGTGAAAAATGTGTAGTGCTCACCAAATATTTGTAATTGTGTGTGCCTGTGGAATGTAGCCAGGTTAGCCCAAGTGATCTGGTGGTAGTGGTAAGAGTGGAGTCAGTTTGCAAGACTTCTGCCAATATTTGGTTATCTAGAATAATATTAGTCTGTATGATTGACTGACTTTTGAATTTTTTTTCTTTCTCTGAAGTATATTTGTATTGTTTTTTGAAAGGAGTTAGGCAATTTTCCCTATTTCAAGCACTAATGGAGTGCATGAGTTGTTCAATATTCTGGCAGCCTTCAGAAGACTTTCCTAAAACTGGGCCCTTTGCACGTTGCTAACAGCATTTTGATGCATTTATTTTGAATTGCAACTGCTTCAGTAATCTACAGAATATCAAAAAAATTTAAAACAAGAGCGTTTATTGTCGTAGGAGCCACTAGGATGAGGGTTTTTTTTACATGAGCTTCACACTTATGTGTACAGTAACAAATCTTACATGATGCAAGATGCACCCAACACAAATCTGGCTCTACTTGGGGATGCTCTTGATCAGTTTTTTCCAGGGCTCCCAAGCTCAGTCTACAAATTCTTTTTTTTTTTCCCTTTGCTCCTCCAGGAATCTCCATTAATCTGTTGGGGTCATGAGGCTTACATGTATTTTCTGCTCAGAAAACCCACCTTTAACAATGTTTTCTGGTACTTCCTCCATGTTTGCTCTTCGCTCCACATTATCTGGTGGAGAAACGAGAATCTTTTACAGTTAGCCTCTTTGGTGCATTTATTATTCTAATTAGTTGAAACAATTCTCTGTTAATTGTTCTTGTGGTTATCATATAAATGCTTCCAAAAAGGGTACATGATACATGAAATGGTCCGTGTCAGCAAATGGATGTTCCGTGCATGATGGGAAACAGCAGAACGTTTCACAAAGACAGCCTTTAGCATGACTTCCTTCTCTACATTGCCCAGGGCAAGCCTATGTCTATTCATTGGCTCTGGTGGGAACACAGTCTCACTAGATTAAACTCTGCTTTTGTAAGTACCCCCTCAGCAGTAAAGGGCACTTTCATTAAATCAATCAGAATCAGTCAATTGTTCATTGACGAAGTTCTTAAACAGTTGCAAGTCAGCTTTCTCTGGCGTCTCTTAGGTGAGTCCTTGTGCTCCCATTTCAAAAAGAAATGCTTAGCCGTCTCCTGTGAAGTGTTGTGTCATTTTAGCACCTTGCAGCATTGTGCAAAGTTCATTTGTTAGGAGGTGTTTTGGGAATGAAGTGGGAAATATCTCTAGTGAAGGTGTCAGAGTTGAAGACATGAATCCACCATTGCTGTTAGATATGCAGGCAGAATCCTGGTACCTGAGGGCTAAGATTTAGGGAAAATAGCTAAAAAACCTGGTGCCTCACCCAGCTGTAGCCCTTTTAATTGCTGCTTTTAATATATTTTTTTTTTTTCTTACATCTGAAGTTCTCCTATTAGAATCACTTGGCAGCAGTATTTCGCCTCCTCCCCCTGCTTCCCACTGCTCTGTGAAGAAAAATGGGCTCTTAGGTATTTCAGGGAACGGCACAGTCAAGAAAATTCTTTGTATTTTTGAGAAGTGCGATGGTGGCTCTTTTGCCCGAAGGTAAAACTCAGTTTGAGCAGTAGGGGGCATGGGGAGTGTTTGTAAGCATAACTGCAGGCTGAAAAACTTGCATCTTACTTCCTTCTACACCTTGTTCCAGAGGCCCAGAGGGGAGGTTGAAAGTCAGCTTCAAGTATGCTGCATTGCTCTTTTCTAAATCTCTCAGCTCTTGGGGGTCTGATTTTTCAATGAGGAGTGGGCAGTGCTAGGATGAAACACCTACCTTTTTGTGGGTTACAATGTCATGTGCTTTAAAAGAACAATTCCTATAATTATATAATATTATCCAGATGTTACTCAGACACTTTAGCTTAGCAGGCCGGAGTTCTGCAGCTCAGCCTGTGGTCTCAGGGGAGGCCAGTGCTTTAGGAGGAGGACTTGCACCCTCTCTTACCCTCCTGCTCTCTTCTCCAGCATTCTTTTGTACTCCTAATATTTGAATTGCTATTACCCCCAAACAGAGGCTTGTAAGAAAGGATTTTGGCACAAGAGGCTTCTGGCATATTATTCCCTCCTTTGTTCTCCCCATAGGATGGGATCCCTTAATCTCCTGATTGATTTGGAGCCAGCCTCCCTGCTGCTGAGGGAGGGATGTGAAGCTTTTCTGCCATCATCCCTTTCAGATACACTGCTGGAATGTGCCACTAATCACGAGGAAGAATTTCCCCTTCCTGCTGGCTGTTGCTCGATGCTCTTCAGTTTGCCCTGTGTTGTGCTTCTGGCTGGTATCACTGAAACCTTCAAATTGGTGCTGTTCCTTCATCTCCTTGTGTCTGGAGACAGTTTTGGAAATAATCCTGTTCTGCCTTGCCTCTGTTATCTTGGTAAGGCCACTGGCATTGTCTGTCAACGAGTTGCCTGCATCCAGAGCTCCTGGTTCTTCCCTTCTTTCTAAAACCAGCTGAAGCACATGTTGCAGAATAGGGGGTCACTGGAAAGTTCTGTACCTTCCTCTGCTTTGCTGGTGGACCCTGATGTGGGTTGCTGAAGATGTGAATTCCTGACCCTGGGACAGTATTTGTTGTATTTGTTTTCACTTCCTTTTTCTAGCCGAGAATCTGAGTTCCCAAGTTTACTCTCTATCTATAGGAAGGCAGCAAAGTTGTTGTAGACATGCATCTTCAGTCACAAATATGCTGTGTGTCCCTTCAGGTTTGCATCATGAAATCAAGAGGAGAAATAACTCAGGGTTTCTCATAGAGGGCTGATACACTTCAGCCAGGTCCCTGACTTTTACCCATTTGTGCATTTCTCCTTGGAAGAAGTGTCACCTTCTGCCCATGACTGCTGACCTCAGGAAGCCTAGGCTGCGACTGTAAGCACTGTTTTTCAGGTCAATATGATGAACACAACTAAGTGCTCAAATGAGTTTGGAGAGTTTTTTTAAGATACAAATTAATCTGAAATGCTGGTCTGCCAACTCCAGGCACTACCAGTAATGTCAGGCAGACATGAATGGTGATCTGAGGGGCTGGCAGAGATGGGGTCTTCACTCTTTCTCCAATGAACCTAGTCACTTAGGAGGAGAAACTCCATCAAAGCATCTGTCCAGTTTGTGGGGGTTTACCCAGAATGTTCCTAGGGATTATTACAAATATGTGTTAATAATTTCCCAATGGTTGCAATGGTAAAACCAATTTTTGTCTAATTAAGTGCTTTTGTGGGTAGTGTTGCATGTGAATGTTATTAGGTGAGCAGTAAAAGTCAATCAAATTCAAATTTATCACTCTTCTCAAACATACCATGGGTAGGGTTTTGGTGAGGTGGAATGGGAAGATTGGATGTTTAAATTGCACAGCAACAGCATAGCTGCTTACAGTACCAAATGATGATAACCAATTTTCAGTTATATCTTATTGCTTGTAAGTAATGAAACAAAACAAATCTGAGGACTTTCTTCTTTACTCTATATTTTATTTCAAGGAATAGAATCATTTCAATTGTAATAGAAATTGCTTACTCTAACTAATATTAAATGCCACTAACTAACATAATCTACTCCATGCTATGCAAACCTTTTGACATGGTTTCATTACTGCCTCATAATCATGAGATTTGCTATTTACTTGAGTGTGGGAACCAGAGTTTCCTTCTATTTGGTAGACTTTATTAAAATCTGAAGACTTTCAGGACCAAAATAAATTAAGACTGTATGCAGGGAATTTGTACAGAGATACATAAACTTTCATATTATTAACTACTAATAAAACTTAATTAGTTACTTAATTACTAACTAATAAAACTTTTGGCTCTCCAAACTGTGATTTGTCAGTGGTGGTCAGTTTGCATGGGGCTGCAGGGTTCAGCTATAGCAAGGACTTTCAATGAGGAGTATAAAATTAGGGCATATTATGGAAAGCCTTGAAGTTGCCTCACATTTTCTGAGCTGACCAGGAATTTTGTGGCACCCCTCAGTGAATCACAGATTATTCCTTATACAGTCTTGCTGAGAAGTGGAATTCAGTGCTTCACATCTGCTTACAGCATTGTGTAAGATGAACTGACATTTCAGGTAAATGTTTTGTGTAATTCTGTATTCGTCAGTGATCAATGGCAAAGACTCTCAGCAGACCATTGGCCCAAAGGTTTGGGACTTAGTGATCTTAAAGCCTCCGTGCAGAACACAGCCTTGTTCTGAGTAAATATCAGGAGTGCAGATTGTGATAAGGGAACAGAAGATATTGCCTAGAATATCATGTAACTCTTCAGAGTTTTTCTTATTTATCCTGTAAATGTACACTTCAATTCTCATCCACTGTTGAGAATAAAAAATTGCTTGAAGAAACTCGAGTGAAATTTTATTTCTCAGGTTTGGAATTTGTGAAGCCCATATGTTTAGTATCCATTCAGAAGGAAAACTCTTTGAATTGAGAATTTCCAGTCTTTTGGGGGAACCCAAGAGACTTACATAAAATTGTTTTCTTTGTTGATGACGTTGTTTCTAGGATTTGCAGAGAGAAGTCTGTTGTTGAACCTAACTCTAGTTTAAACAAGTTTTTCCCAACATGTTTCTAACAGCAAGTGTTGGACCACTCTGTCATAATAGCTGTCAGATCCTCTGTAAAGATAGTTACCCCATATACTTGGTTGACCATAGGTTTATCCTAAAAATTTGGATATACCTTTGAAGTAATTGGCCACACTATAGTTAACTTTTTCTCTGGTAAAATGTAATGTTTTTGCCAGGTGCAGGGCAAGGGAGGGGAGGAAGCAATAAGGGGGGTAATGGGGAGAATGGAATTGATTATAGGTGGTATAAATTTCAGATGATGTAAAGTACCAGCTCTCTGCATAGGGAAACCAGTGATTAAAGACCTGGGTAGTTCTACACAATTGACTTATACTCTGGTGTAGTGTTCTCCAAATTACAAAACCAATCAAGCACCCTAATTGCCTTCATTCAAAACCAGTCACCAGTTTGATTCTGTTACCAGCCAAATAAGACAGCATAAATCAGGCAGTGTGGGTGTCAGGGAATGCTCGGTTGGGACCCAGCCAGATCTTACACAAACCTAACAATAGCATATTAAATCCAGAGCCAGGGGAGCCTTGCAATTCTCACTTTGGAGCAGCATCTCCTTTTGCCTTTCTGTGACGTGGTTACGTGTAGGACTGGAAAGCTCCAGCTCTGAATGGCAGCCCCAGCTACAATGGTGTGGCTTTACAATGGCCGTGGTGTAAGCGAAGCCTGAACGGGGCTTTTACTTTGTAGTGTCTGCTTTTATTAGGATTTTTTTGTAAAAGCCTCTAATGGGATTTACTTTGCTCCCATTGAATCAAACTGTTACTGACATTAGTGAGAGCAAGTTCAGACCCCAGTCAGCTTTTCACTGTTGTTGTAAAAGCATTTATTGGTTTCTTTTAGTGGAGTGGAGCGAATTAATTTTGATCTTCAGCATGCATTCTCTTTTTCTGCTTTTGTGTGCATATTCTATTTTTGAGGGGAAAAAAATTTCCTTGCTTGAAAATCTTACCCTGTTTCAGCATGCCTGTCACCCAACAGTGTAAATGGGAAATGAAGCTGTATGACAACTTTTGGATCTTGAACACACAGAATGACTATGGAAACAGTTAAAGATTACGCTGTGCCCAAGGAGTCTTTCCTTGGAAGGAGGGATGAACTGCTCTCCAGCTATCAGTAGGAGAGAATACCCATTAAAATTTCTCCAAACTTAATCTGACTAACAGTTTAGGAGGTGCAGTCATAGATAGGTAGTGAAAGATGTTGTTGATCAAAAAACAGTAGTTAAAAGCAAATAGTTTAAACAGATGCTTGAAGCAGAAAAATAAAGAATATGTCTGCCACTGATGGGGCCATGTAAGAAGTCTTGTAACAAATTTTGACTAGTATACACAGGAATCTAATGTGACTTGTAAAAATTGAATTGTCCAGTATTAAAAAAATGGGAAATTTAAAAGAATTTAGAAAACTTCCATGTCTTTCAAAAGTGAACAAGAGGACACTGCATAAAACTGACAAAATGACAGAATAAACCTGGAAAGGAGGTATAGAATATTTCACTGATCCGTGAAAAACTAGGAATGCCATGCTGAAGACTTGTCCTGTCCCTCTCATTCTGCCAGTAATAAAAGAACATGAGCATCTGATTTCTGACATAATATAAAGGCATTCCATAAAAATAAAGTAATATTTTATGCAGAAAATATTGAACCTGTGATACTTCTATGGGAGAAAACTCATTATGGTTATTGTGACCAGTACCTGCTGCCTTTACAAAGATACAAATACAAAAAAAATTAGTTTTCAATATATAAGTGTATCTGAAAAAAAAATCCCCTGATGATGGATAGCATTACTCAGCTTTCCAGGTGTGTAATAGTGTTTGTTTTCTTAGTTCTCTAATGTATTACCTCTGAACTGGTTAACAGGATGCCAGATTCTAAAACAATGGCAAAGAGTTACTTTAAGTGTCTGAAAAAATACATTTCCTGTTGCCGAATGTTTTCTGAAATAGCTGGAAGATACACTCTTTGACTTCCTTTGGCCATTAAGTAGAGGTAAAACATGCTGTTCTAAAATAGCAAAGAATTGAAGACACAAGAAGACTTGCAACCAGTTTCAAGTGAGCGAACATTGTCATAACATGTGAATTCTGGTCAATTTTGTGAAATTGTTGTATTCAGTTCATGGCTTCATACCTGGAGGTATGTAATTTCTAATCTTGGACAGGGGAGAGAAACAGAGTGACATGCCTGTGTTGGACATGACTGCATATGCAGGACTTGGTCCATGAGGAAGGAAGCTGGCTACAAAGAAGTTATGCATGGCTTGGTAGAGAAGTCAAAGGAAGGCCAATAAGACCTTTTTTAGGAACGTCTGACCTAAGCAAAGACAACACTTGAGACAGTTCAGAAAACTAGAACAATTTCTTGGCTGTCTGTGCAGTCCTTTCTCAAGCTTGTGGGCCTGCCTGTTGGCCTACAAGGAGACAAACTGTGAAAAGGTTAATTAGAACTAGGGAAGTAGGCCCACTGGTGGTGATTGGAGAATGTCCAGGCAAGTGAGGTGCTACTTTTGTAGAGAAATGTAGAGCTGCTGGGCTGAAAGTGAGCTGAGGAAGGCAAGGAAGGAAACTGGAGCCTCTTCTCCCAAGGGTATGGTGAGTGGCTGCTCAGAAGACCACTAGGCCGGGGTTGGCTCTGCTGAAATGCAAGTATTCATTCATCAAATTCACTCCTGCAAGTTTCTCATCCAAGCCCCAGAATGATCTAATGGTAGAACCTGGAAGAGAGTCGTGGAGCCTGACGAGCCTGAAGAAGCCCTTCTCCCCCACGAGCCCTCCCCTTTCATGTGCCGAGGAGAGTGTGGAGAATTTCATCTGAAAAGTGGTATTGTAAGCTGGAGAGAGGAAGGAATTGAGTGCTTCTCTGCATAAAATCTAATTGCATAGTAAATACTTTCCCTTTTCATTGGTCCCCTTTCTGCTATTTTTTCTCCCCATATCCTGATTTTCATTCCTTCATAGTCTCTCACTTCTCTTCCATTCTGATTCAATGTAATTTCATCAATACTATCTTCTTTTGCTCAGATTTTGGATACATTTATATCCTTTTGCTGAATATACCTGTGCTGTAGTCTCTTTGCCTTTCTCCTCTAAATGACCACGTTCTGGACCCTGTGTTCTACTGCCTGGCCTACATTCTCCATCTAGCCATGCTGAGGTGATCCCTTCCCTCGCCACATCCCCAGACGTGTAGAGCACTCAGGGTTTAAAGAAAAAAGCCATATCCATTTCCTTATTGCAGCAGGCAGCCAATTCTGTGGAGGCAACATTAACAGGAATAAGACTGTGTCCTGCCAAACCCTGAGATGGTCTCAAGCTACCCCTCTTTTCAGAGGAACAAACGTATGCAGCACATTGATCTTCCATACCCCTCAGAAAAATCTCTCTGTTTTTATGGTGAGTGGCCTGAAAGATCTGGTTTTGCAGGATGTGAACAAAGAATCCCAGATTTCAGTCTGCAGGCAGATGGACCTTTAAACAAAACTCCCTGCACAGCAGGGACATCTGTTACAATTTGTGATCCACAAACTTTAAGGATACTCAAAATTCAGCTATGGGGCTCAATCCTTAGCTAGACCCAGCAGGAGAAGTAAAAGGCAAAGTCTGTGTGCTGTGAGATTTGCTGAGAGCTGAAATAGTTCCTGCAGCAAACTGGAACTATGTGATTTTAACCTCATGTTGTCTGGAGCATTGTTTGGACATCTTTTCTTCCACTTCTTTATCCTAGAAGACCTGACTAGGGAGTTGGAAACAGTGACAAGCAGCTTGGTGGAGCCATTAGAGGGGTACCGTGCATTAGGATGACATTTTTAGAAATAAATCCTTCCTGAAACAGTGCCAATGGCAATTTTTTGTTCACCCTGTAGAAGCAGGAGCCAGCCCAGTTGTTTGCAATTACATTTAATACAGTCTGCATCTTCTGTTGGGAGTTAAAGGGTACCAAATAGTTTTTGTCCCTGGTATTGAGTGTTGGAGACTTTCTTCTCTGCTTTAAAAAAGGCTCATTAGCTGGTGAATAATCCACATTTAGGAAAAAACAATAATTTTCTTTTAAGTACCAGGAAATAATTTAT
>VZTN01024301.1:5453-67281 GCA_013400515.1 Erpornis zantholeuca | reverse complement strand
CAATCACAAAGCAAATGCTGCATGACTTGGCACCAGAACCAGTATTACCAGAATAGTCACCCTTGCACTAAGGCCCAAGATTATATTGCTGATCAGCTCTGCACTGCATCATGAAGACAAAACCATCCTGCCCTGGAATGTTGGCAACAGCCCCCTTGACCTGGGAAAGAACCAAGCATGCTTAGGGATGTGTTGCACAGTATTCCACACCTTCAACACTATGGAATGGTGCAGCATTCCTTACTGCAAAGAAATCTTTTATTTCTGAATGAAGTAAACTCTACTGACCATCATCTGTGTATTTCAGCACATTCAGATCTGGGATCCTTGCAGGGGCAATAAGAACTGGATGGAACACACCTCTTAATTTCATCTCAGGTCCTACAAGATAAGATTATACTTAGACAAAATGCTTTTCCATGATGACAACTCCCACATGGTGGAACGTAAGCTTAAGGATGAAGATGCAAAAAGAACGACAAATGTAGCCCCACTCCTCTCATGCACACTGGAACTATGGCAACAGGAGCTGTTCTGATCACATACATACCCACACTGGTGTTCCCAACTACAAGAGGTGCTTCAGGGTGGGCAGCTTTCAGATCCAGTAGTTCATCCAAGCTTACAGGAGAAATCCACGTCACTCGCTCCCCACGAAAAAGCAGAGTTCTTTTTGGTCGATTTTCTGCCATTCTCTAATGGCGAAATATGGCAGATTTAAATATTTAGACATAGAGACAGGTGTGAGGTCTAATAGAAACTAGACCGAAAGTCAAAAATGTTCTTAACAGCAGTTCTACATAATCCTTCAAAACTGGACAAAAATGAGATAGAAATATGATGCTGGCTCTTTGCACAGTGGTGAAACCAATGGGGTAATAAACAAGATTGATAATAAATAGTCCCCAAGGAAAAGATGTAGGAATGGATCCAGCAATTGCTAAAACTGTTAGAAAAGTGATAAAAAATACTTAAGGAGGTGTTGCCCACTTAGCTTGCTTGGAGCTCACCAATGACACTGACAGCAGCATCCCTTTCTAGATTATGCATGCACTTAAGTGTCTCTGGCTGTTCTAGCACTGTTCACTGATCACTTGGAAATAGCTCGTGAACCAGTGCCAGTCAAGACCAGTGCCAGTCAGTGACCAGTGCGGTCAAGAACGCCCGTCCTACAGTCATCAGTATTTCTCCAGAAGAAGTCAGCTAATTACAGAGAATTTGGCTTTGAATCTCTACACTGGCAATAAAGTAAAACAAACAGCTTTCCATTTTTCTAGGGAAATACTGCTGTCGATAATCAGGGATGCCTAACACTTTCCATTCCAGCTGTTTATATCTTTGGCATGCCTTAATCACTGGGGCTAAACACTTCCTGATCTGGGTGGCTATCTAAGAAAAGACTAACAAAACTATTAAGCCACAAATTTGTTTTCCAATGCTAAAAAGTGTTTGCCATTCAGTTTGCTGCAAAGTGTATGTATCTTCAGCTGCTGGACTGAAAACTCAGTTTAGGTTGCTTCTTCATCTTCTCACCCAACACCTAACTCTGTAACTTAATTTTCCCAATATGATTTTTTTGGGTATGTGAATATTCAATAAGCTTACTGGACAAAAAAGCAAAAAGGAGTCTAATATTGGTTTGACATTAAAATGTATTAACATTTCTTCTGATGAATTACTGCTAAGTTGGACTTAAGAATTAATTCTGAACAGAGTTTAAGAACAGCCTATAAGCAGCAAAAGTTACCATTAGTTACCATTAGTTCTGGAGGGAATATAAGCTCCTGGGTGGGATCTAAGGGCTGGAATTCATCTGTCAAAAACAGGCTAGTGGAGACCTTAAAAAGAAGACAAGCAAAGACCAAGAATTTTCTCTCATCATTAATTTCATGCAACAACAAAAGCAAAAGCAAAACCAAGCCACTGAAGTCAGTAAAAATTCAGCCATTTCATTATAATTTGGATTTTTTGTTAAATCACCATGCATCATTTGGAGGTGCTGAGGTGAAAGAAGTGTTCATAACATTTTCTTAAATTTTACTGCTAACACAAATGACAGTTGAGAAGCAAGCAACTGAAGGACTAAGTACAGGCTTCCTGTAGTTCTACTATAACAAAGTAGTTTCCTGCCAATCTAGAGTACTCAAAACCCAAAGAAGTAGATCAGATACTATTGAAAGAAAATTGAGAACAAAGTGAAATATTTGTATGGACAAGAGGTTTCCCATAAAATCACAATCATAGCTCTAATTTTTAAGAGGGTATCAATTCTTCAGACTCAAGTCAGCAGTTTTCCTAAGAGCTTAGTATTTAGACTCAGACCATCACTGATCATTGTTTTAAGCAAATTTCACATATGCCCTAATGTCTTGCACAATGTTATTCTCACTGTATGGGTAGAGCTGAGACTATTATATTACTGAACCTGAAGAGCTGTTCAAATCTCAGCTCTGGAGATCCAAACTACCTTATACCAACTATCTGACATGTCACTGCCTCCTCATAAAAATACACACATAGAATCCTCAATTTTTCAAAATATTGCCAAATTTCTTGTGAATATCTTGTGAATAAAATATCTTACTTATCAAATAATATATGCACTATTCTTTCTCTAAGTTTTATATTAAAGTAGGGTAGGTAATATACTTAAAACTTTACCTTCTCTTCATTGTCAAACAAGTCATCCTCCTGATCCATGCAACACTTTCCATTTGCTTTCCCTTGACAACAAATAGATTCCTAAATAGGAATATCCCATTAGTGAAATACTGCCCAGAATGGCAATGAGTTAGAGCTGGTAAGAGTGAATCTATATTTCAATAAAGTTCTTGATGAAATTTAAGAAGAAGGTGAATTAGAAGGATTAAGTGTTAAAGAAATGATATTAAAAAAAAAAAGTCATCAGATGTTGAAGTCCCTAATACAAAATAATTCATACTATGAGGAATTCATTTGAAGTTGTGAGAGCAGATGTAGGTGGTCTGTATTGTTTCCTTTACCAGCTGTTCACTCCCATTGCTTCTCTGTAGATTTCTGACACGTTGCCTTGCATGATAAATTACTAAGAATCTGGATTGAAATTCTGTTTTTATTTATGCCAGTACTAACCCACAGTAAACCACATGGAGTTACTTCAGATTACTCTTCATAATCCAGGCTAGACATCATGTTCATTTGAGCTAATCAATTTTTGTGGTGGGTTAGGCCATTTACTCAGAATGGCATCTCTTGACAGAGGGAACTGATGATCTTAAGGAAAACCTCGATGGCTTGTATATGCATATACATTGATAGGCCCAATCTAGCAATCCTATTGCCACTACTTCTTACCTTACAGAAGGTTTTACAGGCATCTAGGATTGGCCTATATCCAGTACAGCGGCACAAGTTCCCTGAAGAAAGGAAATCAGTCAGAAAAAGCTTTGCTCTAAAGCGTGTGGCTTTAGAATGTCATGTCTTTATGAGAGTCTTGTGGTTTTGAAGCTCAAGGAGAAGTGTTAGCTCTCAGAAAGACAAAAATAGAACAGTGTCACAAGATTTAGGACCCTACAGCTTCTAACAAAAGATATGGTTGTTCCAAAGGGAGTATGAAATACTTGAGATCTCCACTAGAGTGAATGCTGGCTACAGCTCAGTATGCAGGAGAATAAGAGATTGTACCATATCCTTCACCAACTCAAGATCTTGTTCTCTTTCCCCCTGACTTTTTTCTAGAGGTGAAAGAAGTTAACATTACACTCCTAAGTTCGCCACACAGCAACAGGGAATGTCTTCAGCTCCACTGTGACTCTAGAGCACAATAGATGACAGAAGGCTATTTTACTTACAATAAATGCTCCCACTTTCCCTTACTGAAGATAGTCTGCATCTCACTGCCTTATCTGCTTTAATGCAACTGCAAAGGGGCTGTCCTGCAAGGCTTATGACATTCTCAACTCCAGATATAAAGTGACCTTGCAGATGCTCAGATGCAGCTGCTTCTCCAAGATGACATAATTTTTGCTCATTTGATTTAAAGCACTTCAAAAGACACATATGGGGATGTTTTGAACACCTGAAAAAATCCACAGCTCCGTATTGCATTTTCTAGGAGAAAAGAATGTCAGGGAATACAAGGTCTGCATCCAATAGCAACTCTGGTGAGAAGCACAATTTGTAAGAGTACAAATGCAAGCAGGCATGTGTACTCACACACACAGGCACTCACATACACAAAGCACCCGAAGAAATGCTTCAGGGACACACCTGCAAACTAAAAAGAGGCAATATTTACCAGCCAGAGCTGCAATCATCTGCTCTGAAGTTGGTTCTGGGTGGTTTCTTAGCAAAGTGTATATGGACATCACCATTCCAGGTGTGCAGAAACCGCACTGGGAGCCATGGCACTTGGCAAGTCTTTCCTGAAATGAAATACCACAAACAGCACTCCTTCCACAGCACTCATCTCCATTCTAATGAATGCTCTCTTAAATGGGAGATACCGTACAAAATGTGGCCTTCATAGTAAATCAGACTTTTGAAGTAAAACACCTTAAGCAGTATCAAATGAGAATAATTATTTTGGGTAGGATGTTCAAGCATATCTTACTAAAGAAGATAATTAACCTTCAGTGGACTTCTGTCTTTTTGCATTTATACTAAAACATGAGCTAAAGGGACATTGTCCAAGATGTGCCATTAACCCAAACAGAGCAAAGCCTGACTGACTCCAGCAATCCTTACATACCAGCTATTTGATCAGACTGTCAGTATTAAAGTAAGATCCATTACGAGCCATATGTCATCAGCCTTGATCAGTCAACCACCAGAAACCAATGTTGTCCTGTGTTGTCATTTAGCAGGGAAAGCAACCATCTTAAGAAATTCCCATGCCCTAAAAGCACTGCCACTAAAGCAATCCCATACAAAAAAGAAATCAGTAATCCTTTTATGTGGTGATACTGTACTCTCACCTGAACCGGATGAATCCTGGTTTTTGTACTTCCAACACCTTCCACTGTAGTCACTGCTGCACCATACAAGGAGCAAATGGGAAGCAAACATGCATTGGCTGAATAGTGTCTTTGGAACATAAAGGAGAATAAAGAACATGATTATTATTTTAATAAACAAGTGTGAATATTATTTTTCAGTCAACCAAGGCACAGTTCATAATTACAAAGCAGCCACTATCAACATTTGGAATGAGAAGAAATTACTTTCTAGCTGTGTCTCTTGTCCCCAGTATAAAAACATATTTATGAGGACAGTTCCATAGAATTTACATCTTCCTTAATACTTCAGTCTTTTCTAATTCCCCTCTTGTGTCTCTTGCCCACAAGCAATCTGTCAACTGTATTTTGGAGGAGGAAGATTGGGAAGGGAAGACTGGTGTAGTCATTGGAAGGAAGTAAAGAATTATTCCTTCAAGTTTATAATCAAACTTCTGATCCAAATTTTGAAGTAAAATAAATATCATACTAAATAGGAACAACACACCAAAAGGAAAACTCTTCAAAGCATTTAATAATTTTGATAAAATTATTTGGGTTTTTAAATACAGTAGAAAAGTTTCTTTTCAAGAGTCTGACTGCTTTAATTTCAGCTCTTTCATTAACTTTAAACATATTAATTTGTGTTGCATTCCAATGTAATGCAACTGTACAAAAGGACAACTGGAATGCTTTTCTCCCCCACCTAATAAACACTTCAATGCACAATTGCATGTGACCATTTAACAATTTGATTGGAGTCCTCTCAACTTAAAAGCAATTTATTCCAATTTTTAGCTTAATGAAACTTGGATTTTCAGTTTCAAAATATTTCTTTTTGTGGGTGGGGTGAAAGGGATGGAGTTCAGTATCAAAGGGCTGCTAAGACTGAAACTTCTGCCTATCCTACCTTCCCACCAGTCATATGACAGTATGCTGGTTTTGGCTGGGATAGAGTTAACTTTCTACACAGTAGCCAGTGTGAGGCTGTGTTCTGGATTTGTGCTGGAAACTGCTGATAACACAGGGATATTCAGTTACTGCAGAGCAGGGCTTGCACAGGGTCAAGGTCTCTCTGCCTCTCAGCCCACCCCACCAATGAGGAGGCTGAGGGACACAAGAAACTGGGAGGGGACACAGCTGGGACAGCTGACCCAAAATGACCAAAGTCATACTCCATACAATACAGCGTCATGTGCAGCATATAAAGCCAAGGGAAGAAGAAGAAAGGGCAGAAGGTTTGGTGCGATTGTGTTTGTCTTCCCAGCCATTACAGATGATGGTGTCCTGCTGTCCTGTTGATAGCTGGATACCTACCTACCTGATGATGGGGTGTGGTGAGTGAATTACCTACTTTGCTTTGTTTCCACAACCACCTTTTGCTTTATCTTTATCTATTTCTCAACCCATAAGTTTTCTCTTTTACCATTCTGTTTCTCTCCCTCATCCAGCTGGGGGGAGTGAGCGAGCAGCTACATGGTTCTCAGTTACCAGCTGGAGTTAAACCACCATGCAGAGCTGCAGGTAAGAGCCACATTCCAGTGGTCATGCCAAAGGGTCTTAAATTAATGCCTTCTAAAACCTCCTTGCAGGGAGTATTTATAAGTCAGTATTTAAAGTAAATCAAGCACATGAGTGTGATAGTTCAGCGAATTTACAATATAGCTGAACCAATAGTAATTTTAACAGCATTCTCTTTTTGGATTACAGTGACCCCTCCTCTAGATTCTTTTACTATCAAGTAAAAGTTCTACGACTCTGTTTTTTAAGTTTCATATCTGGGAATGGTATCTACAATCATAAAATTCTCTGCAGTTTTCAAAATATTCTGTTAAGAATACCGTATCTTCTTGGAAGCTGGATCATAAGTTGATATCATCACTGTGCAGGCACCACACCCACCTCCTCCACAGCCATACTTAGTTCCGGTAAGACGGACTGAAAATGCTGTCATTAGGGAAAATTATTATGCAGTTCCATTCTGGTCTTTATTCAGCTCAAAGGCTTGAGAACACATTTTTTCCTAAACCTCTAAGGAACACAGAATCATTTTGGTATCATAGCATGTGTATCAGACTCCTTTCTATATTGGAATGAAATTTTCAATGAAAGCAAGATTGAAGCTAAGGATTGACATGACCAAAATCCTCTTCTCAAGAAAACAGAAAACTTGCTTATGACTTATTTTGGAAGAGGAGTAAGTTGGGACAAAAAAGGGAAGTAAAAAATTGTTTTCCAAGTGAAAATATGAAAGGAAGAAATGCATAATGGGCAAACCAGCTGTATATCTGAAATTCCAGTGGAACACTAAAATCAATATCCCAGTTTCTCCCAGAAGGCCCGTTTATAGTCAGGATATTTGCCTTGCATCTCCTCTGAAAGATCACACTTCTGAGAAAAGTGCTCATTTCTGTGAATCTGGAACAGAGGTCAATCTGAAGCTGTGAATCAACAACCAGCTAATTTAATGTTCCAAAACATCAAAAGGAAGATGCCTTTGTGCCCTTCAAAATTCCAGCAGCCTCAGGTTCTCATAACAAGACCTCCCCTTTATCAGGAGAGAGACTATTACAAAACTTGGAGACTTCTATTCTGTCAAGCTTTTTGTATACTGACCACTAGATTTTTACATTCCTTTATGAGGTGGAAGGGGAGAAACACAGACACATATTCATTATGCCTGATGGCATAACTTTGTGTGTTGAAGAAACTAGGCTAAAAGTACAGCAGCTCAACTGAAGAATATTTGGATTAAGAAAAAGACATCATTTAGTATGGTTGATTTATCTTAAAGGAATCACAACTTCCTTAATCTGGTAATTAAACCTTGAATTAAAATTCATGGAAATTTTGCTTGAATAAGGCTTTCACATGAGTGACTTTAGGGAAAAGACAAGAAAAGGATACGCCTCTTTCGCAGATAAGACAAGAGCATTTGTTCAGGATCAGCATTTTTCTCTATTATCTACAGTAAGAAAGTAAAACAAGATTTCAGTAAGAAACCAAAGACTTTCAAAATTCAGGGCACAGACTACATTGCCAAAAAGCCAGAGGAGAATCCTTCACTGGCTCCCTCTCACAGAACTACACTAATTGCCAAATAGCGCAGGGGAGTTTGGGATCCTTCTGGAAATTCCTTTTCAGACAGATACATTTCCAGAAAGAAATGTTAGTACTAAAAGTACCTTGTAAGTACTAAAAATAACTGCTGCTCAGTGATATGTTATACTGAGGGAACTGACCTTCAGCACACTAGAAATAAAAATGCAGTAGAACTTTAGAGACAGCATAATGAACTAACTAATGATTTGCAGATTTTCAAGTCCCCCTGGCACTCTGACGTACTGGAATAAAAACTAGAGGAAGCCTGTGAGGCTATTGGCAGCAATTTCTTTTCTAGTTTTATTTATATTAATTTTCACTTGCTGTAAAAAACTGACAACAGAGAGCAACAGCAATACCCACATTCTTGATCAAGTATAGTATTGCTTATTCCATCACTTAGAATCAGCTCGTTCTGTACAGTTGCTTTGGACTAACAACCAGTCCTTGCAATATTACCCTTATGGTCAATAGTCCAAATCTGGGCACCAGGGTCTTGCTTTCAGCTGTGCCTCTGAAAACCTGACACCATCAAAGATGAGAAGACAGACACATCGAAATGAAAAAAGTGGTTTGCTTACCAGCCAAGTTTGAGACCCAGCTGAAAGTGTGTTTCACTTTGACTCGTTTTTTCTCCCAAACACAGCAGAGCTAGCCAAAATGGGATGCAACCATGCCTGTTCTTCTGGAGGTTTGTGTGAGGATTCGGTTACACTCGCATGAATAAGTCTGGAAGCCAAATCTGTGCCCTTCACGGTTCCTTCTGGCACAGCAGCCCCTCTTTCTCCGGGCTATACTTACCTTCCTCCCATTCACATAGAAAATGAGCTCCTCAGCCGCCGCGAGCCCTTGCAGAGCCATCGTTCGCAGCCCCAGAGCCGGGAGCAGCAGGGAAGCCCGTGCAGCTGGAGGTTTCTCGTTCTGCGGGGCGGGGCCGCGGCGCAGCGGGGCGGGCGGGGAGAGCGGGGCCGCTCGGAGGGGTTCACCGCGCCCCGCCGGCACACCCCGACCCAAGGGGGAACGCGGCCATTGTCCTTAACAGCTCGAGCTGACTACAAATATTTATATACTGCAGCCTTTTAGGGTGTTATTTAAGTGTTCAAAAGCTGAGCCATACCTCACACTTTCTCAAAGGATACCGATGTTCCTATTGTCAGGTTCCTATAACAAAATTCCCTAGAGTAATTTTAAATTGAGATAAAATCCAGCAATGTAGTGATCATGAGACCAATGGGGTTTTTGGTTTTATTTGCATTCACAAAATAATCAGCTAAGTTCCAGGTATCGTAACCATTTGAAGGGCTACTTGCGAAGGCAAGGGTTTATAGAAACAAATATTTTCCTCTTTCTGTATAATCAAAATATATGGAATTAATTACCTACAAAATTTCAAACAAAAATCTTTATGGGTGTAACCTATTAAAAGCAAAAAAGTAGAAGAAATTAGACTGAGTAAACACGAGAAAAAGGACCTTTGAAGCAATAGAAAGAAGTTCAAATTACCTTATCCTCAGCAAAATTATCCTAATTCCTGGTGATGGCTACAAATTGATTTTTATGTCAAAAATCATGAGCTGTTTCATTCCAAGACATGCTTTTACATCTTTTTCCTGGAAAGAGGTTCTAATATTTCAAATGACCTGGTAAAACAAGCACATTTAGTGAAGGTTCAAAGACAATGCAACATCCTTTATGATGCTTTTATGTGATCATTTAGTGTAACAATTAAAAGAAATGCAACCTAGAGAAAGGAGAGGTGTTTTTACAAACGAACTGTGGGCCTGATGGTAGATAAAGTCAGATACTGAGAGGTGAAAGAAGTAGTGGAAGGAACCATAAGTTCCATAGGAATTTCACTGAATTGACGCAGACTGTTACTCACTCGAGACTGTGCTAATCCCTGGATTTAAAGAAAAAGAACAGAGACACAAGGAAAAGACTGGGGGGGGGGGGAGTACCCATTAGAAAGGGGGTTTGTATTAAGTGATTTGGGAAGTCTGTACCTCTCATGTACCTCAGCCAATGGGGAAAGAGAGGGGGAAATGCAGCTGGGAAATCAAGATAAAAAGGATTCTGTGTCCTAACAATTTGAGAGATCCAATGGGAAATGTCCAAGACCCCTCCCTTTATTCGAATAAACTTACAGGACTCTTTTATCTCCTTTTTGGACATAAACCTCTGGTGTTTGTGGATTAATTTTCCTGACACTGGTAAATAACAAAGTAAATTTTCTCTATATTCTATTATTGAACATCAAGTTGAGCAACAAGAGTAAGGATGGAGAAAACAAGGAAAGAAGGGCAGTAGCAATAATATTATTTTAGAGTTACTTAAAAAACTTCTGTGCATCTTCAGGCCATTTGCTTTATCCTTTTTTACTTTGAAAGGTATCTATACTAAAAGAAATGTAAGAAATGAAGGCATAAAGCCCTAGGCCTTATACTTTTATTGAAAATTATGTGATTGTATTTGGAACACCCTAGCAGTCTAGCTGGTAACACCTGAGGCTGTGTGGAACAACAGCACCATGACTGAAAAAATAATTAAACTCTTCCCCAAAGAAATTATTTTTTTTTTGGGGAAGATAAAGCATGTGCTTCTGTTTCTAGCTTTCAAACCACAGGCAGTAGAGAGAAACCATTTAAAAAATCTTTGTGTTTTGCTGCTGCAGTGCCAGCACTGGGAACACAAGTTTTAACAGGTATATTTTGAGGGTGTCTAATGACACAGCTGATGATGTTGATAGTGGAAACTAGCAAGAACATTTCAATTAGAAACAAAATAAATTAATTACAAATTTGGTAATAAAAATCGAGGAAAAAATGCATAATAATTTCTATGTGTAATTCTTTTAAAAGAATAACATTGAATAAAGATAGAATCTATCTTCCCAACCATTTCTGCACCTCTTCGTAATTGTCTTGCTAATGGGGTGACATACAGAGCATGTTTCAGAAAGAAAAAAAGTCAGTCCACTGAGACTTCCCAAATAATTTTAACAGCTCTGTTTTGCAATGCAGATCACATTGCCTGGGTGATAAGTCTTTTATTGGAAGATTTGTCATACTGATTGAATACTCTATTTGTACTGCAAGGTTCTATACAAAAACACCTTGCTCTACACTACAGCTGTACTATACTGGTGTATATTTACAATCTTTACATAATCTCTGGAACTGGTAACCACAGCTAGACAACTCTCTGTTTAGGGAATACAGGTCCTCATTGCAAACTTTCTCACTAGTGATATATTCAACTCTAAATTCATACATGGAATGTCCTACAGGATCTTGAGGAAGCTGCCTTAGGGCTACAGACCATAATAAAATAACCACAGCAGAAAATAGTTGTGATATTGCTTATGTATTTGTAAATAATATGTTTTTGCCTCTTAGTGTTTATGGTTATAGTTCAAGACCTACATTTAGAATGGACACACCCAAAATCTATGTCCAGGAGTGTATTTTGATATGTATGACTCACTTTTCTGTCAAAATACACAGCTGAAATTCTGGCAATTCACAGGAGAAGGACATAGGTTCTTCTTGTTGAACTTCTTGAGTTTCCTCTCAGAACATTTCTCCAGCCTGTCCAGATCCCTCTGAACGGTGACAGAACCATTTGGTATTTCCTTCCAGTTTTGTATCAAGTGCAGATTTATGTAGGGTGCACTGTCTCGTATGGGCTCTTAGTGAACGTGTTAAACACTCCTGGCAGCCATAGGAAACTCTAAGGAGCTCTAAGGTTTTGCCTCCAGCTGGACCATTTGACACTAATCACAACCCTCCAGGTTTTCAACTCACCTCACTGTGCACTTAACAAACCTATACTTTGTCAGTCTGTCTGTGGAATGTTATTAGAGATAGTGTCAAAAACCCTGCTATAACTGAGACAAACATCTACTGCTCTACCCTCACCTGCCAAGCTAGTTTAGAAGACTATCAGGTTCATAAAGCCTGATTTCTCTTTGTAAATCACTGCCAGCTACTCTCAACCACCTTCTTGTCTTTAATGTGTGTTAAAGGACTATTTTCTCCATCAGCTTCCCAGCTGACAATGGAATCTACAATGAAGTACAAATAGTAAATTTTTAAGAATGATTTCAGGAATATATTATAATTTTTGAAAGATATAAGAATATGTTTCTAAAGAATATATTATAAATTTAAGAGCATCAGTTGCACCTCTTAAAAAGAGACAGACATACTCTATCAGACAAAAGGTCAGGCTAACCAAACAACAGGTCTCAAGGTTTCAACAATGTCCTTGGAAAATGTATAAAAATTGGTCAAAGGCATAGTAAGGATTCACCAGAATCATCTTCCAGCCTTCAAAAATTTGCAATTCAGAAACATCATGTGCCAGAAATGGTGTTTCTCCTAATTCCTCATAGATTTTTCTTCCATTAATATGTCTGATCGATTTTTAACCCCATGTAAACTAGTAGCATCTACTGCATATGCGAGAAGAACGACCATCTATAACCAAAGAAATAAGTTAACTTATTTCTATCTCATTTAAAATGGCTCTCTGTTGCAAAATTAACCTGAACCTTATCCATTGTAATGTGTAGACATTGTGTGGGTAGTGAGCTATCACCTGCACTTGGCAGCATCTACAAATCCAATAATGCCAGAAAACTGTCAGCTGACAGCACATCATGGAACGCAGAGGGGAAGCAGTACAGAAACCTGAAAGCTGACTGGTATGATGTGATTGTGTCACTCGTCACAATGGCAGTCTCAATTGGAAACTCAAGGTGTTGCTTTGTCTGGATCCTATTTACTACTGAATTCCTATTGCAGTGCTTTTTGCTTCCTTGCTGCCTCTGGCACATACTGTGGACACTAGACTTCTCTCCTTTATTCCTCAATCAGACTTCCTTATTCAAATCTCAGTGGGATTCTGTCAAATCCAAAAGTCAACTATCAAAAAAAGAGGGACTATCTCCATCTATTTCAACAAATCCATAAAAATTTGGGATGTGTCTGTTTCAACCAGCACTGAGAAATGGTTCCACTCAAAGTAAATATGAAAAACTCACAGTACAATTCCCAAAGCTGGTTTATTTTTATTTCTCATTAAAACATATGCTTTTCTAACAATTTAAGAAGTGCTCCAAACCATTTAAACAGATTATAAATTACTGTCCAGAAATGCAAAACATGAGTGAGCCTAACCTGTACATGCCTTCCTCAGTAAAGTATTTCGTGCCCCTTTTATAGAGGTTCTTCTCCAGAAATCTGCCTGTGGAAGACCTTTACTAATCAAAGAACAACAAACACTCTATATTGCTAAACATTTACATATATACATAAACAATTGTACCCATTTTAGAAGTATTGTTTATAAAGGCAACTCTCTGTTCTTCAATTAAATTTTGATTTGCTTTTAAAACTTCCTTTATTTTTTACTTTGTAGACTGGGGAATGCAGAAATTGTGTATCTGTAAATCGATCCCCACGCCTTAATTTGCTGTAAAGAAAAGAAATAAAAGACATCACACATGAGTATCATCGAGCACCTCTGCAACTATAGTAATGTAATCATAATAACAATTCAAATGCTAAATAGTGTTAATGCAAGCTTGATACACTAAAGAAATTAAATCTATGGAAAATAAGTATGTCTGAAAAAGCAAGACATAGATAACTACTGCTTTCCAAAATAATGCTAGAAATATTAGTCCTTTTATGTGACCTCTACCATATTAGGATGTGATATTCCTATAAAACAAAATCCAAAACTTATTTAAACCAAACACTTAACAGCACTCATTCAGGACACTATAATTCTAACTAAAATATAAATAGGAGACAATAATCTAAAATTTTGGCTGACATCAACATTTTTTTCTGTTATTGGTTACCAACTCTCAGAAATATACAACCTTATCATTTTGGGGTAAAAGAGCAACAATGAGTCAATATATAATACCAGAGCATTTTTTCCATGTAAGTCAATTAGTAAAATAAAAGTGTGATTCTAATCCCTTTCCAAATTTTTACAAGTTAAATGGCATAAATATTTCTGAATTGCCAGTGGTAAAGTGAAGACACTTCCTACATTAGTTATAGCTCCTACTTTTCCTCAGTCTCATTGCTTCAATTGTTAGCTTCCTTACAGTAGTAAAAAGAATATTTTGAGGTTGTATGAGAACAGTGCTATAATTTTTTTTTCAGTTTGTGCATCTATCTCCTTCTCCTGCCACAGTATTGCCAGAAGAAAAAGACTCTTTTTATACCTTTGTCATAAAGCAAGTTGCTATAATCCTTTCACTCTCAACACTATTACAGGGAAGCCTTGCTACTGTCTTTACCTCATGAATACACATCCTACTAACACACACTCAACACAGCCTAACTGTTCCTTAAATTAATATTACACTTAAAAATCCAAACCAACCAAAAAAACCTCAACCAGCCTTCTGGCAAAAACTCACAGAATATTTTCAGAAATAATGAACATAAAGGTCCATTTATATTTAGATCTATTAATGTAAGTGCAAATATATTAGTTTTCTTAATGAAAATTTAGCTTTAAAATCCTCTTTGAAATTTTAAAAGTTATTAACACAATTTATATGTTGTCATTTAATAACCCATAAAATCCTGTGGACCTAAATTTGCTAAGAATACTAAGAGGCAAGTTAATTATAAAATAATATATCTAATACAGCTAATTATCAAATTAATATATCTGAAATGATTTCTTATATTACATGCAACTACCTAAAGCAAAACTACGGAATTATATAACATTATTACATAAATTTCTGTTCCATTTGACAATGTCCATTTGACATTACTATGGTATAATTTACCTTTAAGTATAACATTTATAATTATTCATTTCTAAAGGGGTTTATACCCCTTTGATGATAATGGTAAACATTCATATTCACTATTATTCTCTATTAGTACAAACTGTATTTTAGAATTTGAATACTACTGCTGTCTTACTTTGGCACTTGGAAATCCTGCCACACTAACTGGAAGAGCTTTATATCAACACTGAAGGATCTATGCAAAAGAGATTTGTGATAGTCCAACTGTTTCTTTGGGGGTTCAATAACCAATCTATACTGGGGATAGTTACGTACGCAAAAGACAAGAACTAAAGCCCCAATATACAGGTACCAACCTGTGTAGATTGGGCTCCTTGTAGCAAACAGTGGGTCTGCCTCGTCTCAAGGGTGCTGCTGAGTCTTCTAAAGTTTGGGGGGATTTAGGTACAGAAGTGTGAAATTGTATACTAGTATTGGTCAGGTCTTGGAAAGCTTTTCTCCCTGTAAATACAGTAGTTTATATGCTGCATTTTAAATAGCTCCCGAATCATTAAGTAAGCTTCAACTAATAATTATTTTTTAACATGTATTTCTTAAGTCAGGTACATTGATTACTGCTCCTACACTGAAGATACTCAACACAAAGTGGTATAGATGACCAAAGAAAATGCCACTAGAGCAGCTTTCACCCCATACAAACTTGGAGCTGTTTGAGGTCTGCCTCGGCTCATGGGACATTTCAGAAAGCCCTGTGAGCATTGCAGTTTGCAGCTGAATGCTTAAGACTCCCTTACTGCATTTACAGAAGTAACACTGCACACAGCTCATGGCCTTGAACACAGGGGGAGGGCACACATGTAAAATCTGAAAAGTCAGATTTTACATGTGTGTCAGTACAAGAGTTCTTTAGGTCTGCCTTTTCCAGCTTTATGCCTTCTTTTTGGGTCTGTGTGTAAAAAAGAGCATAGCAATCTTTCAATTCAAGATTTGGATTTGGATGAAAACTGGTTTTGGAACCATGCTTAAATGGATGAACATCAAATAATTACCTTGCCTTTTATGTCAGCAGTGTTTGATACTGCTGATCACAAGGGCTTAATGATTTACCATTGAAGCTACTAAAATTATTGGATCCTTTTTCCACTTTCCAAAGAAGGAACTGAAGATGAGAGGATGCAACTGTGAATTACAAAGACTGATACTTCACACGATAGTCTCATTCTGCCAATGTTCCTATTCTGTGCTCATGTAAAACAGGAGATTTTTTTGGTCATTGTGTCCTACCATTTAAGCAAAGCCAAGGCAGTATTAGCTTAATAGTCTGGGATTCAAACTATTAATTTGAGCTAGGATATTGTCTAGCTGTTGGGGCTTTCTCAGAGACTATGAAATAAAGAGGAACTTGTTGAGAACAAGTATGTTTACAAAATAGACCCCTAATGCTATGAAATTTCAAAGCTATTTCTAAAAGTATATTTAAACTCTCGTAGAGATGTGTTAGTTATATATTCCATTAACTCTATTACATTGCATTATAAGAATTGCATTTATTATAGAAGACTCTAAACCTATCTTCCGTACTACATAAAGTTGTATTATTTTCTTAATGTATCTTACTTAAAAAAAGAGATTGTCACATCAAAGTCTGCACATGGGCAGGTCACAGAAAAATTTACTCAACATACTTTTGTTAGGTACCAGAATTCCTGTTAATTGCAGTGTTTCTAAAGAAACAAAATTTAAATCTTTAAGTCCAGCTATATTTTCCATTTAAGAAGGGAACATTTAGTCCTCTCCTTTCCCTTGTCTAAAAGCTCAAGCTATTTTATCTTTCAATCCTCAACTTTCTGATTTCCATCACATTCTTCAAAAAAGGAATACATCCTTTAACTGAAATTGCTTCTCAAGAATGTAGACTACTTACATCAGCCCTACTAAGCATCATCTTAGGATATATTGAAAAGTAACAAGGATATTATTACCACAATTTAAAAAGATACTGTGACTGATACATGATATAGAAGATTTTGGTGATTTTCATTCTTACCTTTTTCCACTCCTTTTTTATCCGCTCTAAACAAGCAATGAGAGGACAGAATTAAGAGAAGACATGTTACCACTATTTCAGGCACTACCTACTTCAAAATGCCTTGCTTTTTCTAGCCCGTACACTTACCATGACAAGGTGTCAGAGTACTTTTGTTACTCTGTTTATAAGTATGATCCATATTTTGTTCTGATTTTTCAGCATCCAGTGCTTCGTTACAGTCACTTTGCCCGTGGATTTCAGAGCTTCTCAGTATAGAGAAGTTGATGGAAGCATTGTGGTTATCAAAAGCTGGGAGCTCCACACTGGAAAGACCTTCCTGGGAAAAGCTATCTTTCTTTAATGGCATATTCTTACAATATTCAACTTCAATCACAGGCTTCGACTTACTCATAAAGGAAGTCATTTCATGAGGGACTTCCTGGTCATCCAAAATATTCTCACCCCACTGATCAATATGCCTGAAATAACTTCTTTCTCTTCTGGTCTCAGTAATATCAGAACTAAACCTCTGTTTCTGCTTTATCTGCTTATCAGGAGAATTACTAATGTGGAGGTTTTTATTTGCCACTGCTGAGGAATCTACCTTCCTTAACCTGTTAGCATCATTATCAACTTGTTCTTTAGCTTGTGGTGTATTCAGAGCTGCACCATTTTGAGTAACTAAAGCTACTTGCATTTGCTGAGTTTCAGTTACTTTCTTTCCAGCCTCTGCAAGCAATGAATCCTTATTTTTTAATTCTTCATTTTTAGCAGCAGAGAACTGTGTAAGTTTTTCCTTTGGTATTATGTATGCTTTCCGGCTGGCCTTTGCCAATGTATGTTTTAATCTGCCTGGTGAAAAATGGCTGCTCTTTTGGTCTACTTTCTGACTAACTTTATGAGGGCTGTCATTTTCAGTTTCTCTACCTTGTCTGTAACTACTTTTTTTGCTGTTTTTTTTTCTCTTTATAATATTCTTCTGATCTTGTTTTATTTTGCTGCTGTCACATTGGTTTATCTGTGCTTGAGATTTTTTTGAAATATGTTCTCCATACTGGCCATTTTCCTCTCTGCAGGATTTTTCTGTCTTTGCTTTGGAAAGGTTTTGAGAAGTTTTCCTGTTTATCGTTGGTTTATCTTTCTTATTTTTATTCAAAACGTCCTCCTGAAAAGGCAATACATCAGAAATGTTATCTTGGAATGGTAAATTTTCAGCACAATAAACTTCTGGTGGGATCTTGCTAACAGATGAGCTTGAGTCTGTTTTTTGTATTCTGCTTTCCACTTCTCCAAACATTTCTGAGGAAGTTCCTTTATTTGTCTCTTGTTTTCTTGGACTCATTGCATTAACCTGGTATGTCCTCCTAGCATCTTTAGCTTTACTTGTTTTACTCTGTTTCTCTACAGAATTTCCTGTATGTAGCTGCTTTGTCTGACTTTGGAATAGCTCAGTTTGTGAATCAGTAGTTTCTGAAATTTCACTATTGTCAGCCCTAGTGTGCCTTTCTTCTGCATGCCAATTTGAAGGAACTTCAGTCTTGTTTTGAATTTTTTCTTTATTAGAATATTTTACTTTTCTGAAATTTGCTAATAATTTGTCAGAATTGGCATTACTAATTTTATTTTTGTGCAACTTATAATTGCCTTTTGCTGTAACTGTAAGTAATTCACTTGCATCACTGGCAGTCAATTCCATATCAGCATCATAAACAGTTTCTTCAGGCTTCATCTTGTCAGTACAAAGCAGCTTGTTAAAATCTGTCTTACTTTCACTGCTAAGTTTAAGAGGTGAAGGAATAATGTGAGACAAGTCACTTGAACCTTCCTGCAAATTCGTATAATTGGTGTTGCTGCTACTGTTGATATCATGATGAGGCAGATTCAATGACCTATGTTTTTTATCAAAATCCTTTACATTAGGTTGAGGTTTTGACTTACAAAGTACTGCATTTTTCTTTCTTTCAGTCACATGCTCAGAGGATGACAATGAACTACCATGACATTGTTCTGTAGGCTCCTCAGGCTGTTCTAAGGACTGTGTATTTTTTCCATGACTCAGGAAGACACTATTGCAACTTAATTCTGCACACAACTGAGTTTCTGCAAAGAGAAAAATTTCAGAAGCTTGGGGAAAAAAAAGAATAGAGTGTAGTTATCTGCATAAAACTACTGAAAATTGACAAGTAGTTACTTTTTTTTTAATTGAATACACACATTCTATGGTTGGTCCTTAAAAATTTAGTGAACTGAAGCTAATTTCATAATTTACTGAAGTTGGACTTTTGAAGTTGGGCATAAAGAAAACCATTTTTTTATAACTACTTCAGCTATTATTTGGTTATCTTAGCAATGTAATTGCAATGAACATTATTCTATAAATGATTGTCGGGACACCTATACTTATGGGTGAATGTTTGTTTCTCATTAGTTTATTACAGTTTAGGAATCTTACTATACTTTTTGTATTGCACAGAATGTAACAAATTACTAAATACTAATTCTCAGAGAGCTTGAAAGTGAAATCACTTATAAAGAAATACACCATACCTTTCAAAAACCTATTCTTGTCAACCATCGGCTCTGTTTCAATTAACTTTTGATTATTTGTACCAGAAGGCAAGGGTGATGCAAACTTGATTTGGTCTGAATACATTTCCTCTGTCAAATTAATGTTACACTTATGAGAATTTGATGTTTCACCCAGAGATGAGGTGCTTTGCTGTTTTGCATTAGCTGTTGCAATGAAAGGAAGCTTTGCTGGCAATTCTGCAGATCTGAAAAGAGAAAATTTCACTGTGAAGATTTCTATTACATTTTTTATCATGCCATTCAATTGTTTATAATGTTCCCCTAATAATGTATAATAGCAGAAAACAAGAACTCAAGTATGATATTGAGTTCTGTCACACGACAAATTTGTTTTTGATGATACAGAATCCTGCTTTGGGCTGGGGCGATCACATGAAACAAGCAGCAAGTTATTCAAACGCAAGTTTTGTCTACCACTCTCTCTCTAAATTCCAAGCTGCAAACAGGTAATTTCTGAATTAGGCACGAAATTGTTCTCAAAAATACCTAGGACGATATACAAAGACTAACTGTAAGAGAAAGGCACAGACACCAACCACCTTGGGCATTTGTTACAACCACCTACCGAGCTGACTGACGTGCACTCCTGAACTCATCACCAGTAGGGCTACTTGGGCCAGCTGACAGAGGAAAGGAAGTCTGAAGATCCTTTCAAAAGAAGAACAGCAGGGAAGTACAAGTAGTTAAATATTCCCTTACGTTTTAAGTATCGGAAATATCCACAGGGGAAAAAAACCCTCAAAAATCAATGGGAAAAAAATACATGCACTGATGGAAGGCACATGATATTCAAACACGTACAATAATTTTAAAACAAAATATTTTGTAACAAAATTCATCAAAATCCATAAGCTGCTTGCATCCCAAAGGAATACACAGACTCTAAATGTAGCTATAACTCATGCATCTGCATTATACATACAGAAGCACAGAGCAACACTAAGCAACAGTTTAGAACAGATAACACAGTATTTTCCTTTTTTTAAAATTAACTGTATTTTTTCCATGACACAAGGATTAATGTGGACTATGTTTTCTGGTTAAGTTTCCAGATAACATATTTATTGCAGCACAAAGCAAGGGAGGCAGGTAGCTTGGTCACCATGTATTGAAGTACTAAGCTTTTATTTTAACCACATGATTCTTCTTTTGGACTAAGTGATATTTAACTTTTATATACTTTAGAAACCAGATTAAATCCTAATTTTTCGGTACAGTAAAATTCAATCTATTTTAGTATAGTGGTTTAACCTGAAGCTTTAAGGAATTGGGGTAAATGTTTTACAACTCAAATATTATCTTAACATTGCACTCAATTTGATGCTTCGAAAATCTTACCCTGGAAGATTAGTTCAATATGGTAAAGTTCAAAAAACATCATACCTCAGAAGGACTGCTTACTTCTATTGCAGTTAAGAGGTTTTCACTCAAAAATGCATCTATTCCAATGAGAATTTTATTCTGCAAGTAATAGAAAAAATATTTTTTAAATGGCTTCTGATGTAAGAAGAGACAAGATATAAAAGGTGACTCTATGCTGCAATTTTTTTTTAGACTTAATTGAGCACAAACTCATCTCAGTCCCTATAAATATAAAGGTGAACCTGGGACTAAAATAGCTATAAGCATACACACCAATAGACAAAATAGTTCAAAAAAAGCTATAAAACAAACATAAATGTAAATACTATGCTGTCAGGTGATATGACTTCACAAATCTGAGACATGTATTTTAAGCCACCACTTTAAGAAGTAATATTAAGTTTCAAAAAAAGAGAAAAGCTTAGTTTAGCTGGTCTAAGTTTAAATAATATTATTTTCAGCATACCAAACAGGTTAGTTTTTGACGAAGTGAGATATTATGAAGCTGGAGTTTTTCTACTTCCTTCTGAAGAAAAATCTTCTCATTCTTTAGCCTGCGAGAATTTTCTTTTTCAACACTCAAAGCGACAGCTAATGCTTTGTTATTTTGTTGCAAAGATACTTTAAACATAGATGAGTTATCTAAAGGAAACAAAACGTTATTATTTTCAACAGCTTCAATTCCAGGCTCTCTCTGTGTGAACTATTGCTATATGACAACATTTTTATCTTTAGGTTCTGGTGCAACAGCAGGAAAAGCCTAACACTTTCCAATGTAAAACTGTTTATGTGGCTGTCATTCTGGTGACTACTCTGTCTGCTTCAAGTTTATTTCATGAATAGATTCTGCTCTAGTCTGGATTTTTAAAAACAAAGTTATTTTAAGAAGAAAACATTTAAAAATTGATAGTTTCACAGGCATAAAAATGTTTACAAATTTCAAAGAAAAAAATTTAC
This sequence comes from Erpornis zantholeuca, assembly GCA_013400515.1. Lineage (NCBI taxonomy): Eukaryota > Metazoa > Chordata > Aves > Passeriformes > Timaliidae > Erpornis > Erpornis zantholeuca. The sequence goes on along the minus strand of VZTN01024301.1, from coordinate 45,482 downwards.
AAATTAAAACATTCAAACATTCTGATAATAAATGTGAGTTTTTACAACATAAAGGAAAACGGTTTATATATATGAACATATACCTTCCACTGTCCTAATGAAAACCTACCTACACCTATCTGTTACAGAATGTTTTTAACTGGCAGAATTTCAGCAAATCATGTTAAATACAATTACTATTCCTTTTGAAGCTGTATATTCTAAGTACAGTACACGGCTTCAGTTTTATTTTAACAGGACTTACTTATTAATTTAGTTTTGATTTTAGAAGCTAAAGAAGCATTCCATTTTGCAGCTTGTAATGTTCCATCCCTCTTCTTCATACGCCCTTTAGCAGCATTTGAGGTGACCACAGCAGATGATGATTTAGCAGCTGAGCCTTTATCCATCCTCAAAATGAACCTGTACACTGTCAAGGGGAATGTCCAAATAAATAAATGATTTTTCTGACACTTGTTAAAATTGAGTTTATTATGTCTTATGAGGATTTCTGTGTCTAAAGTTGAAAAAAATCAGTCTTTACCTTTGTTCCGTTAATTAAAACAGATTAATAAATTAATCAACACAGAGACATAATGCAGAAAGGCAAAATACTTAATTAGTAAACGATGAAACCTGAAAAGATCACACATTTTTTAGCTTGTCTAATGCCCCAAGTTCACTATCCACGATTACACATGAAAAGGGAAAACCCTAAGGTTCTATCACTTCATAACACCACCAGACCAGTTTGTGCTTTGTCAGGACAGATTTAAAACAGACACATTTAAATAAATCGCATTACAAGCGCTGTAAAGTTAACCCGAGAGAGAGACGGAGAAAGCGGCCGGCAGCAGCTGTGTGGGAAGCCGAGGCCCCGGCGAGGCTCCGCCCGCCCTCAGAGCCCTCAGANCGGGAGCGGAGGCTGCCCGAGGGAAGGCGCGCGGCCGCGCCGGGACGGCTCCGCGCTACCAGTCCCGCGTGCACAGACACGGCCGGCAGCCGCGTTCCTGAGGCACTGCCGATACAAAGGAAAGGCGCTGTAGAGGTCACGTACATGCAGAATCTCCCTTGTTAAAACAGTTCACCTATGCTCTTGCATTCGGTCAAGGACGTTTCAGAAGTGGGATATGCAGAGGTCATTAACTGCTAATCCACGGTTCTGGCTCTCCAGGGATATCTCTGCCTATTTAAAAAAGGAGTGGCGTGTCTGTAACTTAGCAGCTACCTATCTTTGAAAACCATTTCAAATACCAACCATTATAAACATACAATTAAATTTAGAAAAAAATAGAGATTAAGGGTATGAACGCTTTGCATCAATCTCAGTGCACTGTAGGAAGGGAGTAGAAAACTCCAGATACTCCACTTAGCCGTCAGAGATTTTTAGGAAGAGTTTGAGGTGTTTGGCTTTCAGTTCAAATATGTCCTTTAGGTTTAAGGGAGAAAAACATGTAATTCCTTCTCAGTGGCAAGTTACATTTCTTTCTGGCTGATTATGAGCTGTTGGTAATACATGGAATAACAAACAATGAATAGACAAGCATTAGGGCAGTTAGGAAGACAACAGTGATAAACTTACAGCCTGGTAGATTATAGGCTGCCTGCGCATACCGCAGACTTGCAAGGGCAGGAAGTCTCTGACAACAATTTGAGCAAGCCCAGTTTTAATGTGGTTCAGGTATTATTAGGACTTTAAATTGCATGGAAGTGCTTTAGTCTAATTAAATGTTTTCCCCCCAAATCCCTTTCTCTTTAACACTCTGTTCACATACATTCTCTTTCACTGGCTATGTGTGCCCAGTTATACCATTAGCTCAGGTGGACATTAATTGTGAAATTTGACCCAGGAACTGGTAATTTTAGAGTAAGCAGAGTTAATGTTTTATTTGAAGATTTAAAGAGATGCAGAAGGTTGAAATAAAAAACAGCATTAGTTTCTGTAATTGGCACAAAAGCCTTGCCTTGCTGTGTGCTAACATTACAATATGCTATAAAGTAAGTCAAAGGAATCACACATGAAATACCAGTAGCATTATGTGAAAATGGATCTTCATGAATTTACTAATTTCATAATCTGCTCTAAAGAGCATCTGGAGAGTCCCTCTCTTCTACCTTTTTAGGTGAATGATGTATGACAGAGTTTCTCAGTGTGGCCCTGAAGTTGTAAAACCTTCTATGCAAAACCCTTAAAATACAGCTTTGATCCAGCACACATCATATACCTTTGGTACATTTTCTCATACAAGGAAACTTGGAAGTGACTGTAGCCACTACAAAACTGGCCAAATAAAAGAGCAAATAACCTTACACAACTTTAAAAATAGAAAACCAATCAAATAAAACTTACCTCCTTCTCCTTTCCACAAGGCAGTGTTTACCTCCAGATACAATGAGTTTTCATTCCTCCAATTCCACAATGGTCTCAGGTCTCGAAGAGGCAATCTCTGATTTGCTTCCATTTAGTGTTTATGTCAGTACTGTGGGCAATAAATTTAAAATAAAATGTGAAGTATTGCATTTCCACCCATGGTCATACTTTCCTTCACACTTCACTCAGGAACTCCCACACTGTAACACTTCACATGTAAAAATCTGCAGTTAATTGCCAGCTACTCAAAGTGGGGAAGAACTTAAAAGCACTGCCAACTTTCACAGCCTATATATCTTAAATGTATATTAAGAGCAGAATTATGTGTTTCAGTCACTTGGGATCATATGACTGCTCTTTAAACTGAATAGAAATGAAAGGTAGTGCGGGAAAAACACACAGACTGTTCTGAAAGCTCTAATCTGAGCTTTCAGTGGGGACTGAATTTGTACCATACTAGATACCTACATATTCATGTCTGAGAAGAACCTTAGTTGAGGAATTAATCCTGTAGGGCCTAATAAAGTGTGAGCTATGACTAAAGTACTTCTGGTGGGTAGATTATGTAGAACAGCTTCTCCCGCTGTGAATTTTCTGATGTCCAACAAGACCCAAGTTCATGCCATAGCTTTTTCTGAAATTATAAGTATTAAGAACCTATCTTCCTCTAATCACACCCCTTCTTGCACAAGCTTAATGAAAAATCCATTTCTTAATGTCTCTTCCTCTCTGTCAAATTTTACTGAAATTAGTAAGCTTAAAGGTGAAAAGAAGCATGGAAAGCTGCAGCTTCATTAAGTGAATGGTTTAAAGTGAGAAAGGCTGGAGTTTGCACTCTCACTATAACATTTGACAACAATGGCCACATTTAAGTTGCAATTGCTATGCATGAACAATTCCCAATGAGTAAGGGAAAACATATCCTTACAAAAGATACAGTTAAACTAGATACCATTATTCTACAAAAACAATCTATTATACTTATTTTTGCTTGTTTTACAGTCAATCCAACTTGCATGAATTATCAACCTGTATTGCATTCAGTGACATGTAACTTGAGTTAATTCATCAGACATGAAGCATCAGAGACCTGGCTTCTGGGTACACTCTTAGCCAAGAACTGTCCAGGGAGCACAGGAGAGCCGTGGTGCTTGGCAGGGCATTCCCTCTCTTTGCTGCAACTGGAGCATGATTAGATGCTAAAGAAAATGAAACATGTTTACTTTATGGGCTTGAACTGCCATTCTCATGCAAATCTGGATTAAAATAAAAAGAAGTGTGTTTTAAGTACTAAGCGATCACTCGGAGTTACACAATTTCAAAGAGAATTTATTATCTCCCCACTAGGACCAGATGATGATTTATATGATTTATATGGCTCTTTCCTTTAATCTTCTTCACTTGACTGAAGGGAAATCTGAATTACAAGTTTATGGTCCTAAATATTAACTGAAACACTGTAGCCTATGAATATTTAGGTATTCTCAAAAATAAAAATGTAGTAACAGACCAGAATAAAGCAAGAGACACAGTTGGAACTGTAGCTGCTCAGTGTTACACATAATTTGATTTGACCCTTTAGCAGGTGAGCCTGTGGCTGAAGTTTTAAATACCTTAAATTGGTGAGAAGACACCTCCAAAAGGAAATGATGAGTAAAAAACTAGGATGGTACAAGATGAAAATCAATAGGAATTGCCGATATAACTGAGTAAACTATTTAAATACAATATAGGCACATTTCTTACATATGCAGTGTACAGTTAAGTAAGTGGATTTTTACTGGACTTCAGGTAGCAATTAAAATACACTGTTAACATTTCAGATTTAGTTATCTCATTGTATAGTAAATATCATCTATAAAATATGACATATTTTATATAATATATTGCATATTTTATATTCTAAACATATAACCAGCTCATACCTTCCAGAAAGTCTGCAGAAATCCAGAGTTTGGCGCTGTTAACTTTTGCATACAACTCCTAGTTACTTGGCAGTTGTAGCCACAAGGATAGTTTCTTACTGTATGTTATGGCAGAAAACCAGACTTTGTAAGCAAATAAAGGAGAATTAAGTGGGAACTAGACATAATGTTGTAATTTTCTTTTAGGAAATGCAGCTGAATTTTAGAAATATTTTTCATGCACATAAACTTTGCATAACGAGGCTGAGACAATAGCATAACAAGAACTTATTTTCTTTACCTTTCTCTTGCCTGCATTCTATTCTATGCCTGCATTTTGATGACCACAAAACTCTGTGTCAGACAAAAGGAATTTAATAGGACACTTTCTGAATGTCTATTTGAAATGACTAAGGGTGAGGCATCTTGCCTCCATTACAGAATCATGGAATCACAGGATCATCAAGGTTGGAAGAGAACTTCAAGATCATCTACCATCAAGCCAGCACCACCACATCAGGAGTCAGCTCAAGCTGCTCTCTGATCCAGAGCAGTTCAGCCAAGGACCTGGGGAGAGCTGGGCATGACCCAGCAATGGGCACTCACAGCCCAGAAAGCCAAACGTGTCCTGGGCTGCATCCAAAGCCCCGTGGGCAGCAGGCCAAGGCAGGGGACTGTGCCCCTCTGCTCTGCTCTGAGATCCCACCTGGCACACTGCATCCAGCTCTGGGGGCCCCAGCACAGGAAGGACAGGGACCTGGGGGAGTGAGTCCAGAAGAGGTCACTAAGTTGAGGGATGGAGCATCTCTCCTTTGAGGGAAGGCTGAGAGAATTGGGATTGTTTGGTCTGGAAAAGAGAAGGTTCCAGGGTGACCTAATTGCAGCCTTCCACTACCTTAAAGGAACTTATAGTAAAGATGGGCAAGAGTATTTACAAGAGCATGTAGTACCAGGACAAGAGGAAATGAGTTCAAATGGAAAGAGAACAGATTTAGATTAGCTATTAGGAAAAAATAAATTCTTTACTGTGAGGGTGGTGAGGCACTGGAATAGGTTGCCCAAAGAAACTGTGCATGCCCCATCAGTATTCAAGGCGGGGGGTGGGGTGGAAGTAGATGATCTTCAAGGTCACTTTTCAAGCCAAACCGTTCTATGATTCTGACTCTTGAGAGTATGGAAACAGCAATAGAATCAAACCCATTCAGAGTAAACCCGTATATATTATCAGCACGGTTACTGCCTTACGGAGGAGCCGACTGCAGGCGGGTCAGCCACACTTCGGAGGGCGCAGCCACCGCAGCCGTGCCTGAGGGAGCCCCTGCGGGCAGCGCCGGGGAGCAGCGGCAGCCCAGCCNGGTAACGCGGGGCGGCCGCGGGGCACTCGCCCGGCCGCGCTCTAACGCGGCCCCGGCTGCTCCGGAGGGAGGGCGCGCTGCGCTTACCGCTCTTTGTGGAGCAGCGCCCCGAGGGAGGGAGCGAGCAAGCGAGCGGCCCAGGAAGTTAAAGCAGCATTCATTAAAGATCGGTTTTTAAAGAAGCCACGTTGTCATTGGTACAAAAATAGCTGCATTTTTGGTGCTGTGAACTGCACTCAGGGTTTCCCAGGATGTCCTTCCAGAGCTCTGGTCGCACATCCTGACTACGTAACTCTACTTGCCCATTTGTCTCGAAAGACAAATGTGTTTCTTTGCTTTGTGTTTCCTAGCAAAGTAAAACGCCATAGTTTTTTACAGTAAAGGTGCAGAATATTTGGCTAGGTCTCCAGAACTGTTTTCAAAGCGGTTTCCTGTTACAGACATGCTGGAGCTGAGCTATTGCTCGGGTCTTCTATGGGATATGTTAAGTCTGTAGCTGGCAGTAGTTTGACTTCTGTTTGTATCTCTTTTAGGTTCCAGTAGCTTGTAATGAACATCATCATTGGGAAATGCAATGGCAGAGGGCAAGGGTGAAGATGTCCAGGATATTCTACTAATGAATGTGCGAGGCTGTTTGTACACAGCCAGGCGCGAGTCTCTGTGCCGCTTTAAGGACTCCATGCTGGCTTCCATGTTTAGTGGACGCTTTCCTCTAAAAGTGGATGAGTCGGGTAAATATGTTAAAGCTGTAAATATCACGTTCTGATCACGGAATGTCATCAGATCTCTGGCAAATACATGCTTTTATGTATATTTATGCATTTTATAGTATATCTCTTTTCCCAATCTGCTGAGCATCATTTGGCATCAATTCTGCATGCATGACTTTATACGAACAGGTAGTTCATCTGAATTCCACAAGGCTACTCATGCTTGCAAACACACACGTTTTTACAGTGCTTACCCCTGCCTTGTGCCAGTCCAAACTGTGGCTTTGGAATGTACTTCCTCAGTAAGAATATGAAAGTAGACAAAATTGAAGTTGGCAGAGTATGTGGCAGTTATCTTGGATCATCCTGTTTGTGAACCCCTATATTCTCCAGAGGCATCTCGTTCCCTCTGTTCATTACATGAGGAGATTTGTGTCTAATCTTTGGTTCAGAATTCTTCATTACCCATAAAGATTGCATTTTTCACCACCATGGCTTGCTATAAAAGTTTGAATAAAACTATTCATGGGTCAAATTTCACACTTGTTTGTGACTTAGAAATCCTGCCAAAGTAAGTCCAGTTAAAAGGCACAATGGATGAAGAATAGTAATTCCTTGTTGCACACATTAGACTGTTTAAAATACCTGAAATATTTAACACAAGGGCTTTGCATAACAGAGCAGGACTTTGCTACCACCTTTCACAGTTGCAGTGAACAGTCTGTTGTACAGACTGTGTGGTTTGGTTGGTTTTCTTAGGGTCCTTGAGCCCTTCAGGCAAAGGACAAAAAAAGAAATACAGTAAAAATTGATCTATATTCAGGGAAGGTTTGACTAGATGTGTACTGGAACTGATGCTAATTTTAACTCTTTTAAATCATCTAGAAGAAAAATTGAAAAGATGCCTGCAATAGTGAGTGAAGATCCACCTGCAGTTAGAATTAGAAATGCATCTAGAATTAGATTTCAGCATTTTAAGCAGAATACAGCACATCTGAGGTTGTATTTTGCTATGGTCCTATGTAGATTAATGATTTCACTGAAATTCCAAAGAAATGTATAGTGCACTAAGAATTGTATTTTCAAATAACTAATATTCCCGGGAAACAAAATACATTTTTAAAAGAGTAAAGACAGTATACTCCTACTAAGTAAAACCAGAAGTTTTATACAAAAGGCTCTATGTGATGATTTGGTAGAATGTGATATGGTTTTTTACACTTGGTGGAAACAATGTTTGAAATAATTTTACGTTTTCAGGAGCATGTCTAATTGATCGAGATGGAAACCTCTTTAAATATCTCTTGGATTATCTTCATGGAGAACTTCAGATTCCTGGAGATGAACGAGTTCGGACTGCACTGCAGGAGGAAGCAGATTATTTTGGAATCCCTTATCCATACAGTCTATCTGATCATTTGGCCAATGAAATGGAGACATATTCTTCAAGGTCCAAAATAGAGCTTAAAAAGGTCTTGACATTTCTTAACATTTTTGATGCTGAACTCTCTAACCCATGCCATTCATTAGGTCCAAACACTAAAGCTATAGAATGTCCAGGTTAGCACTTGTTAGTGGCCACACTCAATTATGAGTAAGCTCAGAGTTTTAGGTTAAGAAATCCTAGAGTTGATAATGCAGGCAGTATAGTTAAGCACACCAGCTTCTACCATCAGTGCAATACAGCAAGAGTTTAAGTGTGAGTGTTGTATGTGCAAATCTGCTGTAGAACTTGTGTAGTAGAAAGGACATTTAGTTTCCTATTTGGCTTCAAATTTTACTTGAAATTAGATTTGATTCCTTCAAGGTGTTTGGGATGGGGTTTCTTTCTCAGTTTTACAAATTCATCCTAAAACTTGTAAGACAAAATGTACTTTGACATTTTTTTAGAATGAGAAAGGAGAAAAGAAAATTAGTGTAATATTTAAAATCCTAAGGTTTCAGAGTATTGTAATTCAAAAGCTAATTCTAATTAACTGGTAGGAAATTAACTCATGTTACCAGGTCTGGCTGTGTTATTCCTGACAGTCATCTATGTTCTCTTAGCAAGTTACTTTTCTCTGTATTTCACATTCTCCATCAATCATTTCCTTTTGAAAGGTGTAAAACAATTCCAGGCCTTTCAGTTTCTCTGCATGTTAAGGAGTTGCCTTGCCTTTAATTATTTATGTTGCCTTTCTGTGAACATCTTAAGTTTCACAACATTCGCTGGTAACATCGGACAAGAAATAACTGCAGACATTATTCTAGAAAAACTACCTCCTGGATTTACTTACAAGAGCTCACTAGTATAGTTTAAAAAACTTAAATATGAAAGCTTATTCAACTAACCATACTGCATTCTTACTAATATTCTATATATTTTATGTTTTTTCCAGGCTTTGTTGGATTTCTGTGATTCTTACCATTTAGTCTGTACCAAGCCTACAGTTTGGGTCCTGCACTATCTTAATTCTTCTGGAGCAAGCTGTGAAAGTAAAATTATTGGTGTGTATGCCACAAGAGCTGATGGGACTGATGCAATTAGTAAAGAGCTAGGAATGAAAATTCATAGTAAAAGCATGTACAAAAGGTAAGGTGACTGTCAAACATGAAAGCACTGTGAAGTGAGAATAAATACATATTATAATTATGCCTAAATATTATCATATGTAGCATAGAATAGCATTTTGTAAAATCAATCTGTGGAAGGAATCTTTCCAGCTCCCAAAGCAGCTGGATGATAGAATGGCCACATTAAACAAATAAACAAGATAAGAACTAATCCTGGAGTTTAAGAATTTCAGAGAGTACACACAAGGTGGTTAACATGCAGTTGCTGTAATTTCTTATTCTGTATTACTTGCTATTTTTAAAATGTCTCAACAATTAAAAATTACTTTCTAATATTTACACTACAGTGAATAAATTCCCATACAGAAAAACACCCAGAAATATTTCCAAAGTTGGTTGTGATTCATGCAATTCTTTTATGCAATCTTGTGGGGCAACTGAACACTGAGAACCAAAGATGAACGGAAATGGTTTTAATTCTTTAAAGAACATGTACAGCTGTACTCCACTATTAATGTATTTACATGGCAGTAATTGGAAATCATTGGTAGACCTATATTACAGCTGGAAGCAGTTAGTCTTTCTCTTTGTCACTCTTATAGTGCAGTATCAGAAGTGAATTTCACTGTGCAAAAGCATCTTTTGATTAAGATAGAGCTCTTGATACTTCATCATCTTTATAATTATGATGCATATCTTCCTAATTTAGGCTGGGAACATTAATATTTATTCCAAGAGCATTTGGAAACGTAATATATCAGGTATCCGTTCTCCTACTATGTATTACAGAAAAATAGGTTTTGCATAATTAATTCTGTAATGATTCTTCTGTGAACATCTATTCTTTCATGAATATCCATCTTTAGCAAAAGGCATTCACATGAAGATTAGAACCTCTTTATTTGAATAAAAGCAAAATCAGAGTAATATTTTCCTTTCTGCTTTATAAAACATTTACTGCTAAGTCCGTATAGTTAGGATTTGGTAAAAAGAATTAATATATTTAACCAGTGGTACGTTTTTAAGGACTTAGCTAACTAATCACATAACTGTTACCTTTAAAACAATATTTCTAGAGAAGCTGGAAATAACATCCAGTACATCTGGAGCTATTACTCAGTAGCTGAGCTGAAAAAGATGATGGATGCTTTCGATGTCTGGGAAGGCAGAGGTAATAATTTTTTATTTCAGTATTACTACTTTTTAAAATAAAAATAAAAAAAATATTTGCCAATTAAGTATAATAAAAACTCTGCATAAACTTTAATTCATACCATTGTAAAAGAGTAGTGGCTGTTTGGGGGGGGAAATGTTATTTTGGGATGTTCAGAGAAGGGACATGAGTTGATGTGAATGAAGCAGCATGCTGGCTGTAAGCAGTGCTCATGTCAGCAGGTTCAGAGCTGAACTTCTGCATAATAAAATACATGTATTCATGTAATTAGTCAGGTGTAAACATGCATGGCTGTGTTCTCTCAGCTCATCAATACAATGCTGCTTTGAAATGCAGGTGTCAGCTACTGGAGAGTGCCTCAGGAGCTGATTGAATGTTGGACTCTGGAAGAACGCCCTCTGAGAGGCAGTTTGCATCATATGCCTCCAGTTTATAAAAGGTATGCTGATTTGCATAGATGGCTTGAATTTAAGCACAAATACAGTGCAGTCTTTTTTTTTTTCCTCTATCATTTCAGGTTTCTTAAATATCTATGCATGTTGAGCTTTCTTTTTTTTTAAATTTACATTTTAATAAAATGTCTGAGTTTAAGTGCACAACTGAACTCTCTAGAAACAAATTACCTTTTTTTAGGCTGCTGAGATTTCTCAGCAGCCTGCCAAGGAGTAACTTCAAAAACTAGAGAGCAGTATTAGTTCAGTGGACTGCTAAACCAGAAATTTAAGTGAAAACTTTAAAAGGTTAACTGATTTTCACGTCTGTGAACTGTCTTCTTTTTAGAAGGAATTTCTAGAACTTCCTCTCTGCAGTTTTATGGCAATATTTTTGATTACACGTCCATGCTCAACACATTGCCTAAAAGCAGCCTTTTGCAGGTGCTGCTGCACAGGTACCTGAGCCAGCCTACAGCCACTTTGCTGCTACAGTTTTGAATGTGTCTCTTAGAGAGGCAGAAGAGATTGATGGTTCTATTCACAGAAAGGCAACCCTGATTGTAGTGATGAACTGTTGGGAACCATAATTTATGCTTGTTACAGTATCATTTAAATCTATTTGTGGACTGTAAACTGTGGCTGTTGCAGATGGTCTGTATTGTAACGTTATGGAAATAACAGTTCATGTACATAGTTCATTTTTTAAATTGAAGTTGTTTTACAGGCGATTAATTGACTATACTGAAGAGGAAGGCTGTTTACCATGTAAAGTGGGTCCCAAGCCAATTAGATTCTCAGGTCCCTCCACAAGTACCCACATAAAAGTCAACAATTCATCTTCATTAAAGGTAGCTGCTTGCAACGCTTCACATTCTGCAGCAATTCCTAAACGACCCCATAGTGAAAGTTTGACGCTGCACAAAGAAGCTTCCGAAACCACACCCACAATGTGCACATCAGCGCCCAGCAAGTCCCAGGCTCCCCGTGGAAGGCAGAGTGCTGGCAGTGGGACACTGAGCCAGATGACATTCCAAGCTGCAGGGAGTAAGAAGCCTGTGAACAACCGTGTAGTGAAGCTGAAAAGGACTCCGCTTTTTCTTGTCACACCATCTCAGCCACCTTCTTCTGCATCCAGTAAAACAAACAAACGGGACAGTGCTGCTGTTGAAATTCCTACTACTTCTACAGTACTAAACAAGAAAGAGCCAGCTATATTAGCAGAAAATATTATGCTTAAGAATGATAAAGTGGATGGATAATGTTTGACTCAGTCTGATAGACTGGACAGCTCTGCATTATGTGGTCAGAGGTCATTATCTCATGTGATCCTTTATTCAAAGATTAAGTAGAAAATTGTGATGAAAAAGATAATCAAAAGCACAGAAAAAAATGTTTTAAGCAAGAACTGAAGTGTGTTTTCTGCTTCATTTCTAGATATTTTTTAGGTGTTGGGAAGGGAGGAAGAGAAATGGATTAGAAAAATCGCTCAAGCACAGAGCACATTCAGTTTAACGTTACAGTACCTCCCATTTGTATTTCTGTGAGTGAAAAGTGAGTATTTGCACAGCATAAAAGAAGACCTCTTTATCAACTTTAACTACAGCTAACAGGAACTACAGTGAACCTCAATTTGTACCTTTAAAGTGGGGGGGAAATAGATAAAAATAAGTGGCATTTATTAGATACAAGTTTGCCACACGTGTGCAACATACTGAGTGTTGGGGAGACACCAGAAGTTGAAGACACTGTCACTTCTGGTGAGGGTAAATAACCATTTTTGCTATTAGCAGCAATGAAACGTATCACCTGTGCTTGTACAGAGAGAAAATTCAGAATTACAGGAAGGGAAGAAGTGTGCTGTGTGAATAACAAGGCTGCTGTTCCAGACACACACGGACAGACACGCACAGAACCGTGGTGTGCTCTGCCGCTGGGGCGAGGCTGGTGCAGCCTTGGCGTTTTGTGTCGCACCGCTGGGGGTGGCTTTCCTGGGCTTGCAGGGTCTCGGTTACACCTGGCTTTCTGTGTCCTTCTGCAGGTCCTCTCAGGAGGGGACAACCTCAACTTCCAGCAGCAAAGCACAGAAGTTGAGGTTGGAGTGCTGCGGTTTGAGGGAAAAGTCTCCCTTCTTCCCCCCGTGCAGGCTGGAGGAGACATTCTTGTACCAGGGCAAATGTGGAGTAATGACACTGAAACAAAGAGCTGCTGTATGTTTCTGTCAGCAGAGGAGAGGCAAGTTTGGATCGCTGATTTTCAAGAGAGCTTTTAGTTGTTTAAATCAGTGAACAAAACCTGGCTTTGTTTTGTACCCTTGTTTACAGTTGGGTGCTAGGGTTTTTTGCTGGTTTTGTGACTGCTTTTGCTTCTCCAGCACAGTAAATACAGCTGCCTCTATACACTGAGAACATTGCCAAAATGCAAGTTATTAAAATTCCTGAGACTATTAGAATTACAGAAGGGTTCTTTAAATGTTTTATTTGCTAGATCATTTAAAGCCATCACATTCTCAGGATTTTCTCCGAACCATAAGGACTTGAAACATAATTTGCACTAGTGAAAAAATCCAATTTTTCATGTACTAACATACTTTTAAGGAGACATTTTGCCATGAGCATTAGGCACTATAATGTGTAGAGGACTATAATTTCTGCTATTGGTGTGTATACTATCTTAAATACTCCAAAGCTGACCTATCTTAACAAAAAAAAAAAAGTTTCACTGAACAAAGGATAAAGCAGAAATTATGGAAAGATAATAACATAATGTAATCTACTATTCTTTGAACATGCAATTCATCATTGAGACTAAGTTAGTGAAATTTATTTTTCATAATAATCTGACTGAAATGCAGTTTTTAATAATTATTTTCTCTTTGAGTTCTACTTCACTATTTATTCAACAGCTGAGCACTTTACCATGCACCTTAAAATCTTTTTACAGTGCTTTCTAAGTCTGACTTCTTTCCAATTTTGAATTTAGAAAGCTTCTATAAATATAGAATCAGAGAATATAACTTAGATGAGAAAAGATATACAAGAAAAAGCTTTGAAAATAATCCTATAGGACTTTTTGAGTTTGTACTACCTCAGAGTTTACTTAATTATTTTGTAGCACAGTATTTTTTGAGTAGCATTTGTGTTGTTTGCATTACAGCAGCATGAATGAGTCTTCTCTTTGTCCTGGATTTACCAGCTTGGGGTTAAAAGAATAAAAAACAACCCCTTGAATTTCAGCAGATGAAATGAGAAAGTGGTTAGGAGGTAAAGAAAGAAGGCTTGATTTTACTTATTTTTAATTGGATTGGGTGAAAGCATGGTCTTTTAACTTATCTAAGTAGGCACTTCCAGCATGTTTTTTATCTCATAGAATCTTGTTCGGTTTCCATTAACTGCTAAGAATGACATTGAAGAATTTTATGATAGATGGATAGCATTAACCTTCATGGTGACTGGAACTAGATGCACAATCAAGTGGTGTGACAATGGTTTACTTTGAATTTTTGTAAAATTATAAATTATAGCAGAGGTCATGTTCAGAAAAGACCATGTTCATCATGTTACTCCAATTCCAGAATAATTTCAATCTTTCAAGGTGACATTTTCAAGCACATTAAGTACTGGGGGTTTTATATTTTTTTTGCCCCCCAAACATGGCTAACTAATCTAACTTCCAAAAAGCTTGACTTGTATAAAATTACCTTTGCTTTTTAGATTTCCAAATGTGTATTTGGATCTTTATTTTACTGGATTTGGCCCTTACTCTGAATTTAATCTTACGCAAAAGATAAACAGATTCAATCTGCTTTAAAGTACTGTCCTTTTAAGGTGTTTTTCCACTTCTGGAAGAGCACAAAGGGCAATGGGAATTCCATGTTTGTGTTTGAGTGAGGCCAAACAGCTGTATTTGCTTTGCTAATTGAGGGGACTTTTTATAGTAGAGGACTGACCTGGAAAGGAAGCCTTGCCCTGCCATAAATTCCCTCACTGCACCTCTCCACCTCCCACACGTTAAAAGGAGAATTACAGGTAGTTGTCTCTGTAATGAGAAGATAAAAGAGAGTTCTGTTGAAGATGGGCCCCAGAGCATTTGGTCACTTGTAACTACCATGAACAGTAAAACACTCCTGGAAGCTGGCAGATATAATTCCAAGCACACACAGACACATTAAATGAAAGATGAAGATTCTGACATGGTTTGAGAGCACAGCCACATAATGTGGTTAAAATGTGCATTGGAATAACCTTCCCAAACCAGTACAGATAGTAGACAAAACTTGGTGTGCTAAAACTGCAGTATTCCCACAACCAGCCCACTCCTCAGCATAACCAACCCCCTCACAACTCTTTAACAAGGAAGATGTCTTTGCATCACAAGAGAAAAGAGAAATGCCATCTCTCACCTGTTAGTCCTGGATCTGTCACATACTGAGCCTCCAGTACATCAAAGCTTGGCTGGTACTGAAGAGCACAAGGTGGTCCTGTTGTGCTGAGTTATGACTTACGTTACAGATTTGATTTATTTATCTGCAGAAGGCAGCTTGTGAGAAACTGACTTAAGGAATAAAGTAACTTGCAGTAATACAATAATCAATAGTCAAGTGCAGAAGCTGTAAGGAAGGAATAAATGTCATTACAGGTAAGTCAGGTTTTTTTTTTTATAGGAAGGATTACAAGAAGAGCCACAACTTACATGTGGATAATATAAGAAATTCCTGTGAAATATCTGCATGGAATGTGTAGTTACATCTCTTAGAGTGAGGTTACAGTGAAACTGTAAGGCAGCAGGTAAATTCTGAAAAGCTGCGTATCTGATGGGTATGCACAACAGAAATTCTGGAATTTCATTTCCATTTACTCCAACACATTCAGCTTAAAAGTGTGGTAGGTAATTAACTAGGATAACAGCAGTGCTTACAATGCTAAGAAAGCCAGTGTCTACCTACATATGTTTATTTTTCTTCACCACTCTTCCAGATGAAGATGAATTACTTGCCTTTTAAAATCAGGTTTACCCAATATTCATGCGTGGGACATTGTATACGTATATCAAGAGGAATAAAAATTAAGGAATGCAGCTTGCTCTTCCCTTGGAGATGATTTTTCAAGGGCCTCAGAGGAATAGTAATCCTGTCAGTACTAAGGAAGTGTGCAGTTAACAAACAGAAATTAGGGACAGGAAACTGATAAAAAGCAATAGTGAACAATCACCTAGGTGTAAACTTTTAAAGCTGCTTAAGTGTCCTCCTGCTCTTACTGACCCCGACAGGAGGTCAGTCTTACTTTTTACACCTTTTTGATTCTGACACTTAGGCAAATAGGTCACTTGATGCCAGCTCTGGATTCTGACACCTTACTATGTTAAACAGAAACTTACTTTAAAATGTGTTCAGGATGGAGGTGGCTCTCATGGTGAGGTTGTTTTGTGCACTGTGGCATTAGAATCAAGCTAGAAGCAAAAGCCTAGTCCAGTCCAAACTCAGCTGAAAGCCTCCCTCTGATACCAGTTCAACTAAACAAATACAATTTGGGTAAGAGCACAAGGTTAGGCACTGCAAAGCAGCAAACACCAGAGTATTTTAGAAAGAAGATTTTAATTATTTGGAAGAAACAGGTTTTCTGAAATACAGACTCAGAACATAGAGAGTAATTTATTAGTCATAGCTCTTGTTATGGACAGATGGTTCCTACAGCAAAAATATAGAAAAATAATTTTAATTCAAGTCTAGAAGACCTGCAACTTTTCATATGCAAAAAATAAATCCAGCTAGTCATAGAAAAGTGGCTGATAAGGATGGAGAGCAGGGCTGTGCATCTTAATAGCCATTACTATATACATTCCAAACTTAAATGAGCGTATTTCCTCAGCCTCATAAAAATAGTTTGTCCATGAAAAATACCAATATGTAATACATTTGATACAATTTATATTTGAATTTAAAGATCTCAGATTATGGAACAGTAAGCTAAAAACAAATCAACTGCTTTGTCAACTCTTCTTGTATAGAACAATACTCTCTGTGTATACAGTGTGCATGCATGTACGTGTATACACGCACAGAAAGAGGTGTATGGAGATTTGCTGAAAAATTCTACAAGATTATTTGATTTCATTGCAGACCACAGCATACAGACTTCCTGGGATCCTTCTAACACAGGCTGTTCTATGAAACAATAACGCTGACTGGTAAAACCACATATCTACAAACAGGATTTGCTGTTATGAATTTAATTACCAATTTATCTTTCCAATCTAGATTTCGTTTTTCTACGAAGTAAATGCTGCTTTGGTAAGATTCCATACACTCATGACAAAATAAACGTGAACATACTGGGGAAAGCCTTGATAGTATGATTTAATTTTGATAATTAGAAAGTAATAAAGATACCAACAAGTTGTAAGCAGCAAAAGATTTAAAAGACTATGTTCTGAATTACTTTCTTCACCAACAAGCTTTTCGAGCAAGGAACTAAAATGGAGAGATTAAATTTCTCTGCCTGCCATCACTGTGACATTTTAAGCCACCAAAGTCACAGCTGGCACTGAAAGAACAGTGGCATCCGCAGAGACCTCCATCGTTGCAGGACACAGATTGCATTGTGACACCCTGCCTTGGAAAGGCCTGTGCTCTGCGGTGTCCGGGGTGTGATGCTTCCGTCGGGACTTCTCCGAATGCGTTGGGTTCTCTGTGGTCCTTGCAGTTGTAGACTGCTCTTGATTTTTCATAGCTCCTTTGTTTTTAGATCGAAAGCTGTTGTGCTGCTGTCTTCTGTGCTCAGGCCTGGAACCACTCTTTGTATTTTGATCTGCCTCGTTACTGGCACCTTGTGACTTATGAGATCCATTGAGCCGTGTGTTTTGGTGCTGTGGGTTGAATCTTCGTCTCTGGCTAGAAGGCCCATTCTACCCAGAAAGAAATTGGAAAACTGTTAGGTTGTCTCAATCCTTCCAACAGGCCAAGAAACACAGCAATCACAATTAACAGTGTTACTAGGAGAGGGAAAACACTAAAAAGTTTTGATTGTTACCAGAGTCTCTATAAAATAAGTAAAATCAGAACTATGAGTACCATACTACATCTGAGTAGCCTGGAGATAGAGATGGCAGGTTCATCACTGATGCCAGATTAAAATCTGCCATAATTCAAGAGAATACAGAAAAGGGGATGAAATTCTAGACATCTCAACAGCAGCTGTTTGAGGAAAGGGATCTGCAGGTTCTGGTCAATAGAAGTTAAATATCAGCAGTGCCCTGGCAGCCAGGAGGGCCACCCATGTGTCCTGGGGGTCATCAGACACAGCATCACCAGCCTGGCAGGGGAGGGAATTGTCCTGCTCTGCTCTGCACTGGGACGTCCTCACCTCGAGTGCTGGGGGCAGTTTTGGGTGCTGTGGTATAGGAAAGATACTAAACCATTGGAGAGTGTCCAAAGGAGGACCATAAAGACAGTGAAGGCCCTTGAGGGGAAGCTGTATGAGGAATGGCTGAGGTCACTTGGTCTGCTCAGCCTGGAGAAGAGAACACAGGAGAGACCTCACTGCAGTTACAACTTCCCTGTGAGGGGAAGAGGAGAGGCAGACACTGATCTCTTCTATCTGGTGACCAGTGACAGGACCCGAGGGAATGGCCTGGAGTTGTGTCAGTGGAGGTTTAGGTTGGGTATCAGGGAGAAGTTCTTTCCCAGAGGGTGGGTGGGTGCTGGAACAGGCTCCCCAGGGACGTGGTCACAGCATCAGCTGTGACAGAGCTCAAGAAGTGTTTGGACAATGCTCTCAAGCACAGGGTATAACTCTTGAGATGTCTTGTGCAGGGCCAGGAGTGGGACTCAATGCTCTTTGTGCATCCCCTTTGACTCAGGACACTCTGTGATTCTCTGAGCAGTTGAGAAGTACTGAAGAACATGATACTGACTGATTTTTTCCAAAATCATGAATACTGCTTTCCTAGTAAAGTGTTGTCCAAGTACTACATATGACTGCAGGAAGAACAGACATTCACATCTAAATGAAACTCAAGTGAAGAATCCTCATTATGGAAGACATGTCCATTGTGATATTTTGCTCAGAGGATGCTTTGAGTTTAGTGGGAAGTGGCTGAAGTACTTTTATTTGCATGCCTGACAGGACAGCTGATTCCACACATACACTGACATTATGCACTGCTCTTATATTTCCCTTCAGGCACCTACAGGAGCTTAAAATCCCTACTGGGAAAAAATTCAGACCAACTTTAGTGGCAGCTTTACCTAAGAATGATTGTACAGGATCATTCTAAAATGCTATTACAACAAAATACAATTCATGTATATATCATATGTATATATATATATAATATAATGCTACTAATATAGCACAATACTATAACCTGTATTATAGTGCTTCTGAAATAATGTGCTTTTAAACCTGGCAGGATTCTACTTTCAAAGTGTATCTAAAACTTGTGCTTCAACAGCACATCAACTGACCATTTGTCAGAGACTATATGTTTCTCCACCATAGCAGTTAGCTACAAGGGAGGGTTTTTCTTTTTCTGCCACTAGTCACTTCTAAACAGACAGCTGTCTTTACTCACTGTCTGTTCACACCAACTTGAAAATGAAGCTGGACAATATATGCTTACGTATCTTCAAAAATAATTAATTAAATATAGACCACAAACCAGTATTTGATTTTGTATTAACGACTTTCAATGTTACATATTTTTCTGAAAGTTTTGAAGTAATTTAGTTTACTTCACAACTCATTGACATCTTACCTGCTTATTTGTTGGCACTCCTTGAGAAGGAGATTCTGTAGGATTGGAAGAAGGATGACTTTGTACTTTACTGCTGGCTGTTTTATTATCAGAGTTCTTGGCATTATTAGAGGACTTTCGGGTGTGCGGATTTTGCTTGCCAGTTGTTGCATGCGAGGTCATTGAAGACAGCACTAAACTACATGGTGCTCTTGAGGAATAGTTGTTCTTTGGGTGAGAAACTATAAAAAATAGATTATATGTTACCAGTTAAATGATCAACATCTAAACATAAGACTGTATTCTTACCCCACTTACAGTTAATTTTGGAAGCCTTGTTCCAGTCTCACTTGAAATAATGAAGTAAGCTAACATAAGCTAACTGGTGAAAGTTGGAGTCAGGCCTTAATGTTCCACACCTGTAAATCTGCCACACTGCAAAGCACTTCCGGAGATAGAAGAGCCAATGTGGTGGCACTACACTAGAACTGGAAGGAGTTCTTCCAGGCTTTTGGCATCCAAGAGAGCTCCACACATTCCTCTCTAAAGGAAATGGGTACAAAAGGTTCTTCCGTATCATGGATATCTATAAAAACTGGAACTGAATGTAATGCACTAATCCACTTCATGCAGACCACAGCAGTCTGCACCATCAGGAACCACTACTGCCCATCTCAGCATATTCCTACTCTCTACTTCTCAGTATTTTGAGATCATCTAATTTTCTATGCACTGTCATGTCTGGGTATGAAATGCACCCAAAAAAATCTTTGATTCCTCTGCATTTCTTCAAGCTGCCTTTGTGAAATGGCCCCCAAGCAGTCTTGAAGATTCTGAAGCTAGTGAAGTTCTTGATCTTAATTTGCTGTCCTGATTATGGAATTCTTCCGTTTCCTTCTGGTACAGATGACAAATTTGAGGCTCACTCCAGAGAGACACCTGTTGTTTTTATCTAAGAGGTATTTCTACTTTTTCACTTCTAGTACAGGGAAAGAAGATGAGGAATCATTTTAGTAACTAAGCATCATCTGTTAGGTTTTCTGAGGATCTTATTCACTTACACCAACATCAGCTACTTTTCCCACTAGGTGTCCTCTTCAGAAAAACAATGCAACGATCTGCACAATGAACTGAATTTTGCCTTCCAAGTTCAGTGAGGCCGACCATCCCTGAATTCCATTAAGTCTCTCATGTCTGAAACCCACTGCTGCACATGGAAGCCCATTTAAAAACCCAGATTCTTTTCATAAAAATGTATTTTTATCAGAAAAAGATGTACAAGAAAAGGATACAACCCTCCACTGGGCATTCTGATATACGTCAATCCAATTATTTTTGTTTCTTCCTGTCCTTAATTTGGAGTATGTGATGTCTATGCTCTCCTCATGCTAGAACATTTCTTCCTTTGCACAAGCTCTGTGGGTTTGGTTACTGCTTTTGTTAAAGCCCTTAACAGTGGCTGTTCTTACCTATAGGCCTCGTATAATCTCTGTTTTGAGGTATCTTTGCAGCTCCTAGCAGGGCAGGGGCCTCATTGAGAGATGATGCTAAGATAAATATCTTTTGCACTGAAAAGCTCTTGTCAAAGACACCCATTATCATGAGTTGCTCATCTAAGGTCACTGAGGGCAGGTATGAGCAAAGTTCTCCAGCCAGTCATCGCACTATCAGTCACTGCCAGGATGACACTGCTCCCCTGCTTATAGCTGCTCTTTTGACTTCACTGACCTCATTTGAACAGGCCTGCATCAAACTATGCTTATGTAATGCTTTACTGAAATGAGGTATAAATAATTAACTTGCAGAATTAACTGCAGCTGGAAGTTATTTAGGAAACTAGTTCACTGAGTTTAAAAAAAATAGTCTATGGTTGTATCAATAATAGCTGTGGTATTATTAGTCAAGATAATCTTTATGGAATTCTCAATCTCTTATGCTTCAGGGTATTAGTTAGGGTCTACCAGGTGGCTGCAAACAATTAGATGCATTACTGGGAAGTTTACATCTTCCTCTGAAACATCCTGGACTGGTTTCATTGAGAGACAGAATATGGGGTTAGAAGGATCTTCGAAGTGTTCTGCAAAAGCAATCCTTATGAGTTAAACTGGTTATGCCTCCAAGCAGGCAGTTCTTCAGCTGTGCAGTCAGAAGCTTGTATTGGCAGACTGTGTAGTGTTTTCTCTGTTTTCTATTTTAAGGAACTACTTGAAAACAGTTATAATTTTCCTTCCACCAAGAAGGAAATGCACTAGTTCCATATTGTTTTACCAGTTTTCTCCTGAATGGAATACCATAGGACAAGGTTACACATTGGGGAAAGCTCTATATCATTTACTTTTTTTAGGGGAAAACAGCATGACAAAGATGAGAAATAGGCTCTTTGCAACGGGGACATGATACTTGAAGCAAAAAATGTGAACCTGAATTTCCAAGCAGAAGGGCAGATGATTTGGGAACAGAAGCATGGAGAAAAAGAGGCTGAGGGGAGACCTTATTGCTCTCTACAAGTACCTGAAAGAACGTTGTAGCAAGGTGGGATCAGTCCCTACTCCCAGGTTACAAGGAACAGGATGAGAGGAAATAAGTCTCTTGTTGCACCAAGGGAGGTTTAGATTGGATATTAGCAAAAATTTTGTTATAGAAAGGGCTGTCAAGGATTGGAACAGGCTACCAAGGAAGTGTTCAAAAAACATGTGGATATGGCACTTGAGGGCATGGTTTAACTGTGATCATGGTGTTTGACAGCTGGACTTAGTGATCGTAGAAGTCTTTTCCAACCTTAATAATTCTAATATTTGGGACTCCATATGGTGCCTGAAAATCCCAGTGAATACTTTTATAAAGCTGGGGGGTTACTTCTTAGCACAAGAGACTGGAATTGGTCTCATTATGTTATGCTGACACAGAGAAGCTTCCAATTCACTATTTATTCATAAATTACTGAATTTGTGTATTCCCTAGAGCTGGGGATCCTGTTTAGATTGAAAACTCCAACTGATCTGAGTAATACTTGGAAATCTCTGACAAAGATGGTACTGTGCACCTGCAGATGGACTGTGTAGCCCAGGCACAGTGAGTCTAACATATTGTGTACTGTAAAGTTGACTTGTGTGTGTTCAGCAGTCCTGCTGCAGCCAGAGACACCGCTCATACTGGGCTTGTGCACACACAGACACACACTGGCAGCACATGTGCTATCAGCTCTGCTGAACAGGTATGTTCTGAGAAACTCTTGAGAGGAATCATCAGCACTTACTTTCTCCACAGAGCTGAATCTGGGTCTTCAGCTGCTCTGTATCACAGGAAAATCGGGCAGACCTGCCCAACTCTTCATCATATTTCCGTTCACTCACAAAGTGCTGCAAAAATAGACATGTTGACAATGATTTACATTCTGAGCAAATGACTGTATAGATGGTAAAAGAACCAATCAATACTTAAGTTCACTTTAAGGCTTAACAAATTCTTGACCCTGCCCTGTACACAAGAGCTCTATGCAGAACCAAATATTTTCCCATCCTTACAAAATTACATCTCACAGCCCAGTGATGGGTGGATCACTCCCAGACTTGGGAAGTGGGTCATTTCAGCAGAGTTTATGTGTTTGATCACTGAACCTGAAGCTGTAAGGTTTACTTAATGAGTCTAAATGATACACAAACACCATAACTCCCCACTGCTACACTTAGGAGGGGATAGTTTACACTTCTCTGGTAGCATCTGTACACTGCTCAGAGGTTCTACAGTACTTTAAGAAGCTACACTTTCCTTATGGAAAGCTAGTTACCCCTTGGCCCATAGCAGGAATGAACAGCCTGGGCATGTTAATGTGACAACTCTTCCTAGGCATTTCTGCAAACGGCTAAAATAGCCAAGGAGAAGTGAATGCCTGACCTTAATTTCAGCCCTGAGTTCAGAGAGTTGTGCTTCAGCCATCTGACTGGCTAGGTCTGCCAGCCTCTTCAGCTCCTCAGCTTTCTTCTGCCGAGCCGTCAGGATTTCCACTGCCAAATACCAATAGTCAGTCATTAATGCCAGGAAGGTAAATTGCTTTGTAATTTATTAGTCTTTGGGCATTAACATGGTATACCACATGTGAGACAAACACATGGACCACTGACTTCAACTGCACTTCCGATATGCTACTTGCACAGATTAAGTCGTTCAGCATATTTCACTGAACTGCCTGATTTTGAAAAAGATCTGAAAATGGGATAGCTGTCAGAAAATCAAAGTTAAACCAATCCTCCAACATTCACACAAGCAGGGGCAAAGACATGTTGTTTTGAATTTTCCGGTGCTTTATTTTGAATCACAAATACAGAGAGCCTTCCACTGAGACATGGAAAGAAGCATTACATTGAGTCACCAGCCTGTTTCTGAAGACATGCTGTATTTGATTTACACGGGGGAATTTCACTTCCTCTGGAAAAAAAACCTGTTCATATACAGTTTACGTTAAAATCACTGGGAGCGCAATTTTGTTTTCACATACGGAATATACACATTTGCCATTTCAACAGCAAAGCAGCTTTGAAGGCCAACAGTCTTTATTAAAAAAAAACCTAAATATTCATCACTGCCTGTCTTGTATATTCTATGTAGGGAAGGGGTGAGTAGTTATATTCTTATAGGGAAGGATTAATCATAAACCATGAAGCAATGATCTACTTATGCCCAAGATAATACAACATTATAATTTTGGTGGAAAACAAAATATATGCAAACTATTTACCTACATGGTGACTCAGTGTAAAAGCAACAACTGATTAGCTGTCTGATGGGATCAGTACTTGTGGCAGAGAGGAAATGACATATAAATGTAAAATATTAACAATCATAGTCTTTTGTCTTGAACTTACAGATACAGTCAGGGGGAGTGATACTTAATGTAAACTATCCTAAGGACACACTCCATTACAGCTGTGGAGATTTTGGCTTCTTTGCCTTCTTTTTACTATGAATTCCCACAGCACACTTGACAAGTCATGTAACCAGCTTATACTTTTTAACACTATTTTTAAAGGTGAGAATTACTGATATTTCACAGACAGTTTGCTTCTCAACCCATTATCATTTATTTAATCAGGTAACACCTTCTTTTGAAAGTATCATAGAATCATAAATAGTTTGGGCTGGAAGGGACCTTTAAAGGTCTCTAGTCCAATGCCCCTGCAATAGGCAGGGACATCTTCAATAGATGGGGTTGCTCAGAACCTGACCTTGAATGCTTCCAGGGATGAGGGTCTCCCCTCCTCTGGGAAACCTTTTCCAGTGTTTCACTGAGTACAGCATGGTCCAGCAGGCACAGGGAGACACAACTCCACCTGTCCAGCTGTGTGGGAGCAAACAAACTGTGTGACTGTAGAGGAGTGCTTGTCACACAGGGCAGGGAAGGCAGAACTGGCTACAGGTCCTTTAGCCCTGCTGGTAAATCTGTATCTGTATTATTACTTATGCTAAGAACAGCTGCTATCTCTCCAGCTGGTCTTTTAATTTAATTTTTTGTAGAATATGGTCTATGAGTGTGAGAAAATTTTATCAGATTAATTGAATAGTTTACCAGCTGCTTACCTTGTCCAATAGTTCTGCTTTACTGCTTATTCTAGGTAATGCTAATACTGTTCCTCTCCAAGATCAACATCCTCTTTGCTGAAGTGACTGCCCAGACCATATGATCTCATCTCATACTGGCATTTATTTCCATGAGATGCCAGCCAAATACCCATGTTTTAAAAAAACCTGAAATGATCATATTTGGAATTTTTCCTAGTGTTGACAGTAAGAATAAGATTACCCACTGTAAAACAGTCCTTGAGTGCAGCAAAAAGGTATGAAAATAAATAATACTCTAAATCATGGTTTGCATGTTACAGTCCCGTAACAACTTTCTGCTTAAGTTTCTGAAGGCACTTTACAGCCTACAGCAGCCTTGAGAGACAGCAGAAAGCACATTGTTGGAGATGGGTACTGGGGCCATCCACTGTCGTGTGTGGAGCTGCCAGGAAAACAGGGAAACAGAACGTGCCATGAGCAAATGCAGCACTCTGCATGCCAGTAGGCTAGAATTAGGTTTATTTTCTACAAAAATTCTTGTAACTGGCCAAGATTAATGAAGGGGCCCTATAATACCATCAGCCCTGGACAGTGGATTTCCAAAATGTGGTTTTGTTTATGCAGCTAGGGCTTAAAGCTGTGTCTGATGATCAGTGGGAATTCTACCATTGGTTTTCCTGGGAATGAGTGCACGCTCTGTAGCTGATTATGGGTACCTGGTATCTGCAGGTAACCAAAAAGCTGCTGATACATATCCCTCCACAACTCCTTCTCAGAATAACACAGAGCTTCAAATCCACATCTATTTCATGTTATTCCTAGAAAATTAGCAAATAAAATTCAAAACACAAACTAATGCAAATCTTTGCAGTCGTAACTCATACCTTCTAGTCTCCACACATACACAGCTGCAAGAGATTTGGGCAGCAAGAGAGAATTTAGATTATTTTTTTTAACAAAAATTCAATTAGTATACCCTTGTAAACTAAGTGAGTTCTAAATGCAAATGAAGCATTCAAGAATGTTACATATATTTGTGACCCAGCCTGGATGGACCTTAAATTCAGAAATCAATAAAAGGACTGTATGCATTCATAGCAAGGGCATTTTCATCTGCCAGGAAAAGGATCATTCTAACAATGGTTTGGTTACTATTCAATTTCTTAGTTAGCATTCTCTATGGAAACATGTCCCCCTGTATTTACTGAGGATAAATACAAATACTGCATCTTGGATGGAGTATAAGACAGGTATTGTGGTATCCTAATACATGGCTCATCTTGCTTTCCCTGCCCCCTAAACTGGAATATATATACATGAAAATGCAAAAACCAGAGACGACATGAAAGCCTGGAATCAGATCAACTCCTACAGATTAAGAAAACAGACTGCAGTAAACATCCTGTTTTTTAATTTTTTAAAATTGTTCTGATTCATAAGCTTTATCACTATTCCTTAAAGCTATGCAAGGCAACACAATAACCTACTCCACTCCTCCCTAATTCCAGTATTCTAACTTACGTACATAATATAAGCAAGCAAACAGTGATTGACAAATGGAAACAAAAGTAATTGAATAACCATAGAAATGAGAAAACGAAGAAAAAGAGTGGTCAAAAAGCTCTGTTAGATAAGCAGAGGAGTAAGTAATTAAATCTAACTCCATATCACCTTTTGTTTTACCTTAATTTCATAATACTGAAATTTTGATGCACAATCCTCATCAAAACTACACTGGAACATCAAAGCCTTATCTGACCATATGCATATAGAGTGAAAGATGATAGGATGCTTCTAACCAAATTTATGGATTGTTTAATTTTCTGCCAAACAAAACAACTGTTTGCACAGTATTCCAGAATTTCCCTGTGTATTTTTTTTACTTACTGGCTTCTTCTTTAACTTTATCAATTTCTGCCATTAATGACACTTCTTTGTCTACGATGCTAAAAAAGGAAAAAAAGAAAGAAAAAGATAATAATTTAATTCATGCTAGAACTCCATCAAAATCAAAAGCTGTAACTAGACACAGACTTCAGACATGAATTACAGGCTGTTTTGAAATGAATAAGACTTAAAAAATTGAAGCTGAGGAAACACCTAGGCAAGCCAGCTACAAAACAATTAGTGATAACGAGTGTGTGCTGCTTTACATAAACATCTCACTGGCCTTTCCATGTATCTGCACAGATGTGGAAGTCAGTCTGATTCAGCACAGCAATCCTCAAATGACTAAACAGTCTGTTTCCTAATTAAGCCAGATAAACCATTGCTGCTACCCAGATTAATACAGCTTAGGTGTCAGCACAAAACTAAGAATGAAACAAAATTAAAGATGTGTGGTATGAGGTCCTTCTCTTCCTTAAGAGATATTTTTGCAAAACGTGTCAGGGTAAACAAGAAAATGGTTTGTGATGTAAATAAACACTGAAGTATATCCATAACAGAAGTCAGCTTTCTTGCCCCCTATTCCCTGCAGTACTGGGAAGGCAAGTTGTTCCATTTTTACCTGGCCTTCCTAAAGGAGTCATGTGTCTTGCCCCTCCTTTACACCTGTCTGGTGTCTGATCCCTGAGAGTGCTTATAAGTCAAAGTACAACTGTCTGAGAGCACACAGGACATGTGGTAAATTGGTCACAGTATGAACCCAGTGATGTTGTCCAGTGGAGTAACATCTCTACAGAATGCTCTCCAGGGACAGTATTCTGGTGTGTCATTCTGTTTTCCCCTCAGTAGATTATTCTTAAAGTTATGTTCACATTTAATAAACACCACCAACAATAATGTTTGTGTTTGCATAAGCGAGTAAATTCAAGCAGCTGGGGATGAAATTGCAAAAAGTAGGTCAAACACCAGGAGTATCTAGGCACACACTCAAGGTAAGAGTGGAGCTGTCAACCCTTTTAGTAAAAACAACCTTAAACATTTGCTTTTGTACCCAGTGAAGACACTGAGTTATATGTGTCTACTGAAGGAAGATATTATAGAAAACTTAATCCCAAAACCTTTGTCTAGAACATCCTTAGCAAGAAAAGGAAGATCCTGCAGAGTTCAGTGGGCAGTAAAGAGAGACAGAAGCCTTTCAGAGAGAAGTACTGAAAAGTCCTTAACTAAAACAGGGAAAGATTGGTGAGCAGGCAGTGTGGGGAACACACGGCAAACACACAGCTGACAACCAAGCATTTACCAGCTACAGCAAGTTCAAGTGCCATTCATTGAAATCTTCCAACCAACCTCATACAGGAGGTTTCCATCAGAAGCTCTTCAGTCTTCTGCCCTTGGGTTTTCCCAGTCTCCTATGCCCCCTGTAGAGGAGGAGACCTTTATACTGCCTCCCAGCAGCCAACAAGAGGGACAGAAGCAGGCTGGCTGATGGCAAAGGTTGCAGCAAGACAACACAATTGCAGTGTAACACATTTTTTTGTTTCATACATAGAAACAAGACTAAAATTATTGTTTTGGCCTGCCAGATCAATTTAGTGTGACCTACACACCAGAGGAAATAAAACAGCAGGTTTTTTTATGGTAGAGCAAATCAGTTAAGAGGCAGACTCTGACAACGGCAGGACATGCTTGTTCCAGCTGGCACTCAATATTCTCCAGGCATAAGCACTAAGATTGAACTCCAAATAAGCAGGTGATGATTCCAGCTTACTAATCTAAACAGTGATAGCTTCTCAGAATTAATCTATTTTCAAATAGCTTTTGTAACTACATGGTTCAATAAACTTCCTTGACTTTCACAACAAGTGGCTGAAATGAGTCTTGTAAGTTCTTATTCTTACCTATTTCTACTCTCCACAAAGAGAATCTTTACTATTTTCTCTTAAATTAAAAAGAGCTGCAGATTTTTGCTTTTTCTGCCTCTGTTATCAAAGTGTTTCCCTAGCACACTACACTAGTTATAGAAACATAAACTTTTGTTTGGAAAACATATTCAAGCAACAAGGTCACAACAGCAGAGCTCATCACAAGAGTGTTTTAGTGCAGTTCATTCCAGGACTTTCCTCTCTGCACTCTCAACAAGAGATCTTTACTAAACTGGCTGGCCCCTAACATTTTATTTTGATGCCAAAAAAACCCACTTTTACTACCAGAATGAAAACAAGGCCATAGCAGTCCTATATTTATCATATTTTATAATCAAATCTAATCTGTTACTAGACAGTTTTCCACTCCTAACATTTCATTTTGGTTTCTGACAAACATTTCAGGAAAGTTTTTGGATGTTGTAGCAGTTGAGGACAGGACTGATGAATTTAAAGAACAACCACCTGTGTACTTCCATTCCAGCTACAAGTTAACATTGGAAAAATTACAGAGTAACACAAAAGTGTTTGCTGCCTTTGTCCATGTAAGACTAGTTAATATAATTAAACTAAGTTTCTTTAACAGACAGACCTTTATGTCCCTGAAGACAATGCAGCTGTACTAATTTATATCAGCAGAGGACATGCACTCTCTCTCTCTTGGCTAAAAAAAGGGAACATACTAAATTTCATCTGGAAGCATACAACCACATTTCTCAGCTTGGAAACCATAAATGGCCATATGTGATATATGGAAAAAGTTAATGTTTCTTTAGAAATGTCCTAGGCCAACCAGCACCATCAAATGCAAAACAGAGCAACACTTCCTCCAACAAGAATTTATCAAAGTTATAAACAACTGAAAACAACAGAAAACTAGAAAAAAACCCTGGCCTGAGGGAAAAAAAAAGGACAAAAAATAAATACAAAGAGAAACGTAAATGCTAACATATAGAAGGAGAAAGGACAAGAACAGTGTGGAAAAGTCAATGGATCAAATCTTGTCTCTCATTCTTGCCAGGATCTCACACGAAGGTCCAACAGTCACTTAAACTGAACAGCTCCTTAACTTAGGAGTTCAGCCATTTTTCATGTATTTTCTGAAAAAACACCTACTCGGCCTTAATACAGTGATCTTGATTAGATCACAGCAGAAATGTTAATGAGAACTGCTCAAAGCTCAGGGCAACAATACCTCCTGGGGAAGCATTTTCTTTCAATGCTTCTCAGTGTCCATTTGACACTAAAATGTTGGATCAAGCTGGTACACTCCAATGCACAGCCTGCCACCATTGGTGTGCTGTGGAGAACTGGATACTGAGTACTACAGGAACCTTCTGCACACTCAGGTATGACCAGATGTGAGCTCTAGCAGAGGAAGGAACAGAATGTATTTCAGGTCCAAAGACACATGAGGGAAAACATTTTGCTAATTCCTTTCTCTCTAGTTATGTTCTTCTGAGTTTTCTATAGATGTTTGGAACTGGGTTTAAAATCATGGACATACTACTTTAGCTGATGTTCTGGAGAGTTCATAATCTTGGCAGTTTTTTCTGATTCCTCTGAGCACTAAAAATCTCCCTTACCATCAATATCAACATCTGAATATATTCCCACATACCATCTGACACTCTGGTGACAAACACACAACTCTGAACCACTTCTTCCTTTGAATGTACCTGAATCCATGCCCCAATCATTAGCTCATAGGTTCCCCTGCTGTAGTAGACCAAACACTGGGACTCAATTCCCCCCTTCACTGACCAGACTCAAGACAGATCTGAATCAAGTGAGTCTTATCTCTATGACTGATGATACAGAAAAAAACAGAGTAACATTATTATCTCTCCCTTTTCTGTCTCCCTTCACCATACCTGACTCCTGAATGGAATGATTCTTCTTTTTCTTACCCCTCAGGCTTTCAGATCACGGCCTAGGTACCAAACTTGAGCTATCAGCACCATACCACTGTTCACCACAGGTATCTGCACTTTGGAGCACAGGATTTAGCAGTTGTTGAGCTTAATATACAGGTGAAATTTTGAAGTGCGGCTCAGGAAGGAGACAATTTTGTTGAGGGGACATGGCAAAGCAGAGGCTTAACATGGAGGGCATGCAAATAAGACAGCCAATGCTCATGCTGTAGAGATATGAGATGCAGCAGGAGAGACAGCAACTCTCTAGGAACCATTTTGCTGAAGGGATTTTGAAGGCAAAAACATAAGTGCCCTATTCCTGCTCAAATGAACAGTACTCACACCTTGGCCTTACACAGGCTGGCAGGATTCACAATAGTGTACAATGGCAAAAGAGCTGCAAATGCCAAACTACAGTGAGCTGCTGGCACAGCAATGATAGGGGCAAATTATGGTGACAGCTGCCTCATTTCACAGTTTCATACTCAGAACAAATTCTGAATTTGTTCTGACATTAGTGGAAACATATTAATCTTCCTCTAGTTTACTGCATGAAATTTAGTATTTGCACAGTGAAAAAGAAAATATATTTTCAGTCAGCTGCGATACCTCCAAATCCCACTAAAATGATTAAAGTTATTAGTGCCTCTTGAGAAAAGATTGCCAGGCTGGCTGATTTATAGCTTTACTGATGAGAATCACAAGGGTTCCAGATGACCAGAATCTTCTCTTTCCTTCTGCCTCTTCTAGGCATTATGACAAACCTATTGTGCCTGAAGAGATGGGGAAATAAAAAGACCATGCTGCCATGGAGGCCAACATGCTGACACTGCTCACAAAGGTAAGCCCCAGCTGCATGGCCCAGAGGTTACTGTTAAGTGTAATTTGAATGAGTCCTTTCATAACCCTGTTAAACCCCTCGAAATGCCAATTTTCTCCTTGGGGCATTTAATAAGCTTTACTTTCCCCTGAAGCAGCTTTGTGCACAGTTTGAGAATGACTGTTGTTCTGCAGACTGAGGAAGACAGCATCAGCTGTGGCATCCTGAATAACTGCAGCAGGGCTCTTCATCCGGAAGGGGGAAGAGCTATTATTTCATGGGCATCCTCTGGGGGCTGGTTCAGCTGGAGAGCTGCTGAACACTGAGGTACAATTGGAGTCCTTCATTCATGAGGAAGAGAGTCTGAGTAGTTAGACACTGCTGGAGTCTGACAGCTTAGGCATCAACAAAAATACAACATACTCCAGTGATGTTGCTCTGTCAACACTTTGGAACAGACCCCAGTAGCTCCTTGAAGTTGTGTTGATTCACAAGCTGCTGACAAGCTCAAGCAAGTTTGAGGGATGTTAGTACTGTTACTGTCTCTGCTATATTTGAGCTGATGTTACATGCAAATTCATGAGATGGTCCTGATAAGCTCTGCATTGGTCTTCAAGTATTATGCTTTTTTCCTTGCACAAATTTCTGTTCTAGCATGAACATATCTGACCCACAGGCAGTGTGAAAAGACAACTGATAAGAACCTCTAATCCAATTGTGTATATCACAAAAGAATCCTGCACCTTGATGCAAAAACTGGAACTGTCCCTGTCAAACTTTTGACACAAGGAGCTAGAATGATGTGATGGGAATGCAAATATAAAGCCCAACCACCTGTACTAGATGATTACAAGTGTTACAGGATTATGACCTAGACATGCTATTTTGTAATTGGAGAAATGATACTTCAAGTTTCCTTTATATTAATAGGAAAGGTATACAGTAGAAAATATCTTGTAGGAAAAGCTGTTATATTACATATTTTGAAATGTTTCAGTGTATTATATTCTTCCAGTATTAGCTCAATATTATTTAAATGTTCATGATGCTTGAAGGTTATTTGATCACCATATTAGCATATGCCCAATGTTTACACAGCAAACCCAATTACACAAATTTTCATTCTGATCACTAGTGCAGTCTGATAATAAGAAGATAAACACAAGACAGCATAAATCAATTTCACTGAAATCCTTTCCTCTGGAGAGTACAATCTAGTAGAACTGAAAATGCCCAAAGGCTTTTGGTTATTCAAGTTTATTTTGTGCAATTTTTTATCTACGTTCATTAACGTTGTTCTATTTAGCAGCCAGCTAGCACAGTGGGATCTGGTAAATGCACCATAATTAAAGGTTTATTTGCAATTTTCTTTTAAGATCTCTTTACAAACAATTAGAAACTTATTGCCTCATCACAAAAACCTGTTTAAGCTAAAAACAGACATGGAAAACCTTTTCCTGAAAGAACATTTCTAAATTTTAGTTATTTGGAAATGAAGGCATCATCTCACA
This sequence comes from Erpornis zantholeuca, assembly GCA_013400515.1. NCBI lineage: Eukaryota > Metazoa > Chordata > Aves > Passeriformes > Timaliidae > Erpornis > Erpornis zantholeuca. Next base: position 12,660 of record VZTN01024301.1, on the reverse strand, counting down.
ATTTGGCAGTTTTAACAATGGTGAGTATGAGTTACTCCATGTCTTGTTAGCCCTGCACATATTTACATGAACTTGTAAAGCATTTCTTTGCTATTTGACTTTCAGTTCTGATCTGACTCCTGAGGTATCTGAATACCTTGCTGGTTTTACATATTTTAGCCCAAACACACTCCAGCAAGGAGAAGATAGTTGTTGAGCTTCTGCTACAGAAAGGAGGTAACTTTCCCAAAAGTACATTGGCAAGTGGCCTCGAAGAAAGGAGAAGAGTCTGGCTTTTTGGTGTAACATCAGTTGAAATTTTCAAGATAATTATTCCCTTTTTCTGTTTAGTAAGCTAGATTTCTCATTAGTCTGTCAACAGTGAGATCAGAAAGGAGATACTCACTTTTCATCCACAATGACATGCACAAAAGCAACAGTCTGCCCGCACAGCCTCCAAACCAGTGTGTTCTGTGTTTTACTCAGGATGACAAACATATCTATCAATGACTGGGAGGGAAGAGGGGAGACACAAGGCCATAAAACACAGACAACAGCTAAGAAACAACGTAATCCGCCTCTGAATTTCACCTCTTTAGTCTATCTTCACAAACTTGTTAAAAAAATACTGGGATGAAGCAAATAATTGTTATAGACAAAAGGGACTTAAGTATCTCATTGAAAGCTAACTCCCCCCAGTTCCATGAACTCTGTCTGTTCTCTCCACTAATGCACAACAAGGGTGATCCCGGACTGCTGGAGGCTGTGAGAAGAATGCCAGCACAAGCCCCTCTCCCAGTGCTGCAGCTCTCCAGCCAAGTAGCCAGCCTGAGGCCAGAGCTGTGGGATCAGGTTCCCCCAGACTCCCCGGGCAGCAGGGGCAGGGCCCAGGGGCCTTGGCCAAAGCACTTATTTTTGAAGGTACCTGAAAACCCAGTGGGGCCAAGGAAACCTGAATGCAAGCAGATTATTTTTATCTTCTGTGTGCTGACAAGGTTAAGGACTGGATCATGTGACTTATGGGCAAACAAATATCACAACAAACTGCAAGAGGATTTGAAAAACTGGACTTTAGAGGCCTAAGGACCACCAAAGGTTGGCTGTCAGACAGACAGAAACCTTCTAAGGACTGCCTGTAAATGGAGAGACAAACAGCACAGGAACTCTGTTCAGTGTAAAGCAAAACTAGTCCTGGCCTTTCCAGCCATCTGCCCATCTCCAAACTACCTCATGAGAACAGGCAGCTCTCATCTGGTGGCACTGATTCTGGACTGTGGGTGACAGAAAACCATCACCTTTACAGTAGGGGTCCCAGAAAGCAGCAACTGTGTTCTTACTGTCCTACAGCTGTGAGCACTGGCAGCACTGCTCACCACCCCACACTGACTCAGTACAGACACAACTATGTAAGTACAGACATAATTATGTTCTTTTAGATTATTTATTCCCCCCATTCAACCACTCCTGTGCTTTAACTTAGAAATCAATAAAAAACTGCTGAATTTTCCACAAACATACAGCACATGCTTTCTAATTGTTACCCTGAATCTATTTTAATTTATTTTTAAATTGTGAGTAATGCCAAACTCCATTTTCCCAGCATTACATCAGAATCAATTTTTTTTATCTAGCCTAGGGTAAAGCTTTCAACTGCTTTTTCTTCACTTCAAAAATTCAGTTGTGTTGATTTTCATGCTCTTTACAAAGCACTGGACATACCAACATGTTAGAAAAGAGTAGAGAAGCTTTTATTCATGTGGTTCAGTTCTGCATGCAGTGTAATTAAACCTGGTTCTTACTATTTTCTACAGACTATTTGTGGCTGGCAGCAGACCATATGGGCAAGTAGCAGATGTTTCCTTTTAGTTTTCCATATGACTGTATGAATGCCCAATATGTGAGAATTATTTTCTGGCAAGAGGTGTTACGGGGAACGGTGGCTCCTTTTGTGCTCTACACATTTCACTCAGATTTCCTGGGGCTCTCCTTTTATCCCCAGGATGGTTATTCAGTCTCTTGGTGGAAAAGAAGTGAGAACACAGTCAACACATGTAGGTTTAAAGCTTGGCAATGAACATCTCAAGTGCACTCCAGTGAGAGGAGAGTTCACTTAGCTTTTCTGACCTTCTCCTGCAACTTAAGGATTATTTGGTACCCTTCTTTTCTGTGCTCTACACTACTGTGAGACACAGCTCTGATATATTTTACATCCAAGTAATAAGGGGAACACCTTATATTCTCATTCACACAAAGGTATTCCTAAAAACCGTAACACCAAAGCTGACTGTAACAAGGAGAAATACTGGATCGAGGAGGACTATCAGGAAGATTTTGCTCCTAACTTTCAGGTGCATGTGGGCCTGAGAAGCACTGCCCTTCAGCTTGCTTTGTCAAGTGCTCTCATAACCTCGGGAAAGCAATGTCACAGAAAGCCCAGCAAGAGCAAGGGTGCCAGAGTGCTGGATCACAGCAGGAACACAACCCACACAAGACTGCAAAAGACTTCTTGTGGGGCAAAGCCTGGTCCAGCCCCTGGCTTGTAAAACGCTCTGGTGTCTTCTGGCATAAAGAGAGATGAATAAATGCAAGCTGTTATCACTTCTGAGCACACAGAGAATTACTCCAGTTAGCAGAACTCAGTGAGGCTCTTGAAGAAAGAGGAAGCGAGCCCAATGCAGTGTTTTTAAATAAACATCTTTCTGGGACAAATAAGCATTGCATTTCCCCCCCAAGCTTTTACAGCAGTTCACTGCACATCTGCTCCCTAGCACTGTTTTTTAGCTTGTGGGAGGGTATGCACTATTTTGCCAGATAGGTGCCTTTTTAAACAGAAGCATAGTAAAGACTGAACATGCTCAGGAGTAACTTCCCTTCACTGGTTAGGTCAAGCTGTGAAATACCAAACCATAGAGAAACATGGAGTTTCACTGGCAGCTATCACTCAACAGTTTCTGCTGCTACAAGGAAAAGTTCTTGTATATCTTTCTGCCAAAGCTTTCAGGACATCTTAGGCCACATGTGCTATTCATTTACCTCCATGATAATGGTTTCATTTACTGTCTGGAGGTAGGAAGAAGATATATGGTATTATCTTTGCATGCTTCATTCTTTCTGTGATTGGTAAAATCATGAAAAGATTTAAACCAAAACAGATAATCAGAAAGTCAAAAATATTACTGACTCTTGAAATGCAGTTTTGATTCTGACCTTGACAGTAAATGCAAAAGAGAACACAGAAGTGATCTTTTGTCCTATTACCAAGGAAAGAAAAATAAACCCAAAAGAGACAAATGTGTTTTAGCAGTCAGATGCAATGCCAGATAAAAGCTTCTGACTTCATTTAGCTTCACTAAAATCCCTTAGGTGGTGACAGCTGTGTGTAACAGGAAGGGGTTACAGTATTAAGCCCATTCCAGTATTCCTGGCAGTTCTGAACATGGACAGCGCTTGGTGGCTGTTGTATTTGCTGTCCATCTCAACCAGTCCACACTCCAGCAGCAACTGGGAGAGGAACTTGGAAAAAGCTTTGGAATCACCATCACAAGGGGGACATGAAATTATGCCCTTGCTTTGGTTACTCCATAGCATTCTGGGAGTGACGGTTTAGCTGAATTCCTTAATTTTTCCATGACAGACAAGTTGACTGTGTCACAGTGAAACTCCATGCCCAAGGAGGGCAATAAATATCTTCACTTAATACCTTATCCTCCTGCTAGCACTAGGGATATTTTGTTCAGTTCTGGAGCAAGGAAACTCCCATGTACACAACAAGAGCGTGCAGCTCTGGAATAAGATGTGATCCCTGAAGAGGTCTGAAGCTGTATGTATCCCTGGCTCGGGTGATTTCTACCCAAATCCAGTACACATACTGGCTGGAACAACAACTTGCAGTTGTCAGGGAGTTTTTGGAAATGAGGCATTAAAACAGCTGTGCCCATCTTTCTCCAAGTTTAGAACACAAGATCATATGAAATATCACAAAACTCTCTTTACTTTTAGCAAAGAAGGTGTTAAGTCATGCAGTTTACTGTTTAAACAAAAAATCCCCCTCATTCATTTGAAGAAAAACCTAAATGTTAGACTTATGAGCTGCCAAAAGCAACATAGCCAGCACTGAGATTTCCATAAACATCTCCTGACATTGTACTGTCCTCGTTGCAATGTTATGCTGAGGCACAGATATTCAGACCACAGATCTGTTACATTCTAGAGCTTCCAGCAGACTCCACTTCAATAATTTAGGCACTGAAGCTGGTAGGAGGCAAAATGAAATTAAGCCTATTGAAAAGTTTTCCAGGCTATTTTCATCATTTTAAGTACTTGTATTTACAGACTCTTTTGGGGTATTTTTGTATTAGGCAATACACTTTATTGCTTTTCAAGCTAAAATATGAATACATGAAAAATAAAGAAATTCAGTTCTGAACTTACTATCTCCCTGCACTTTTAGATCATGACAGAATTCTAAGTCTGTTCCATGACCAGAGTGAGAATTGCTTAAAGACTGAATTGCCTGTGACTGCCTGTAGCCAAGGTAAGATATGTGTAAGGTATTTTTAACACTGCTACCAAAAATAAAAAAAGTGAGTGTGAACTACACACCAAATGAAATCCAACTATAGTTTTCTCAGAGAAAAGGTCCCCTCTGAGAACTACCAAAGAAAGGTGCAAGGAGTTGATGAACTTTGCTCAATTTTTCTATCCCAACAATCTTATTATTACATTTAAGTTCATAAGCAAAAATCACTGTAATGGCTGTAATTGTTCCACTGTAATGGAACAATTCTGACAACATTAGTACAACTGGTGATCAAAGCTCATATCCACTGGAGTACAGAGACAGAAACATAGCTCTCCCTGCTACACAGTAAAGTACCCTGGGGGTTCAGGGAAACAGAATCCTCCCCAAATCAGCTCAGTTAGCACTTAAGATTTCTGCCCATATAGACAGGACCCCAAGTGGCCCTAAAGTTACTTTAGGTGCACCTTTTAAGACAATGAATACACCACTGAAGTCCAAAGTTAACAAACTTCTGCCAATACTACTGTTCTTTTATAAAATATGCTCATAAAAATACTGATGAATACTGTGGATGAATTAAAGGGGAAAGATTTTTCACTCTTCTGGGATTTGCAAGCAAGTATTGTACATTCTTAACATTATTTCTTCTATTTACTTCACTGTCTAATGCATAGGTTTTATACAACATCTATGCTTAACTGAGGCTGAGTGAAACTCAGAGAAGAACATATTTTTCTATGACAAGAATATACTAAATATGCAACTTGCTACTACAGCAATTATTTCTGCCATAACTTTTCAAAGGGCATAGGTATACATGCTGAAGATCAGGAGTAATCAAAATTATAATGGAAAAAATAGATTAAAGACATAAAAGAATGAGGGAAAAGAATGAAGTAGAGATGCGAATTGGAAATTAAATGATGGATGGGAAACTAGAAGAAACTATGAGGTAAAGTTAAGAGAACAATGGTAGGATAAGAAGCAAAGATGATGGGACATGAAGAGACAGTAAAGGACTGTCTGCCAAAGAAGATAAGATCAAAGATGCAGTATAGAAGGAAGAGATTTGAAGAAGGTAAAAGAGACTTCAGAAAATCCCACACAAGATATTTGGAACAGCTTTCATTTGCTCATATATGTTGCCACTGAATCTGATACAAAAGAATTAGGTCAAGATGGATAATTTAGGAGTAAAAAACCCTGAGTTTTTTTCAAAGCACTTTATGTAGGCATACAATATATGCATATATTACTTCCTGGTTGGTGAGGAGTGCCATTACTTAATTGCACCATGTTGGTTTTTTTTATGAAACCAAATGCTGCAAACAAAGAGGTTGTAAGTGACCCCTCCCCACTAATGCTGGTGGCTTAATTAGTCCCTGTTCTAGGTGGAGCTGATGGATCTCTGAAGCTGTTTTACCTACCAGCTGTGTAATTCTGCAAAAGCAGCTTTGATCTTCTTCACTGAATTATCCACTTCCTCTTTGATCATCACACGGTATCTGGTTAGAGAAACAGTGCAACGCTGCAAGTCTTTTACTGATTTTTCAATGTTTGGTCCTAAAATAGAAAACAAAAATTGCACAGAAGTTAAAGTTGTTTTTAGTTTTTCTGAATGAGGCACCAGGAATAGTTCAACATGTTATTTGCTCAGATTAGGATGAAGTGGTTATTCTACTGAAGTCCATAAATCCAACCTTTCCATAGTCCCTCCCTAGCGCCCTTCAGTTTCTAAACATCTTTGCTGAAATGCATCCCCCAAATCAAATAAATGTTAGAAAGGCATTATTAGTTCAAATTATTCAGTTTAAATTTAATTTAATATAATGTTAAATAGACCATAAATGGTTTTATTCATTTCGTTATAATTCTACTCTTACTTTCCAACACATCTTTTTTTAACTTACGTAAATTGCCGATTTTTTCCTAGAGGTCTCAGCTGTTTTATGACTTCAGAACACAGCAACCAGAGATCCAATTTACCTCTTTTTTTGACTGAATCATCTGTCTTTGTTTCAAGTTGGGTTGATGCATTGGGTGGTTTAACTGAGGAAGGTTTTGCCTTTGGCCTGCCTAGGTTACACTGGAGCGGAACTGATGACTGAAGGGGCTCAGGCTGTCCTACTCCATTCATAGTCTTTGGGTTTAATTCCACATTTGCTCTCTGGCGTTCTCGTTCTCTGTCTGAAAGAAAGCATTAAGGAAGAAAACAGGGAGTTATACGATTAAGAAAGGTATGAAGCCTTACTGTTAAGTCAGAATGACTTTATGGCTATGTGCTCATGGTGTATATGGTTATTAGAAACCAGCAGTCTATCAGCTAACCTATGAAGAACAGCTTTTGGGTTCTGTGTTTTGTGTTCTCACTGGCACACATTCTCCAGAACCTCAGAGAGCTATGACAACAAATGAAATTGTTTTGATAATTAAACACTAACTGGAACACGTCTATATTTCAACGGTGTATAAAAGAAAAGCTCATTAAAAAACCCAACTCTTTCACGCCAATGTGAAAAATTGTAACATAAAAAGCATGCTATCAATTATAGTATTTGCCCAAATATTTGAGATCAGAATGAGAGAGGAAGTTTGCTATGGAAAGCATGAGACTTTAATGTTGAGATATATATATATATATATATATATATACACACACATATATAGCGCACAAAAAAATATTCCTAATTTTATTAACATTTTAAA
>VZTN01024299.1:187176-220741 GCA_013400515.1 Erpornis zantholeuca | reverse complement strand
GGCACCCCCTGCGCCCGGCTCCCCGCACCGCGCATCCCCTGCGCGGGCAGCTCCTGGGCACCGCGCACCGCCCGGACGCCGCTGTCCTGGGCATCTCCCGCGCACCTCCTTCCCCGGCACCCCTTTCCTGGGCATCTCCCGCGCACCTCCTTCCCCGGCACCCCTTTCCTGGCTCTTTCCTGGGCACCCCTTTCTCGGGCACCCTGTGCACCGGCATCCGCTTACCGGGCATCTCCTGGACACCTCCTTCTCCGGCGCCCCCTTCCTGGGAGTCTCAAGGGAACCCTCCTACAGGGCACCCCTGGCATGATCCCAGGCTTTTCGGGCATTTCCTGGGCACCTCTTTCTTGAGCAGCCACTGCACCGACAACTCCTGGCCACCGCCTCCCGGGTGTCTCCTGGGCATGCCAGCATGGGCACCCTGTTCCCGGATATCTCCTGGGCACCCCTTTCCTGGGCACCCCTTGCATGGGGACACGCTTCTCTGACACCTCCTGGGCACCCCTTGCATGGGCACCCCCTTCCCTGGCATCTCCTGGGCTCCCCTTTTTTGGACCCCCCCTGGATCGTCATCTCTTGAGCACCCCCTTCCCAGGAACCCCCTGTGAGTGCACCTCCTGCATGGGCATCTCCTGGGCACCCCCTTGGTGGGCACCCCCTGCACAGGTACCCCTGCACTGGCATCCCCTGGGCACACTCTCGCCAGGCACTCCCTGTATGGGCACCCCCAGGTGCCCTCTCTTTGGACACCCCTCTCAGGTACCCCACAGGTACCCCACAGGTGCCCCCTTTCTGGGCAGCTCTCCCAGGCACCCCTCCTATGTTTTAGCACCCCTTGGGTGTCCCCTGGCATCCCCAGCCCCGCTTGCCACCCCCATCCAGGCTCTGTGCCCCTCTGCCCTCACCCTCACCCCTCCCATGTCCAGGCTGGGCTGAGGGGGCTCTGCTGGGACGCTCCTTCCTGGGGTGTCTCCCACTCTGCTCTGCTGTCAGAGCCCCACAGAAAGGCACCCCCAGCTCAGAGACCTCTTCCTGCTGCCTCTGCCAGCCCCAGCAACAAGAAAACTCCCTCATCCCTTGCTCCTGGGGACTGCCACTGCCCTGTGGCCACTGCCTCAGCACCAGCTCCAGGCGTCGATCATCTGCACCTTGAATCCCTGATCTAACGCCCCTTACACGAGGGCTGGGGCCAAGCTGGACCATCCAGCCTCCCCCAGCATCCCCCCAGCTCCTCCCTGCACCCCAAGAACTTTCCTATCCATGCACAAACTCGGATACAACAGAGGACAGAGCTCCTGGTGTCACCTCGCTGTCCCCTCTTTGGGACAGGACACCTGCAAGGGGATGACAACACGTCCTGGGCACCACCCCCAGGTGTCCTGGCACTTCCCCACTGCCTGGGTTTGGTTTCCAGCATCGGAGCAGCTCCTGCTCCTCCTGTCACCTGCATGCTGTTTGCTGAGCTGCACGGGCAGCATTCCCCAGCTCCTGCTCTCTCCACTTCCATGCCTATTGCTCCTGTGGGACTCACGTGGTGCTCATTCCATGCGGGATTCTCTGGAGGAGGTGATGGGAAGGGACAACAGAAGGAACACAGAATGACCTTCACGGCCTGAGCAGCACCAGGGGCTGGAACTCCTCTGGGCTTGGCCAGGGCCGCCCCTGCGAGGCTCTTCCCTCACTCCAGTCTGGATCCTGTTGAATCCTTTGCCACGGCGCCTGGAATCCATGGATGGTGGGTTTGGGTATCCCTGGCTGTGCCACAGACCCACCTTGGGTGAATCCTCTCAGAGCTGAGCAATGCCTTCTGAAGACATCAGGATTTGGGTCCCAGGTGGATGCTTCCCAAGCAAAATCCTGCTGGGAATGGGGGATTTAAACAAAAGCAGCTCACGGCTTGGTAGCACCATCAGAAGCCCTGAGCACTTGCTGCAGCCTCACTTGCAGGACAGTAAGAAGTCTGCATTCCCCAATTTTATTCACCACTCTGTTAACAAACACGGGATTTGTGATGAAGCCATGGCTGCACTTTGCCTTCTGCCCCAAGGTTTGGCTGCGGTGGGGCTGGGAGGAACACGGTGATGCCATTTGTCCTTGACTGACTTCTCTTTGCACCTCCAGGAAGGAAAAGCAGGCAGAGTATTGATTATTCCTCAGTCACTTTGAAATAAATACGTGATGCTCATAAGTGGGTGACACCTCTGGAGAGCACAGGCTGAGGTGACACAACCCCTCCTGCAAAAACCTGCCAGCAACCATCAGTGCTGCAAATTGAATGTATAATCAGGTGGCCCTTGCCAGGGCTGATGGATTTTATAAGATTGTTAATTTGCTGTGAGCACAGAGGAGTTTCTGCCTCACCAGAGCGCTGCAGAGCCTGTGTCCTCTCTGGTGTGGCCACGGAAGGAGCCCAGGGCAGGTCCTCATGGCACTCAGGAATCCTTGGCTTTCTCTCTCAGTCTGTGGATTTAACAAAGCTGCTGCTGCTGCTGCTGTTGAGGACTGAAGAGCAGAAAGTCCACATCAGCTCCACATCCAGAGGCAGGCAGCAGAGGCTCAGAGCTGAGTGTCCATGGGCAGCCTCTCCTGGGCCTGACAGCACATTTCTCCATCCCCCTTGGATGCCACTGTTGGCAGAGCAGCTTTGGGAGCAGCAGGACACTCCTCCTGGGTGGAACAAGCTGCAGTTTAACCCCGTTCCTCCAGCACAGCGTGTCTGCCTTCGTTTCTGCAGCCAGATGGACATCAGCTGGGTGGGGACTCTGCCAGCTGGAGCAGCCCCAGGACACATCTCCTTGGGATATCCAGGGCCAGAGCGTGTCCTCCTCCACGGTGCTCCCTGCTGCCCATCCCTGTCTGCTCCCAGCACTTCAGTCAGGACCAGGAGTTTGATTGCAGGGTGCAGAACCAGCTGGAGAGACTGATGGGGATGCAGGAAGGAAACAGGAAAAAAAGAAAAAAAACAACCCAAAACCATCCACACCTCTTCAAAACCAAAAAAAAAAAATTCTTTAAAAACTCCTGAGCTTATTTTTATCCTTGAAAGAGCAGCTTCAAAAGCCCAAACTCAGGACTCTGCTGGCCTAGGCAGTGTCACCCCATGCTGTGCCCCTGCCAGCCCAGCTGAGAGCTGAGAGCCAGGGCAACCCCAGGACTATTCATAGCAGGGTAGAAATGAACTCTGTTTTTATATCATTATGCCTTTTGCAGAGATCTAGTTTTTTCCAGGGAAGTATTTCAGGAATCCTGAAGGAAGCAGGGAGGCAGGGAGAGCTGTATTTTGGGTTGAAAGGCTGGGAAGGGCCTGGCCCAGCTGGGGCAGGGACCATGGGGATGCAGGGCTGGGATCTGCCTCCCCTTGCATAACCACTGCATTTTTTTCCCCCTCAGTAATCCCTTGCTCGCTGCCACCCCAGGGGAAAGAGCCTGAGTGTGTGGCAGGCAGGAGAGCAAATATGGTAAAATATTTGGGCAGCTTCCCTAGGGAAAAATCCTGAGTCATTCCTGTGCATCACACTGGGGTTTATTGTCCCTGCTGTGGCAAGGTTAAGGTTGTGCCTCGCTCACCCACAGGAAGGGCAGCAGGCTGGGGGTCAGGGCTCTTCTGCTGGAGCTGATGGCATTCCAGGGCCACAACCTAGGGCACAGGGAATTTTCTGCCTCCTTTGCAGGCAGCCTGAGACTCAGCTTCCCTCTGACCATGCACACGTGGACTTCTCGCTGTGGCTGACCCAGTCCAGTGGAAAGACAAACAAACTGGGAGAGGGAACAGGCTCCCGTGAGCCTCACATCCAACCTGTCCCTCCAGTTCCTAGATGTCTCCCAGGATACCACAGGGTTCATCCCCCCTCACAGCCAGACTGGACTAACCAGGCTCAGCCTGCTTGGATGGAGGATGATGGAAAAATCCCAACCAGAGCCCAGCTGCTGGGCTGAGCAGGGAAAGACCACCACCACCACCACCACCACCACCACCACCACCCAGGAGCCCTTTCCAGCCCCCAGTGCAATTCCTTGGCTGATGAATGCGTGGTCAGACCTCACTTGCTCAGGCTCTGGATGGGGTCTGGCCAGGCTTGTGGCACTTCCACTCTGCAGCCACTCCATCCCAGCCTTGGTTAATGTCCTACTCCTTATCAGCCCCCAGCTCCTGTTTGCTCTCATGGACGGATCCTGGCACTTTGAGTGTAAACTGAACTTCGTTTTCCCTTTATCAGAGCTGGGTGCTCCATACCTGGGCTGGACAGTGTTAATGAGAAGTGACAGCTCCATCCTCCACCTGGAGGCTGGAATAAGTGACCTTTCAGTTCCACAGTCCCAGCCGTGGAGGTCTCGATGTTGAGGAAAATGCTGATTGAGAGCAGAGATGGTTTTGGGTTATTACTGAACTTGGGAGGCTCCTTCAGCTCTACCTACCAAAAAAGGATGGGGTTGAACATTGATTTTAAGAGATGATGGGCAGGATGCTGCCTGATGACCTCGTGGCATCCCTGCTCACTCTGATTTTGGTCACAGAGGTAATTTGTAGCTTTTAGTGTCTCTTTTTCTCCTTCCTGGGACCAGGGGGGAAAAAACTCTGTGAGAGATGCTCAGAGACTCTGACCACCTCAGCCATCTCTCCCTGCCTCAGTTTCCCCTCATCCCCCACCGTGCTCTGCTCCTGGCACCCTCCTCACTCCAGCAGCAGACTCCAGGCTCAGAGAAGGGAGGTTTTCCACCTTTTCATGCCCATAACCTCTCTCTTGCAGGAGGCACAAGCTCTACAGGGAGGAGCTGAACCTGACCTCCCCGGCGGCGCCGCTGCCGCTCCGTCCCGAGGCCAGCTGGCTGCAGTTCCACCTGGGCATCAGCCGGGATGGGCTCTACCCCCGCTCCAGCCCCGCCGTCACCCGCCTGCTCCGGGACATGCAGGAACTGCCCACCATCAGCGCCGGTGAGCACCTTCCAGCCACGGGGACGGGGATGGGGGCAGCCGCCCCACAGGTCCCTTCTTGGAGCCTGGGAGGGGGGGTCTGCAGCAAGGGATGGAGCCTGGCAGGGTCTCACTGCTCCTCCTGCCCTTGCAGACTACAGCCAGGACGAGAAGGCGCTGCTGGGAGCCTGTGACTGCAGCCAGAGTGAGTGTGGCACTTGGGGTCCCTGTCCCCAACTCCTCCAGCCTCACCTGGGCCAGGGACATGCCGAGCCAGGCTCTGCTCCCTCCCCACCACCCCTGCAGAGGCTGGGATCGTAGGTCGTGAGATTATCTGGGTTGGAAAAGTCCTCCAAAATGATGGAGTCCAAGTGCCACTGCCACACACGTTTTTAGCACTTCCAGGGATGATGATTCCACCACTTCCATTGGTTTGATGTGGGTATCAGGACACCAGTGCCCCACTGGTTTCTACTGGGGAGGGAGGAAAAGGTCCCCAAGGGGATGTAAGAGAGGGATGGAGGGAAATCTTCTCTATGGCACAGGGAGAGAAGGAAAATAACTGGGAAGAGAGAAGGGAGCATAGCTGGAAGGGGTGATGGGATGCACTCAGGGGGTTGGAAAGCCAGGTCGAGCTGGGGTGTGTAACTGGGGTGTTTCCAGGAGTTAACATCCCATTTCCTGGGAGATAACATCCCATTTCCCTTGAGTTAGCATCCTATTTCCTTGGAGTTAACATCCCATTTCCTGGGAGTTGACATCCCATTTCCCAGGACTTAACATCCCATTTCCCTTGGGTTAACATCCCATTTCCCTTGAGTTAACATCCCATTTCCCTTGAGTTAACATCCCATTTCCCAGGAGTTAACATCTCCTTTCCTCCCCAAGTCGTGAAGCCCAGTGGTGTGCACCTGAAGTTGGTCCTCAGGTTCCAGGATTTTGGGAAAGCCATGTTCAAGCCCATGAGGTAAGGGCAGCAGAGCCCCCCGAGCCCCTACAGGGAGGGCTGTGACCATCCTTGGCACTGACAGCCACAGCTCAGCCACAGCACAGCCACCCCTTCCCTCTCCTGCCCTCAGCTACCTGGGCAGCTGGAAAGGTTCCATTATTTTTCATTATTCTTGGCTGCTCACACCACCCCAGGAGCACACAAGGACAAACAGCAGCCTTCCCACACCGCTGTTGATGTTGGAAATCCCTCAGTTCGTGGGTGCCAGGTGGAGAAGGACCTTGGGACACTTGTTCTCCTGAGATCTTTGCCGTTAGGGACTGCTCATTTTCTCCTCTTCCCCAGCAGAATTTGGGTTTTTTCCTTGGGTTCCCCAGAGTGTTTCCAAGAGACAGCCATCAAACGGGGTTTAATTTGCTTCTGCACTTATTTGCAGCCCCGTGGGACTCTTCATGTCCTTCCCTCTCTCTTTACTGTCCCTGTGTGAGCAGAGCAGCTGGCAGCACACGGACTGGGGTAACATCCTCCCCCAGAAGGCAGCCAGCTCCTCTCCTGCTGGTTTCCATCCACCTCTGCCCAGTGTCCATCAGCTCCTGGAGGGAAAGGAAAGCACCCACATCCTGCTGACCCAGGAAGGCTTTCCTGTGTCCTGCAGCTGCCTGGGAAGCTGAACACCAAATTCCCATGCTGCACATACTGGGGCACTGTGTGACAGCCAGAAAATTGAATTTAATGCAGTTCCCACCTCAGGGATAGGAGACCATCGGGGGGGCGATGTGAAACTCAGTCCTAAGGGGGTCTAAGCTCTGGCACAAGCAGGTTCAAAGCCCCCAGCCAGCCCTTCTGCCTCCCTCACCTACCTGGCACCATGACAGGGTGCAGGTGCTGCTCCCTGGCATGGCAGGCGATCGCTCTAGCTTGGCACAGAGCCCTTTGGGTCTGGTCTTGTCCCTGCTGTGGCCACAGGACAGCTGTCCCTGGGTGCCACTGTCCCTGGGTGCCACTGTCCTTGTGCCCAGCAGCTTGCTTGGCTTCACCCCCTGCTTTCTCCCAGGCAGAAACGCGAGGAGGAGACTCCCGAGGACTTTTTCTACTTCGTGGACTTCCAGCGGCACAACGCCGAGATCGCTGCCTTCCACCTGGACAGGTGAGGCCTGGCCTGGCCCAGCCCCTGCCTCCCCCTGCTGCTCTGCCCACCAGAGCTCGGGGAAAGGCCGTGCAGAGCCCTGCAGGGCTCGGGGAAGGGATTGCTCTGCAGCACCCTGGAGGAGCTGAGGTGTCATTTAGGAGTGGCTCTGGATCTCATCTGACTCCCCAGAGTCAGCTTTGCCTCGGCCACTGCATGAGAGCAGGAGAAATCCAGGCTGGAAGAGGTCAGGTTCTCACCTGGCTGTCACACATTGTCCTTGCCCTGCATCCGAGGGCAGAGCTGAGCTCTGGGCACAGCCTGGGTGTGGGGGCACACACTCAATCAGCAGTCAAGGTGTGCTGTGGGTTGATAAACTGCAGTGATGCACTTTTAAGCCCTCAGATAACGAGCAATTAACCTGGCACCTCTTCCCAGCAGGGTCTGTGTTTAATAAAATCAAAAATACCCTTCTCAGAAGATGAGGGCAGCAGCCTTTCTCCCCTCGGTGGGATGAGCACTGAACACCAAGGGGAGGTGATTCCTGATGGTCAGGATGGTGGATGGTGGTCTCCAGTTTCCATGGGATAAGCAGTACCAGACTGAGTCCTGCAGCTCAGAGTACAAGAAAGAGAACAAAGGGAGCTGAATTCCCTTCCCAGTTCTGCCCCACCATCCCCACAGTGACTCTGCTCCACTCAGCCACCACCACCTCGCCCCTGCAGCTCCCCCGCCACAAAAATGAGGCCAGGCTGCTTTTGTGAAGTGCTTTGTGGTTTTTAGAGCTGAAATATGCTGGATAAAAGCAAATATTTTTCTCTCTCTAAACATTGCTCAATGAGTAACAGGCCAAATCCTGTTCTGTGCCCAATTCCCAGGAGCAGAGGGCATTACCCAGGGAGCCAAGCAGGGCATTAG
Organism: Erpornis zantholeuca; assembly: GCA_013400515.1. Lineage (NCBI taxonomy): Eukaryota > Metazoa > Chordata > Aves > Passeriformes > Timaliidae > Erpornis > Erpornis zantholeuca. Next base: position 212,836 of record VZTN01024299.1, on the reverse strand, counting down.
CCAGTTCACCCCGTGTTACTGACTCAGCAGTCTGCAGCAGCATCCCTTTGCCTGCCAGGAACGCTTTCCTGCCCCAGTCCCTGAGGTTTTAAGAGTATTTTTGAGGAATTAGCTGGGCATGAATGCCTGTGGATGGGAGGTGCCTCCTCAGCCACGCTGTACCGGGATCAGCATCCCTGCTCCGTGTCAAACCAAGGTCCCAGAAGGGCCTGAAGGGCTGCTTTGGCCCTTGGAGGACCCCATGGGTGTGCAAGGGGATGGGAGAAACCAAGGCAGTGTTAGGGGAAGAGACAGGAATCCTCTAGAACACACAGATTGTTCCAGGCAGCAGCAATCAAAACACCAAAATCCAAACTGAGCTGCACTTTGGCCCAGGGGGCAAGGGTGGCTTTTTGCTGGAAAGGATTTGGTGCAGTTACCCAAAGGCTCCTGGCTCACTGATGGAGGGGACCAGGGCAGCACCTGCCACCCTCAGTGTGCAGCAGCATCCCCTGGCACCCGCCCTGTCCCCTCCGTGCAGGATCCTGGATTTCCGGAGGGTGCCACCCACCGTGGGGAGGTTGATCAACGTCACCAAGGAGATCCTGGAGGTCACCAAGAACGAGGTCCTGCAGAGTGTCTTCTTCGTGTCACCAGGTGGGCGAGGGCTTGCCTTGGGTCTTACAGCCCCAGTTATCTTTTGGGTCCCTTCACACCTAATCCCAGCCTGTGGTGATCCCTGGTGGGAGGAAGGGCTGAGGGAAAAGGGAATGCAGGAAAAGGGGCTGAGGGAAAAGGGGATGCAGGAAAAGGGGATATAGGGAAAAGAGGCTGTGGGAAAAGGGGCTGAGGGTAAAGGGGATGAGGGGAAAGGGGCTGAGGGAAAAGGGGCTGAGGGAAAAGGGGCTGAGGGGAAAGGGGATGCAGGAAAAGGGGATACAGGAAAAGGGGCTGAGGGAAAAGGGGCTGAGGGAAAAGGGGATACAGGAAAAGGGGCTGAGGGAAAAGGGGCTGCAGGGCTCGTGCTGTGGTGCAGAAAGGAAATTCCTGCGTTAAACCTGCACAGCAGAGGTTCCCTCTCCCAACCTTCCGCTGGAATCATTGTTGGAGTCCAGAAAAGCCTGAAAACTTCTCCTGCTCCTGTGGGGATTCATTTTGTCCCTAGAGCTCCCCAAAATAGCTTAGCCTTTGACCTAAGCCCGTGGGAGAAGTTCCCTTCACTTCTGGAGGAGCTGAAAGCATCAAAGAAATGAAAAGATTTTTGTTTAGTGTACCACAGAGTGTGCATTTGTAGTTTTAGGTTTTACTATATGTAGGTTAAGGGAGACAATATGGAGAATCCAAGGTGTTGGCTCTGACTTCTCCTTCCTTCTCCTTCTTCTTCCTTTTTCTTTGTCTCAGTTTCCTGTGGTCTAGTGATTGGTGGAGGGAACTCAGTGTAGAAGAGACATATTAATAAAATTAGTAGGTACTGGTGCCAAAGTCAAAATAGAATACATAGCAATTGATTATTGGGTGATAAAGGTATAAAATCTGCCTGCTCTGAGGAGCAGCAACCATTGCACTTCTGGAAGCAGCAGCAGAGGTTGTGCTTCTGAAATTAAGATAAGAAATAATAAACAACCCTTGAAGCAGCAGAAAGAAGTCTCACCTCATCTTTTCTTGATATGGGACATGGATAAAAGGAAGACAGCCGGGCCAGGAGCCAGCAGGGCCCACAGGGCCACGACAAATCATCTCCTGGATCTATTTGTCTGCCTTCTTTTCCTAACCCTTTCCTTACTGTGGGACCAGGTGTATCCATCAACCAAGATCCAGGTATTACCCATGATTTGGCAGCTGGCCATCCATGATGTGGTTACAAAAGCCACAAGTCACTGTCCTAGGGTGTGGAAGGGCTCAGCTCAGGCCATCTTGCATCCTCCTGGGCAATCACAGCTCCTTTTCCCTGTTTTCTGCTCCCCTCCCAGCCAGCAACGTCTGCTTCTTCGCCAAGTGCCCCTACATGTGCAAGACAGAGTATGCAGTGTGTGGGAGCCCTCACCTCCTGGAAGGGTCCCTCTCTGCCTTCCTGCCATCCCTCAACCTGGCCCCACGGCTCTCCATCCCCAACCCCTGGATCCGCTCCTACTCCTTCGACGGAAAAGAGGAGTAAGTGGGTAAATGATGCTGCTTCCCATATCTGCAGGGCACGGGCACACAGACAGAGCTGCAGAAATAACCCAGGCAGAGAAGGCCAAGGCTCAGAGTGCCCATAATTAGTGTAATAATTAGTGTAATAACCCTTAAAGCCTGGGCATTGGCTGTGTTTGAATCCCAGTCTCCTGCGGGCACAAGGGGAGATTTACTTCCTCCTCCTCTACATCTTCCTCTTCAACCCACATCACAGGTGGGTTTGGGGGAATTTTTGGGACATGGCAGCAGCAGCTGAGGGCATCTCCCCTTCTCCATTTCCTGCAGGTGGGAAGTGAATCCACTCTACTGCAACACAGTGAGGGAGATCTACCCCTACAGCAACAGCAACCGGCTGCTCAACATCGTGGACATGGCCATATTCGACTTCCTAATTGGTAATGATGGGCAGGAAAGACCTTCCTTCCTTCCTTCCTTCCTNCCTCCCTCCCTCCTTCCCTTGCCATCCCTTCTCCTACACAGGCAGTTTGGAGGGGCTGCTGTCTCCCCACAGCCAATGTGGGGGCACAGGGGAGCCCCCCAGGCTCTCCCCAGCCCATTCCCAGCAAGGATAAAGCAGCAGCTCTGAGCATCGCAGACACTTCCAGCTCGGCAACAAATATTCCACACTGATGTGAAAGACAGTTTGGGATAGTTTGGAAAATTCCCTGCAAGGGAAACTCTGTCCCTCTGTGTTCCCAGGGAACATGGACCGGCACCACTACGAGATGTTCACCAAGTTTGGGGACGATGGCTTCCTGCTGCACCTGGACAATGCCAGAGGGTGAGGCAGCAGGAGGAGGAGGTTGGGAGGGGGGAAGGAGGAGGGCACCACTGAACTCTGCTTCACCCCCAGGTTTGGGAGGCATTCCCACGACGAAATCTCCATCCTGGCTCCACTCTCCCAGTGTTGCATGTAAGTTCCAGTTCCTTCCTTCCTTCCTTCCTTCCTTCCTTCCTTCCTTCCTCCCTTCCTTCATCCAGCAGCTCAAGGAGGACTCTGCTAATCCCAACCAAGGGGCAGGCTGGATGTGGATGCTGGAGCCTGGGAATCACAACTGGAAAAGCATTCACTGACAGAGCAGGAGACACTGTCCATTGGAAAAAACCCTTCCAGAAAGTTCTAAGAGCCTTTCCCAGCCCATCAACAGGAGGTGCTCTCAATAAGCACAGAAATCTCCATCCAAAACCATGGTGGAACTTCGATGCAGTTAATCAAGTTTCCTCTTCCCATGGCGAGAAGGAGAAGCTCATAAATTTAGCCCTGTGATCCCCCTTCATTAATTCACATAAATCAGCAGCTGAAAGCTAAATTTAAGAGGCAGAAGCAGCTGCTCCTCCCTGGGGTTTCTCTTCAGGAGATGTGTAGACTTTTTCCTTGATATACCTGCTCTTTGTCCCCCTCAGGGTGGTACCTGCACTCTCCCCACACACCTTTAATTTTCAGAGCTGCTATTTGCGCTCAGCAAGTCTTTTCATTTCTAATTGCAGGCTCGCAGGGAATCCTTCTCTTGAAATTTTGTGCAGTTTGAAATTAACTCTGCCTCTTAATTTGACCTGTGTACCGTAACATCCACAGGTCACATCCTTCCTGTTCTTCCAGATCCACTTCCCAGAAACCACTTTTAATTTAATTCTTGTGAAAGGCAGTGGCAGAAGGACCTGAACACCTTGTCATAAGCAAACTAGGGCCAGGAACAGCATAAAAGCAGCTCATGCTGCCTGAGAGACACACAAACCCTCATTTCCCACAAGAGCTGATCCATTTGGAGTGGGAGAACACCTAAAACCACTTGGAAAGGAAGGGAAGAGGTTTTACTTGAGTAAGCACATGGAGGCCACAAATTTCAGCCTGCCCTGACCAACAACTGGGACTCAGCCCACGGCGTCCCCTCCTTGCTCTGACACTAAGGAGGAGCAGGAAAGCTCCTCCAGCTGCTCCTAGTGAGAGCTCTGGGAGCACAGGGGTGCTGCAGGCAGGCTGCTTCCTTCCCTGTTCCACACACCCTTCTCATTCCCAGCTGGGTCCTGCTCCAAGCCTGGCTTCCAGCAGATTTGTGTCTGTATTTGTGTCTGCCTTTCACAGCTCCCAGCCCCTGTCACACACACTGAAGCCTGCAGGTCTCCTCTCCCAGCACAGTGAGTGGCACAAACACAGACATGCCAGGAGCTGCTCCTTTCCCTGAAAGCATCAAAACCCTCCTGGGAGGCACAGCCAGGCCTGCACACAGCCCCAGTGAGGCTGATGAAGTCCCTGCAAGGCTCGGGGTGAAACGTTCAGCACTTCAGCACAGCCACGGGGCCACGGTGGGAGCAGAGTGGGGCCAGTTTCCATCTCAGCCCTGTCTGTGCTCTGCCTGTTTGTTGTGCAACTGTTCCAGCACTCCATCAGCTGCTCCCCACGGGGTCAGAGCAGCCTGTTCTCCACCTCCAGGCGCTGTCGCTGTTGGGACCAGAGCAAACACAGCTGGTGTTTACCCACAGCAGCTCCTGGGCCGGCCCTGCCTCGAAGGACAGCGCACAGATGCTCGTTCACATCTGCTCTGGGCACAGCTTTCACCAGCAGCAGCAGCAGCAGCAGCAGCAGCACCTCACAGCTGGGCTTTAAGGCTTCTTTGCCAGCCCTCACACTTGATCAATTGATTATTTTATTTTCCTCATGGATATTAATGCAGGAAGGTGATGCTTGCCCCTGTGGCAGCAGCATCCTCCTTCCCTTGTGCTGCAGGCACACTGACCACAGACACACGCCTCGCTCAGCTACTCCTGATTTAGATATTAGGGAAAAATTTTCCTGGAAAGGGTTTTAAAACATCAGCAGGGGCTGCCCAGGGAAGTCGTGGAGTCACCGTGCCTGGAAGTCTTTAAAGGGTGTGTGGATGTGGCACTTGAGGACATGGTTTGATGATTCTGGGACAGCAGTTGGACTTGATGATCCTGAAGGCCTTTTCCAACCTTCGTGAGGTGGCCTGCTGGAGCTGCACAGATCCAGATCAACATTCCCAGTGGATGTCCTGGGCAAACAACAGCCATAGAAAGACAAATTCTGGAGTTGGCTAAAATGGATCTGACTACACCTTTTTCAACCTGAAAATTCTGGCTCGGCTAAATCCAAGTGGTTCCACACACATGGACCCCTTTGTTTCCAAGATTTAAAGGGCAGTAACTACAACCACTGGTTCATTTCAGTATTATACATGCTGAAGTCAACACATTTCTGCTGAGGATTAAACAAATGATTTCAGAATACTTCATTTCATGCCCAGAAGCATTCCAAGATTGCAGCTTTTCATCCCATTTTCTGTCAAAGCAAATCATATTTGAATCTCAGTACCCCTTAAGGTGAAAAGTCACAGACACATCAGCTCCAGGAAATATTTCCTCGTTTTCCTCAGCGTTTTGACAGAAGTTATTTTCTCATTCATGCCTCTTCATTTACCTCCCCCTCTGCTCCCATCTCATAAATGTCATCCTTGGGGAGATGGCACCACCCTGCAGGAACCTGGGGAACTGGGTCATCTCTGACTCACTCACTATTGAGAACTTCAGTCATGTTTTTCTGTCTGCTTTTTGCAGAAATTTGCAGTACAAATACTCCGGAAAAACAAAGGCAGAAGTAGAGGTTTCTGCAATAAGTTTCATTACCCTCCAAAATTAAAATTAAAGAACTTCCACTCCAAAGTTCTTTAAATCTCTTCACCCACCTCTGTCCCCCTGCTGCCAAGGGGCTCAGCTGCTCTTGCTGGGAGCCATTAAGTTGTTGATTTCTTTTTCTTGTTTTCCAGGATAAAGAGAACGACGTTACTGCGCCTGCAGCTGCTGGCAGAGCCCGAGTTCCGGCTCAGCGATGTGATGAGGGAGTCCCTCCTGCAGGACCCCCTGGCCCCTGTGCTCACTGAGCCCCATCTCCTGGCCCTGGACAGGAGGTTACAGCTCGTCCTGGGAGCCGTGGGGAAGTGCATCGACACCTTTGGAGAAGCCACGGTGGTGGCCAACGACACCCAGAGCCCCGCGGCGCACAGAGCCAAGCTGGGCACTTAAACAGAGCTCAGAGCCAGGGAAAACCCTGCAAGGCAAGGGGCAGCTTTAGGAACTGGTCACTGGCACCTACAAGCACCTGCATGGACTGAGAGGGGAAACTTCACAAGATCAAGGATGGCTCTGGGCTGCTCTGCTGGTGTTTAAGCAGAGCTGCCGTGCTCGGGCAGTGTGCTGGCGTGGCTGTGATGCCTTAAATTGGCTACTTAGAAACAGAGACTAGGCAGGAATAAAGGAAAAAGGTGGTATTTATTGGAAAGGCCTTCAGAGGTACACTTTGGGCTCCAGAGGGTCTTTCCTCAGTGGATCCCAAAATGGACAATGACAGCTTACGAGTGCTTCCCACTTTGATATCAGCATCAATTCACCAACCAGAACTCAGCCAAGGATGTGATTTCTCTCAAGCTTGCCCCCCTCTCCCCAAGATGAAGGTTTGCAGTTCTTGTCCTGAGTGTCCTTCGAGAGCAAGTTAGAGGTTTTGTTATGTCTGTCTTAGCATAAGAGAGCAGCACTGAATGAGCTACAGGAAACTTCAGAGTTACACTGGGCAGTACAGGATTGGAAAAATATAAAAGTTAAAACCTAAGGCATCAACTGCAGCAGATCTTTACAGCCCAACCAGCAGCCCTGGGGTGCAAAAGCTGTGATCTCCAGATCTGGAGTTGGCCATGCCCTTGGGAGGGTGGGGGAACACCTGACCTTGGTTTGCTCAACCTCCACAGGGGCTTGGTCTTGCTAGAGAAGGACACGAACTCAACCTGAGGATGAGGGTTGAATAAAGAGATGCCAAGAGCATTTTCCTCTTATTAAGCCTTTGTTCTGCAGTCAGGAGTGTGTGTTTGAGAAAAGGGCAGCACCTGCCCCTGGCACAGGACAGGACATTGATCCAGCTGGGCAGACCCAAGCTGTGCTCACTGCCAGGCCTGTGCTGCAGCAGTGTCACCCCACCCCACATCGACCTGTGCACGTCACACAAAGCCCCACAGGGCACTCAAACCACTTCTCTTCACCTGCCTGAAGAGACAGTTTGGATACAGAACAGAGGCAGTGTTGCCTTAGAATCCAAAGAAAAAAACCCAAACTAAAAAAATAAAACCCAAAATCAAACCACTCTGAGTATTTACAATTCAAGAACCGAGCTGTTTCTGGGGGAAAACATTTTGCCAGAGTGGGGGGAATCTATCTCAGGTCATCTCCTCGTATCTTTTAAAATAATTTTCTTCTCATATCTTTTAAAATCATTTAGGTCATCATAATTAGCTGGAAAATAGAAATGGTATCCCAGTCCCTCCCCCTCTCCATGTCTGTGCATTTTGAGGAGATGCAACAGAAATTGGGGACCAAAAAAGTGTGGGGAGGGAATTACCATGGGTATTTGAGTTCCCAGTTCACCCTTCACCTCCCAGCAAGGTTTAAGAAAAACTGGATTAGTGAAGCTCTCTTTAATGGCTTTTTCCTTGGATTTTAGGAACTGTTACACTGAGTCTTTTGGCAGCCTAGGGAAAGCAGTGGAGAACTCTGTGGATAATTTATCATCCTTAAGGGGGAAAATAGCCAACAAAAAAATCCCACACCACAACCAATCGACCAGAAACTCATTCTAAACTAACCTTTCAGTTAAACAAAACCCACCTAACAGCACAGCAGACCCAGAGGATCCCAAAATCCCTGCACAGAAGCTGTCAGGAAGGATCCCAGCAGGCTGCTGCACCACCACCAGCTCATTTTCCCATGGGCTGGAATTTTGCCTGATCCAAAGGGAGCTCAGTGACACCACCAAGAGCCTGGATGATGCAAGGTAGGAACACAGCTCCTCTGGCCACTGCTGTTTCTCAAAGGGGATTGTGCTGGTGCTTCATTTAACTCCACAATAATCTGGCAATGCAGTTCCCAAGCTGCAAACCCACAGGAGAGATTCTAATCTCAGTGTGTTCGAGGAAGTTTGGAGTGTTTCTCAGTGAAGAAATTCCTCCAATATTCTGAGGCCACAAAAGTTAGCAAAAACCCCACATGAACTCACCAAAACCCCCACACAAACCCCACCAAAAATCCCATTCCAGGCTCCTTTAGTCTCTCCCAAACTGTGGTTCAGACAAGTCCTTGCATTTCCAACTTTCCAACAGTCCCAGAGAGAATTCTTGACTTTTTTACTCTTATGGACAGAGAACAGATGAAAATAAGATTTCCCTCCCTCTCAGCACGTTTGGTTATTTCTGTCCAGAACAACGAATTCCCGAAGTTCTATCTCCCTCTACCGGTGACTTTTTGTGCTCTCACCACACAGAACAAACCCAGGATTACTTCCATCGTTTGGCATGGAATGGTGACTGTTTGCTGCTTCACCAGGAAGCACATGGCAACAGAAGATAAGCTTAAATTAAAGTTGTAGTTATAGAGTACACACTTCCAGTTATGAGGCTGGGAGTGGAGGGTTTAAAGTTTCACTTTAGGTAATAAAATTCTGCTTTCAGCATGGTTTTTTTTTTCAGTGGGGGGATTGGGAAAGGGAGGGCAGGGTGAAGGAAACAAACCCACGGATATTTAATTGGCTGGTACAGTAACAGGGTTCTTATTTTTAGTCTCCTTTACATGATAGATCCATTTTTATTGTACCTTCAAAGCTGGATGATTCAGCTTTCTTGGAGCTGGATGTAAAATACATCCAAGTCTGAGCTGTTTCAGGTCACTCTTCAATTTTTTTTTCCTACTTCGTGACAGTTTAAAACCCCAATTTTCCATTCCCACCACATCTTATCCATGATTATCCACCCCATGCTCATTAAAGGGTTGCAGAGATGGGAGCAACCAACCTGGAAAAGCACCTGAGCTCCAAGAATCCTGGCTGGGCTGGGAATTAACAACTTGGAGAGATCAAAGCAGCACAAGTTGCCAGGAGCCAAAGAGGACATGGGCACCTTCTCACTGCCAGAGCTCCAGAGGAATTCCCAGGCTGGCACATGGAGACCAAGCTCTCCCCAGGCTCCAGGGGGAAGCCAGGACCTGAACTCACCCCTCTGGAGTTTACACCAGGATAATCCATTAAGCTGCTTATTTTCTGCTGCCTCATTCATAACACACCCTCTAAAGGCAAAGGAAAACACAAGGTAGGGGTGGGGAATAAAATAAAAGAGGCTGATTGCATTTAAGAATTTAAATCATTTTATTGCTTTACCTGCCATTAGGACAATCTATAACAAAAGGAATATAATATAATATATTAGCACATACAGTAAATCAGACTTAGAGAGTCAGGTAACAATACAAAAATGGTCCTCTGGTTGACTATAGCTTCCTAGGGCAATAGACTTCATCAATTTGCTGAAGATAGACTAGCAAAAAATTACTTCTAAAGCCCTGAATGTTAGCTAAGGCAAAACTATGCCAATTGTGGTTTCAAACATATTGAAATTGCACACAAAGGTAAAGCTATAACTGTGTTTAATATTTAACTCAGACTTAGCTGATTTATCTTAAAATCTTGTAGGTAAAACTACAAAAGGGAGTAAACAGCAAGCTAAAAAGATGCAGTAGTGAAACTTGATTAGAAAGCCTTATATAAAAAAAAATGTGCATTTTTTTTTTGTGGAGCTCTAACTGGTTTACACAGTTTTTGGTGCTTTAATGTAACACAAAGAACACATATGAAGAAAAAAACCTGCAGAGTTAAAACTTAAGAAAAAAGTTTTACCAAAAAAAGGGAAAAAGAAAAAAAAAAAAGGAACCAAAAAAAGGTAGCATTTGCTTATTCCTTAAGGACTCTGGCAGAAATCCTCTATTCAACACCTCCTGAATAGAGAACTCAAACCACAAGCATTTCAATCCCCTTCTTGGGATTTCAGTTTCAGAAATGCCCTGAAACCTTTTGTAAAGGCTTGATACCTCCAGTATTATTCTGCATCAATTAGCAGACTCTTCCTGATTCTCTCCATGCCTGGGAAAACGTTGGATTTGAATCCACACCACCTCAGAAAGGAAATAAAACGAGGGCTCCATCGTTAAAGTAGTTGCACAACGAATGCCAAACTGCTTGCTGTCACTCCCAAATACAAACCTATGCTACTTGATATAAATTACAGTTTAAAGGAAACCTTAAAAATTGCCTACAATTATTGAACCGTGGAATTCAGTAAAAACTTTTGGGAAGTCTTGGTGAGCACAGAGTAATGGAACACAAAGCTGGGAAATACTGAAATACATTTAAGACTCGGCAACAGATTGAACTTGGAAAAAAAAAATAACATGAGGATGAAATGAGTGTGGTGGGAATTCCATAAGCAAGAAAAGAGAATGCACCTTTTGGCTTTGAATTAGATTTATAGCAAACCATTCTTAAAATGATGAACTGACAGCTCTAAAAACTTAAAACTGAGTGTTGCAGGAAAGGTCAAACATTCATATTTTCTGCCTCACATCAAGAACAATGGAGCTCTACAGACCAGCAATCTTGTCACCTGCAACTGATGCTGGCCAAAACACTCAGCATTTATTTTCCCTGCTAACAAAGGGTCACTTGAATAGATGGTGATTCTTTAAAAGTCAACTGAGGATTAACAGAACAGTTCACAAGGAAAATCAAATGTTTGCTTTTGACTCCTACACCAATCTAAGCACTCAAACAGTACTAACAGCTGGACAGCTGCACCATTCTTACACCAATCTATGTACTAGAGACCAAAGTCAGGCATTTAATGTAGCATTTGGTTCTTGCCACTTGGAACAGTTTTAAATGGCAAATCTATGGCTGGAGAAAGAACAAGTGGAAAAGATCAGTTGCGGCAAGTCAGCAAATGGATCAACAACTGCAGTAGTTCACCAGAACTATTAACCTGGAAAGCTTTTGATTTACACTTGACAAGAACAGAACTAAGCAATCTTAAACCAGCAGACACAGGAACAATTATACTGGTAAATTCCAACTGTGGCTTTCTTAGCAGCTGATGCCTCACGATTGAACCCAGGATTACAGTACCCAGAAAATGAAAAAGAAACCCAGAAAACCCCAAGCCCCAAGAAGCTCAATTGTAGCTCTCATGTGAAAAGAAATACAGCAGGTGATGACCACAGCCTTAAAATCTGTCCAACAATTTGAGAAACACCTTTAAAAGAACTTTTTCCCCCCCCTTTACTGTCACCTCCTCACTCTATGGCAATGGCGTGGTGCCAGGAAGTCTCTCCCTCGCTGCAGCAAGGCTGCACTGGCCTGAGTTGGACACTGGTGCACAGAGAGAAGCAAATGTCTCCACTGAATTTTTTCTATTAATTTAATGGGACAGAGAGCACAAAAATAATATGCTCTAAATTAATGACAGTGCCATGATAAGCAGTTTATTTTTTTTTCTTTTTTTTTTTTTACTTTTTTTTCTTTTTTTTTCTTTTTTTTTATGTTTTTAACTGGACAGGAAGCTGTAAATGCCAGTGATGATGTGACTCTGCACAAGGGAAAAGAAAGCAGTCTGCATTCGTGAAGCATGGCTTGGACAGGGAGGAAGGTTTCAGACAGACAGTGATACAAAACTGTTGTACTGCTGGATGTTCCTCTTGAGGATATCCGAGCAGGGACCCAGCACACGCTCGAACCGGGGCCGGTCCAGCTTCACACATTTCAAGGGGCCACGAGCCACGACGGTGGCAGCACGAGGACGGTTCATCAGCAGAGCAATCTCACCTGGGACAGCACAAAGAGGGAACAGAGTTACCACTGGGCAGGCAAAAGAGGCAAAGAAACGACCCTGCTCCATTTCAAATGGCAGAAAAGGTAATTCAGGCTTTAGCACTGCTCAGAACAAGTACCTGGGAGTTATGTTAGAAGCAACTGTGAAGGCAGTTTAAAAAACAAAAACCTACTTGATGATTGTGTTGTTAAAAAGCCTGTCCACATTCGAGTCTCTCTGAAAAAAAATGCCTAAAAATGTTTCAGTGCTGTGTCTGTCTGAGAAAAGGTCATGTTTCAATCTACCATGCAATTTTCCTAGCCAACAAGTAGTTATTTTTCTAATAGTACTGCTCAATTCTGGTGTTTCTAGGAAACTCAGGACAACAAGAGCATGGTTCTGAAGTAAACAAACAAATAAAACATTCATGCACCAGAGAGAAGCCTTTGATCCTTTGCTGGCCAGAAGAGACTCTGACTTTGTCATGGGGCTGTGGAAAATGAGCATTTTCAAGTCCCACTCGATTCCCATTTCTTAAGTGTTGCACAAACATGTCAAAAGCTTTATTTCAACTGCTAAGCAACATATTTGGAAATGAAAAATTCAACAAGCCCCTGTTATCAGCAACGGAAACAACCCCTAACATTCCTGCAACAAGCATGGGAGAAACCACAGCAGCAACTTTTGGGATTTGTTTGCCTGGTTTTGAACTGAAGTTGAGTTCTTTCCATGCTCAGGACTGAGGAAAGAACTCACTGATCCTTGGAGAACACTTTTGCCTGCATTATCAGAAGGGATGTTCAAAAGAAATGAGAAAAGCTCTTCCTCTGTGCCCAATTAAAACTCCTGAACTCAGTGGCCTCCAAGAGGCTTGCAAAAGAATGAGGAGCTTGTAAGGGAGAGTTAAAGCCCTGAAGGAAAGGTCTGCAGCACCTAAACACAATGACTGTGATAATATTTAGTTTTAGAGAGGGAAACTCTAGAGAACACAGAGGGGAATATTAGAAAACATGAAATGACAGAGACAGAATGAAGTCTTGTCCTAGATCCTGAGCTAAGCAGACCTTTGGGCAGAGCCCATGCACTCAAGTCCATCCCACTTCAGGCCTTGCAACAGAGGATTTGCTGCTTACATCATCTACAGAGCTGAAAACCTGGACAAGCAAAAAGTTTTAGCAAGAGAAAGGAGAAACCACCTAAAACATGAGAAGAAAGTAGGGGCTTTTGAGAGGGAGAGGGCTGTATTTAACCATTAAACAGCAGGTTCTGACCAGGTTCCTTTCTGACCTGGAGAACAGAAAGCCAAGGAAGGAATTTTCTTATTTGACTGCTGCCTTCAGCTGCATAATGAGTGACTAGAGAGACAAACCCAGGCTGCACAGTGAGACAGAGAGAAAGCAACAGGCTGCAGAACAGGAAATTCTTGTCAGGCATGAAGCAAAAACCTCTCCACAACAAGGCTGGTTAGACAGAGAAAGGAATTGCCCAGAGAGGCTGTGGGATCTCCATCCCTGGAGACACAAGAAACTCAACTGGACACAGCCCTGAGGAATACCATGTCATCTCAAATTTAGCTCTGCTCAGGGCAGGGAGGTCAGGCCAAATCATCACCAGGCCTCTTCTACGTTCAAGTGGTGTGGAACAATCACATCCTGAGTGCACACCCGAGTGCCAAGTGACTCTGACACCCACCCAACACTGAGAGCAACCACGGGAGCCCAAAACAGTAATTAAGCAAATCCATCTCATCTCTGCCATTGACACAGCACAGACAGAATGGTGACAGTGGTGTCTGCAGCCACACTTGTCACAACATAACTCACCAAAGTAATCAGAAGGTCCCAGTCTGCCCACTTCAACGAATTCCTCATTTTCTGAGCGACGCTGTAACACTGCAGCTGTGCCCTTCAATGAATCACAGCAGTCAAACAACTGGAATTGCCAGCATCACTCCACACACTGCATTTCACACAGAATCAGCTGCTTTGCACAAATAACTGTTTTGATGCCTCAGTTAAAAAACCACTTTGCAGTCCTTGCACAGTTCACCTAGCTGCTTTATAAGAACAACTGCTCCTCTCCTCTCTAAGCATAAAACATCTTGAAAATTTACTTATCCACGGCAGTGACTTCTTCCTGGTTTTCCTCATAACAGTAGGATTATTATAACATGACTAGCAAAAACTTCAAAAAAACCACAAACCACCAGACAGAAGACAAGGACACCACTAGGAAGGCATTACCAGCTATCTAGAACAGGTCTCTACTCCTCTGAAAAAGATAAACTGCTTTCAGTCAGAAACTTGTTAGTTTTTTCCTTGAAGTACAATTTGTGAAAATACCAAAACTAAATCCAAGCTACTGCATGTCCAGCAAGACCACATTTCTTTAGGGATTCTCTGGAAGCACATTTTTACATTTTATTCTTCTCCAAGTGCCTGCTTAGGGACACAATAAAAAAAAAAGTCAAGTTCTGAGCTTTTAATTTTGACCTTACTTACCTCTAAGATAATGAAGAACTCATCTCCTGGCTCTCCCTGGACCACAATCTTCTGCCCATCCTCAAACTGTACTGGTTCCAAGGCATCAGCCACAGTGAGACGCTCCCACTTGTCCAGAGATTCTACAGATTAAAGAGTTCAGCATTAGATTATCTTCTCAAGGCACAAATTACACCTTTTGCTCTGTATTTATACAGAAGTCAGTGTATTTCTGGCTGCATCTGTGCATCAGTGATCAAGACCTGAATTATTCTGGATTGATGCAGAGAAGCAGTTGTGATGAATTACCACAACAGCCTGTAATCATCTTAATGCTGGGTAACAGCTTCATTACAATGTGGCAATTGATTCCACTCCAGAACAAAAATCTTCTCACTTACCCAATATAGATACTTTACTAAGGAATTTCTCATACATATTTCTCTTTCTCAAAGTATTTCCCTATAAAAAAAAAAAAAGGAAGCACACAAAGTAAGTTTTCTTTCTACTCCAAATAAAATTCAAGACACAAACAAATTTAACCAGACACAGTGTTCTGTCTCACAGACCCCAAACCCACAAGACGAAATGTTTTGAAATTGAGTTCTCTCAGTAAAATTCCAGTTGAGCAACATTCCAAAAGTACCCAGCATTTATTGCAGCCTTGCTACACACTCAGTTCAGTTTAATACTGGTATTGTTTTGCTCACTAATGCCAAGATTCCCCCTTGCCCTGTGCCTGAGAGATGCACGTTGAGCAATCAGCTTTCTGATTACAGACGAGACAGCAGGATTTGGAATAAATTACTCCAGCAAAAAACAGGCACAGGCAGAAGGTCAGATACCCAGGATACATAAACCCCAAAGCATAACTGCAGGGTATGAGGGGTACTTGCCATCAGGATCCTCCTGTAGCTGTCCCTGTCAATGCCCCACAACTTGACGTTCGTCTTGGCTTTGACCGTGGCAGCTCGGGGGGTGCCGTAGATGAGGGCGAGCTCTCCAAAGCTGCCCCCCTCGCCCACGCTGGTCGCCCACTCGCTGTTCACGTAAACCTGCAAGGCACAGCGTGGTCAGACACAGCTCAGCTTCCTGCTGCTCTCCATTCCCTTGGTGGTAAAAGGAAATCTGTACAGAGTTGATCGTTTCAGGGTTTTATCAACGCTTCAAAGCCAGCACGGTTTGTGCTCTCGCTGACAAAGGGACTCTCTTCTACATCTCATGCACACACTCTGTACCCACAGACTCCTGAGAAATAACATCTCAACAAGGTCTGTGTCATAAAGAGCTGTGAATTAGCTGGGCTGGAAAATAAAAAGTCTGGTTGTTCCTAAAGCCTGTCCCACACCTCATCTCCACCCTGCACTCGTAAAACATCTGTATTGTGTCCAAATCATTCCTTTTGAAACTCACTCTGTGCAGCCAGACTGAGCCATTAAGGACCAAAACAGACTTCTGTTAGTAAGAATTTAAAATGAGAAAATCTGCTAAAGGCAGAGTCTGTAGAAGAGGCCTATCAATATCAGAGTATTCTTCTGCTAGGAATGAACATATCATTAATAAATTACAAGGAATGCTTACATCCATTTCTCCTTGATCAACAACATAGAAGTTATCACCTTCATCACCTAAAGAAGAGAAGAAAACAGTTGAATATACACTAAATTGAATATACTAAGAAAGAACTGGCATCTCTGCCAACTTTGATGTTTAGACTCCAATAAGGTTGACAAAT
Organism: Erpornis zantholeuca; assembly: GCA_013400515.1. Classification (NCBI taxonomy): domain Eukaryota; kingdom Metazoa; phylum Chordata; class Aves; order Passeriformes; family Timaliidae; genus Erpornis; species Erpornis zantholeuca. The sequence continues at coordinate 196,781 of VZTN01024299.1, read as the reverse complement.
TTTTGCACAGTTTGCAGGGTGAAATGTCACATATTGCTTATCTCACACTCCTCTCAGCCATGTGAAAGGGGACATCTATTGGTATCCAGGAGATCAGCAGCAACTCCAGGATTACTGGAAAGGCGAACCAGATCCATAAATTCACATAACATTTCTACAGAGTCATCAAAGGACAATATTCCCAACAGATAATCTACTCAAGGAAGCCACATCTTCCTCCAGTGGCTCCCACTCCTCACTTCAGCGTGAGCCGTGCTTCAGGGAATGCAACAAGAAATTGTCTGGCTGCAGTGACCCTGCTTTTCTATCAAAAAATAGACACAAACTAACAGGAGCACTAGAGCAGAGCCTGCTGCCCACCTCCAGTGATTCCCCAGGGCACACACTGTCACTTGCCTTGCTGGATGACAGTCTCTCCTGCGATGTAAGTGACAGGGAACATCGCATCGAAGATGTCACTGAAGGAGAGGACACCAAAATCAGACAAAATCCTGCACAACTCCACACATCTCTACCCCCAACCCATCAATGCTGCTCCCAGAGCTCTGTGTGGTTCCACTGACCACTGTAAAGTCACTGCAGATTTGTGACACATTGAGCTCTTCTGAACTCTGCACTTCCACAAACCTTAACCCCACAAAGATTTCCTCCTACCTCCTCTCATTATCATCAAGATGGGTAAACAGAACATTCTTCTCAATAGCTTTTGCCAAAGCAGCCATGGTTTTATAATCCTTTGGAATAACCTAGGAGAGAATCAGAGAAAGCAAATGGTTAATTTTTTTCATGAAAGATTTCTGCATTTCCCATAGTAAATAAACAAATTGCTACAAAACACTGGCTGAGTTTTTCCATTTTCTTTCAAGCACTATAAATACAACCCCAAATATAGTCAATGTTTACAGACAGTTTGAACACAAGGAAAATGTGATCTTGTCTTATTTTATGCAACTGAAAAGCATAATTCCATGCTCAGTTCATAAGTTTTTTTTTGCAAGAGGACAAATATCTGTTCAACCTGTGTTCTCCTGGGAACAGCAGCAAGTCTGCTCTGCCATTAGGCCAAATGTTGTTGCAGCTGCCAAATAACTGGAAGCACATTATATATAATATATCTAAATATATGCACATCTAAATACACAACTTCAAAGGGAACAGGTCTAAGTAATGCACGAATGGTTTAATTGCATGATAGGTTATTCTGCCCTCCAGTTAAACAGCCACACACACAGGTCTGCTTTTTACAGCAATTATGACATAACAGGCTCCAGGAGCCTGCTGTTATTCAATACTCTGGATAGGAGGTGGGTTTACATAAACTCCTGGATTGTGCACATAATTTTTAGCAGTGTTTAAGAGTCAGAGCACCTTTCTAACATAAGAGGCAGCATCCTCTTCTGTGTAGACTTCTGCACTGATGGCCCCACGTCGTGATCGATATTTAACCACAGGGTTGAGGGGAGGAGGAGGGGAGATCTCATCCTCCCGGGAGTCGGAGCGAGAACCAGACTTCAGCTGATTCAACAACTGCTTTGTTTCCTCCTAAACAGGAAGGAAGACATGTTTGTGTCACATAATCCAAAGGGGGAAAAAAAAAAAGTAGATATATATCATGTTCCAGCCCAGCCTGCCAACACCAGGGAGCTTCCTGTGTACCATTATTCCCACATTAAGGCAAACAGGAGACTGCAGCATGCAACATCAAAGGCCTTTCAAAACACGTGGTAGATGTGCCTTTCATTCCTACCAGTCACATCACAGTGGTGTTTATTTTATTGAGTTATTCTCCATTTATTAAACTATTAGTGTGAACAGGTTGATTCCACTTTCTGCCAGTGTATTCAGCAGGTGATGAAGACATTCCCCAAATGCTGAAGGCACTTCCCCAGCTGCAACCCCCCCCGAGTTCCTCCCCTCAGCTGCGAGGTGTAAAAGCCTTTTTGGAGTTGAAAGACAGAAGAGCAATTCCTCAGAAATCCATGTTACATGAGAAGCTTTTGAAAGAGGTTGAGTCATGGACCAACTTGATACTCATTAACCAACATTTATTTTAGGAGAAAGAAACATGAACACTGCTTTCAAAAGAGCTGGAGGAAGGATGCTGGAGGCCAAAGTGGGATTTTTTTATGCAAACCACATGCAAACCTTGCACAAGGTTACATGTTTTCCTTATTTCCCCCAGTTACTTACTGTGCTGTAGTGATACTGTAGAAGACCAGGGTACTTACAACAAAACAAATCCTCATTAACTTGACACACAGAAATTTGATTCTTCCTAAGATTCACTTCAATCAACTAAAATCAGATTAAAAACAAACCAGCCAACCCTGGAGTCAGAGCACTGACATCATAACAGCTCAAATGACTCTCCCAGCATTAGGAAACAGAGGTTTGGGACATTCTGTAAAAGAACAAGGATTCGTCTGTTCTCCCAGAGCTCCAGCTCTTGGAAACTCTGGGTTTGTCCCAGTGTCCTTGATCCCAGCTGGGCAGTGAGGCTCTGGATAACAGCACCAGCCTGAGGAAAGAGCCATGGGACAACCATTCCTGGGAGTTTACATTCCCCCTCTCCCAGAGCCAAGGAGCTCCACCGCCTCACGTTTCACTTCCTGCTCTTTGCCCATTGATAAAATGGTGCCACATTTCCCAAGGATGGGAGCAAAATGTATTTAAAACTCGTTTCTGTCGTCTGATTTTAGAGGAGCAAGTCTTGACAGAGATGAAATTAAAAATAGCCTGAGCAGTAATAAGTGTTTGGTGTAAACTGCCTCACCATCGACCACAGAACATGTTTGTTCACATACAAAATACTTAACCCATAAAAGACACTTTTTAAAAAAGTGAACACCAGCTGCTGGGATTTTTCCAGTACACATAAAATATTAAATATTGTGATCAGAGATTGAATCACTTTAGCAGCACTTAGTGAGGGAGCTGTTATCAAAACACTCTTCAAGAGACTCCTTAAGGCAATGCCCCACTCAGGGAGAAGGAAACTGCACTAACACAAAAAAATACAACTTGTAGTTTCTGTCTGACCCAAAATTTAATATTAACATTTTTTTAGTATAGTAAGGTAGGGGATGGACACAGAAATAAGCTACAGGTGGGTAAGATAATGTATTAATTTAAAGTATACCAGTTATTCTAAATAGCTCATACACACACTCACCAAGAAGATTCTCCCTAAAGGAGACAAATCATAGAACAGAACCATAGAATGAAGGTTAAAAAGACCTCCAAGATAATCAACTCCAAACACCACTGTGTCAACTAAACCATAAATCTCCAGATATTCATATTACACCCTGCCAGATAACCCTGTGCCATGGTGTGCCATCCTACAATCCCAGCTTTTATCTTTCTAATATACACCTTTTATAATTTCTGACACTGAACCACAATTATTACACCAACAGATCAGAGAAAAATTACAGTATGACCTGAAGAAAGAGTAGCAGTTGTTATTCTCAGATACCTTTGGATTTGGACAGTGTTTATGAGAAAAAGGTGTTCAAGTCTAGAAACTCCTCACATTAAACATACAGTGGATAAAGACACTCAGTTTGCTCTGTATTCATCAGTATAAACATTCCCAGGATTTGAGAAGGATTTAGGAATAAAGTTCATCTATTCATTACATCCAAGTGTTGATCCTGGTCTTTCAGCTGATGAGGCAGTTCACAGTTTTCAGTGTCAGTCAGGAACTGCAAACCTTATTTTTCCTGACAAATAACAGATGTTTATTAAGTCCAGTTAAATTATTACAAGTAATATTGAAGTGATGACAGTTCACATACTCATATTTAAGTCTATCAGCTACTGAAGAAGACCTTCACAATTTCAGAATTATGGTGTACACTGCTAATTGTCTGCACCAGACACACTCTCAACTTCTTCTGGGTAATTAGTACTTCATTTGTATCATATTAAAAAATCCCCAAACATTCAGAAGCTAAAAAAACATTTTTTAAAAAGCTCTGCCATAAATTCACAATTGCACAGTATACCCTTCTAAACTAGCTTGTTTTGCAAAAGAAACACTCAGGAAAATGGAAAAATATTCAGATAATTCAGATATCTGAGCAGGGCAGGTGGTGGGGAACAGGGACAGTGACTACATGTCCATCACACTTCCTAATTGCAGCTTTCTATAAATCCTGATGTGCACATAACTGCATCACACACAATATTTCAACCATGCACTTATTCCAGAGGACAGTCATGTCCAACAGCCAGGATTCATCTGGCAGGCTGCAATAATGATCTCTACATTAAATTTCCATAGCTCAAGCTGCATTACACAGCCCAGCCCTGCACTGGAGAGCTATTACAGCTCTTAGCAGGTATTGGTATTACCAGACATGTTTGCCCAGCAAAGAGAACAGAGGCCTTTGCACACCACAAACAGATAAAATAAAACCATTTATACAATCTATGTGTAGTAATTAGATTCATCTAACAGCTTTCATAACCCAGAAGAGGACATTTGAATTCCTATAGTAGCTGTAACAATCTCAGAGGCAGCAATTTTAATGTTTCTGAACAGAAATTCTAAAGAATGTTTAAATTTCTCCAACATATTTTAATAACATGCCAGTGAATCAGCTCTGTTTGTGTGCAAGTGGAAGACATGACTTGTCAAGAGAATGAGAGAGAAAATAGCAACCTCACTTCAGTTTTCAATGGCATTCCTTCAAAAATCCATCTTAAAAAAATAAAATACTGGATGATAATGAGGTTGAGATAGTGGAGACACAAAGAGATGGAAATTCAGAAAGCACATTGAAAAGTTGCTCTGCTTTATTACAGATGTAAAAGACATGATTTTGGGAGGTGCAGCAGATTGAGTTTCAGGCATTTCTGCTGTAGCAGAGCTGAGGACTGGGTTGGAGCTGGTTAATAACAGTACTGAGCATTTGTGCTCTCCATACAAGGACAGCAGGAGTTTCCTGCCCAGCACAGGATGTTCACTGCTCTGTTACCTGATAGCTGTGGAGGTACCACATCACCTGCATCAACTCAGCCCAGCCCAAGCTGAGTGGGGAAACCACCCAGAGGAAGCTGCAGCAAGTTTTAAATCCTAGGAGGCAAGAAAAAAATGCTCCAGTTTCACTTGTAGCTACACCTTCACTAGAGGGCACTTGGAACCCATGAGGAAAGACCCTGACCAAAATTGTGAGAGCAATTTAGGGGGAAAAATCATTACCTAACCAGTTTTATTTTCAGCTTCAGTGTAGGCTGACCAAGTACACAGAGAGCCAATGTGCACCAGAATAAAATCATCAGCTTATTAAATTCCAACATTCATGTCATTAAATTCAGAGCTGGACTTGCTGTCTTGCTAAAAAACAAATTAATTATTTTATTATAATTATTATATTTTATTATATAAAATAATTCCAAAATACTGCATGTTGACAATAAATCCACTGCACAAAAGCACCCAAATAATCCCATTTTATATCCCCACATATGGATTGGTTTAGGATTTATTCTAAGCACAGCAATGCAGTTTACTTCATAAAATGTTCTCTATCGATACTTGTGTTGATGTTTTAAAAATTCCCAACCCAGCAATACTTTGAAACTCAAGAATCCCAGGAGGGGAATGAGGCATTGCAATGGGCAGGAACAAAGGATTTCTAAGAACCTCATTATTCACTAGTTTATTGCTGATACTCACACACACACCCCAAAAATAATCAGAGCTCTTCATTTCATAAGCCAAGTGTTCTCCAAATACATTATGAGTTATAGCAGGTATTCTGCACCCCTTAGTCATTCTCTAGTATTTATCCTGAACACTTCCATTAAAATACAATTTCCACCAGATACATTTATGATCTCCAGTGTTAATTTCCTTCTTCTTTACAACAGCAATTAGTAACTCACTAGAACAAAAAAATAAGATCACTATCTAACTGCCCTATAGAAGTACTGAGAGCAGCACCTGCCAACAACTGCTGCACAAGGTCACAGCTGCATTATTTACTAATTCCATGTTCTGACTGCAGTTGTATCCAACCTTTCCTCTGCACAAGCCTTTAATTTTCCCATTTCCACTGCAGCTTCTCTTCCTACCTGCTTAGATATCAGAATACAAAACTAACAGGTCAGAAGAGTGTGAAATCACTATTTCAACTACGAATGCTTTCCATTCCTGAGATCCCAGAATGCTTCCAACAACAACAAAAACACCAAAGGGACCTCAGAACAAAGACCAGAAGACACCAACACTGAACTCCCAAGAGAAGGCAGAAACAGGCTCACTCTTCCAGAGATCTGGAATGCAAATGCTTCCATTTGACTTCGACCAGGCATCAGGATAATACTGCTGGCACCACTTCTGTGCTCTACCCAAATTACTGGAAATCAATATAAGAATCCAAATGCCATCACCAGCCAAGGTCAAACTCCACAGTTCTCCAGCTCCAGACATGCCCATGCATGCTGTGTATCAGCCTCCACGAGTAAGCATTAGACTGGGATCACATCTACCTCCCAGCTGGATAAGTCTCTTTGTCAGCTTATATTCTGCCCTTATATTATGCTTTGGTATGACAGAGGTGCATAAACTGCTGGAAAACAGGATCTGTTTTCCTAAAGCACCACTTCCAATTTCAAACAGCCAACACAGACACTAGTCAAATTTGCAGCTAGGCCCCTAAATGACAAAGACACATTTAAATTTAAGTTGTTCCCCTCTACTTCCCTCCCATTCTGTATTTTTACCTTCTCCAATCTTTCAAAGTATTCTCTGATGAATCCCATGGGTCTTTCAGGTCTCACTGTGCATAACTGTACAATGCAATCCTTCAGCAGCTGCTGGATGTTGTGTTTCTGGATGTAAAGTTCACATTCCCGAAGGCTCCGCTCCTCCTCACTGCTGCTGCTGCTGGAAGCTGCCATTGCTGAAGGGAAGAGAAGGAGAAGGTCAAGTAACCACTGGAAACAAAGATGCTGCTGCCTAAAACAAAGTTATGCCATATTATCTTACTGATACCACAGCAAAAAACCACCTTTGCCTACCAGAGCAGTAATTACAGAAAATGCTGTGAACTTTTTTAGAATCTGGAAAGAAATCAAAAATCAAAATTCTGGGGGCCACAGGCAGAAAAGGAAAGGCATTTGGTTGAGCTGAAAAAGCTTCAACTCAAGCTCTGTGAGCGCTCCAAGTGAGGGAAGATTCCACCTGAACTTCCTGCTGCTTAAACTGAGCATTTTGTAGGACTGGAGGCTCACGTCAGGAGCTGCGTGGTCTGTGTGGGGTCATGGGGATGGATGATGGCCAGGAGAGAGGTGGGTGGAAGCTGGAAATGTGAGAGGCCAAGCACGACCAGTATTCGGAAGTGAAACATGTTCAGGTTGAAGCCAAAGCCAGGTCTTCAAATGTCAAGGCAGAGTCTCCTAACGGAAGTTATGGATTACAGGCATCATTCCTAAAAACTCCTGTGTAATTTAAACCTGTTCATGCCTCACTGCTTATTTCACGGATACACTGCAATCCCAAAAATACCTCTTCAACTGTAAATCATGAAGAGTGCAGCTTTAAACATCTGTTATGATGCCATGTTTTCAAATGACTTCATAAGCTCAGCTGTGACACTTTCAAAAATGTTCTTAAGCAGTTTTTTCTCCCCTTTTTGTATTGGGTTTCCATGGCCAGATTTGGGGGGCTGTAGGGGGGCTACTGTGAGAATCTGCTGACAGCTGGAGCTAATGTGAGAGCACCAAGATGAAACTGCCACTGGCCAAGGCTGAGCCCACCAGTGGCAGAGCCTTTGTTACTTAAGGAGGAAGAAGAAATGGCTACTTCAGCCACAGAGCAGTGGGGATATATGGGCAAAACAGCCCTGTAGCCCCGAGGCCAGTGCAGGAGGTGCTCCAGGCCCTGGAGCATATATTCCCTGTGATACAGCCCATGGTGAGACAACTGTGCCATGCAGCCAAGCGAGGTCCATGGGGAAACAAAGATCCACCCACAGCCCCTGGAGATCCATGGGAGAGCAAAGATTCACCCACAGCCCCTAGAGATGCATGGGGGACTTCCACCCACAGCCCCTGGAGAACCAAAGGGGAGCAGAGATTCACCTACACCCTCTGGAGGACCCCACACTGGAGCAGAGCAATGCACGGAGTGTGACCCCACGGGAATCCCATGCTGGAGTGGTTTTCTGTCAGCACTTGTGACCAAGGAAGGGAAATGAGGCTGGAGCAGTGCATGGAGAGCTGCAGCCTGCAGGAAGGACTCATCCTGGAGAAGCCCATGGAGGACTGTCTCCCATGGGGAAGGTGTGAGGAGTCCTCCCCTGAGCAGGATGGAGCAGCAGAAACAACGTGTGACAAACTGACTGCAGTCCCCATCCTCTGGGGTGGCGGGGGGAAAAGAAAATCAGGAGTAAAGTTAAGGCTGGAAAGAAGGGAGAGGGCCAGGAAAACATCTGTTAGATTTGGCTTTATTTCTCATTATCCTACTCAAATTTAATTAGTTTAATTTATTACCAATTTCCCTAAGTCGAGTCTGTTTTGCCCAAGATGGTGAGTGGTGAGTGATCTCTCCCTCATCTCAGTCCAGGAGCCTTTCCTTATATTTTCCTTCTGTTGTTGAGTTGAGGAGGGCAGTGATGGAGCAGTTTTGGTGGGTGCTTAGCATCTAGCCTGGCTCAGCCCACCACACAGTTATAAAACCATTTTAAAACATATTCTTTACATGTAAACATATACAGACACACATTTCATGTTATTTTTTGCATAAGAAAATGAACACTCTGAGAGTTAAAGAAATGGGAAAGAATTTCTCAGGGCATTTTTGGATGAAATATAAAGGAAGTTACCTGGTACAGGGAGTGTGGAAACAGCTTATTAATGTGCAGTAAGATATGTTGATCCCGGGATCAGCTTTTGAAAGGGAAAAAACGGATTCAGTCAAAATAATTTTGAGAAATGACAAGTCATTGAAGTCACATCATGGGTTTTATCCTGCTGAGGTAGCAGCAGGAAAACCCAGGGCACAGAGGCAACATGACAATGTGCCCCTCCGAATCCTGCTGCTGGAGATTACAGAAGGCTCCGAGCTAATATGGAATTACCAACACTTCTAACAGGTTTCATTCCTGTCACACTTAATCCCTGCCCGAGCACACACACACACACGTGTATTGTGCATTGCATAAACACAAAGCGTGGCCTTCCCACGGGCTGAAAAAGCGCCGAGAAGTTCTCCAGTTACTCCTTTTGTTTTGTCAGCCCGCACGGTGAAGGTCAGCGCTAATTAAACAGCCCCGGAGAACCCCGGGGGCTCCGTGACCGCCCGCAAATTACGCTCCATGAGCAGACACGGGCACGGACCACGCGAGAAGGGCAAGACCGGTGCAGGAAATGCGCTATCACGGGCAAAATGAAAACTCCGGTATTTCTACGAGGCATTTTTTCTGCACATTCTCAAAGCTCCCCCGAGCCCCCCAAGGCGTGGCTGCCCCGCCCAGCCCAGCCCAGCCCAGCCCGTCCCTCACGCAGCGCGGGGCTGCGGCCGCTTCAGACCCGGTACCGCCGGGGCGGAGGACACGGAGCGAGGGGGCACAACCCGCGGCCCCGAAGATCCG
>VZTN01024299.1:132009-186714 GCA_013400515.1 Erpornis zantholeuca | reverse complement strand
AGAGGAGTGGGATCCCCTGAGGAAGCGGGAATGGCGAGAGGAGAGCGATTCCATGAGGGAGCGGGAATGGCGAGAGGAGTGGGATCCCCTGAGGGAGCGGGAATGGCGAGAGGAGAGCGATTCCCTGAGGGAGCGGGAATGGCGAGAGGAGTGGGATCCCCTGAGGAAGCGGGAATGGCGAGAGGAGAGCGATTCCATGAGGGAGCGGGAATGGCGAGAGGAGAGCGATTCCATGAGGAAGCGGGAATGGCAGAGGAGTGGGATCCCCTGAGGAAGCGGGAATGGCGAGAGGAGAGCGATTCCATGAGGGAGCGGGAATGGCGAGAGGAGTGGGATCCCCTGAGGGAGCGGGAATGGCGAGAGGAGAGCGATTCTATGAGGGAGCGGGAATGGCGAGAGGAGTGGGATCCCGTGAGGGGAACGGGACCCGCCGAGTCATCAGTTCCACACTGACACGGCCGCGGGTGCTGGTGAACCCCGGCCTGGAAAGGACCCGGTTAAGAGATCGGAGATTGTTGTAGGTGGAGGGAAATAAATGATATTCAAGTTTGGCAAAGATTTCACTATAACCGATGTAAATCCGCGTAGGGAATTATTTCTTGTGTCTCTATTGCTGAGATGAGCTCTTTGACTCCCTTCACTTTGTCTACTCAAAGCTGCAAGAAATCACGTAAAGTAAGAAGTCACCAAATATCCGGGCTGTGCTGGCTGGGCTCGGGAAGGAGAAATGATCCCTAAAAATGAGCCCTGAATTGCACATTTGCTGACCTTGCAACACAGAACGTAACACAGCTTTTTACTCTAATGTTACATCATTTCAACCAACGCTCACCTGTGCTTAACCCGTATGGGAGAATCACGTAATGTACAATGAGAATTACTCTCAATAGCAAGAGTTTAATGTATATTTTGATATAAGAAGGTATTTGTGGTGTTTTCACAGTGATACACAAGCCATCAGGAACTACCTGCTGTGGGGTTTCTTGCTTATTAGCTCTTATATTAAAGAAATAAAGAGTAATAGCTTGGGGTGTAGATTTTGGACCTGCATTTCCAAATGACCCAGTCCAACCCCTGAGCTCACATTCCCCAAATCTTTGATAACTTCTGTCTGATCTGGGTTAATTAAAAGCCAGGGTCCAGGATTTTCTGACAATAAGCCCAAAGCTGGTACTTTATTGAAAAATATAAATAAGAATCATTAATATTTGTGAAACTGTCAGAGTACAGTGTCAAAGTACCAAATTATTCGCTCACCTGGTTATAGAACAGTTCCTTCTGTAACTCAAAACTACTGGAAATTTCTGAACACCACAAAAAGTCGTCTGCATTCCCACCTACAGATTTCTTTTTCGGCTTTTTACCTTCCCTTTTTTTCTTTACAAGCTGCCTGCTAATGTCACATCTCACTCCTCCTTGTTTGGACAAGTCCCATTGCTGTTTTGGGATAGATCCCATCTGGAACAAAGCTTGGCCCCGTGTGTGAAACCTGTTCTGCAACGTTCTCCCTCTCAGGGAAACAAGTATTCCGTTGTACAGCGTTGATGCAATTCCTGCCGGAGCCCTGGAGCCAGGAGAGCGAGGAAGGGAACAGAACCAGCTTTCAGGAGGAGCCTTGTGATGCCAGTCCAGGGTCACTGGACTTCTGTGAAGTCTCAGCTTCCCCCAGTGAGTCAGCACTGATTGATCTTTCAGACTTAAATCACACTTCCAGAAGCTGATGCTCCTACATCCCCATGTGTTAATTCTCACACCACCGAAGACGTAAGGGAAATTAAAAGCAAACAAAGCCTTGTTCCATTTGGTCTGGTCTGAATTATAGTCAGATCCTGGCCTTAACCATCTAATTAAACGTTCCTGAGTAAATAACTCGCATTACCGTCAGTGCTATTCCCACAACTTTCATTTCAAACAACTTCATGCATCAGTTTCTCATGGAGCAATCTGCAGCCCAGGGCTGAGACTGCTGGAGAGCAGAGCAGCAGGGGGAAAGTGTGTGTGAACCAAGGTGGGAGAGCACAGACGTCACCTACCCCTGCTGTGTGCGTGGAACAGAAAGAGCTGCTTGGGAGGTATGTCAGTGACAGCCAAGTTAACAGTGCCTGTGGGGAGCTGGGGTGCCACACGGGAGCAGGAGTGCCAGGCCTTCTACTGAAGGCACCACCCAACTTAGGACCACGTTCTGTGAGGTGCCACCATCCTGGAGCAGCCTCTGGGGCTGAATTCAAATGAATCAAATGAGTGGCAGATTGAAGCAGCCTATGGTTTTGTCACACACACAGAGTTTTAGCTGTTAAGTCATGCCATGTCCACCACCCTTGAGGTGCAAAAGGGGTTTCAAAGAGGCAGAGCACAACCTGGAACACTCCTGATCGGTGTGACTGCAGCGTGTGCACTGTCTTGGGGTGGGGTGCGTGGGGAATGAAGAAGTTTTTGTGGTACAGAAAGGTTTCATCTACAAACAGAAGCTGCCATTAGCCCAAAGAGCCCTAAAATCTACATCAGAGAACCAGTAGAATTAAGACCTGTGAGCTTACTGTGGACCATGACATGTCAGAGGTAGAGTTCACGCTGCGTCCTTTGGGTTTGGCTCCTTGTATTTTATTTAAGCTTTAACTAGCACTGAAAATAACCCTCTCTTGTTGCTGCATACCTTGGCTCACTGCACCATACAGTGATTCATAGGAAGATCCATAGATTAGAAACCAAAACACACAAAAATACATTCTCATTTAACAATAGATTACTTGAAAACTTCTGGGTTCCAGGCCAAACTTTGGGGTTGACTGTAGGAACTTGACAGCTTTCAGTGTGACACTCCAGTGTACCTGCATGCAGGGACAGAAGGACACTTGTCACCTGGTAATGCATCACTCACCAGGGAGTCTGAGCCTCTGGAGGAGTTTTACAGTGTCAAATCTGTAATTTTGTCACATTAAAGGCGATGAAGAAACAGAGCAAGGAATTGATATGCTCCAAAAACAGTCTGAAAGACAGCACTTGAACTTCCTGCTCTAACCCCACCATGACTCATGGGCTGAGAACCCCTGTGGACCCTGAGAGGTGCTGTGTGGAGGCTTTGGTGTGGCTGCACGTCAGCTGTGTGAAATGGTCCCCAGTGCAGAACCAGTTTGCTATGGGCAGATCCCAAACCATTTCCATATGTTACTTTGAAGAAGAAAATGACTGGTAAGACTCAAAACAGAAGAACCAAGAGCCAAGAAGAAAATGCCCTGAAGTGCCCAGATCTAACAGATAGACCAGTCGGGGAATCCATCTCCATGTGCCAGACGTGCCTGCTGCAGCGCGGCCCTTCAGACTCCCAGCGTGGTTCCCAGCTGGAAAGCTCCCAACACCCAAGGGGCAACTCTGGGAACATTTTACCTCCTGAGTCGGTGCTGAAGAGCTCAGCATGAGGGAAGCTGTGATTATCAGAGCTATGTCACACAGCTCTCCTCTGTTGGCTTAACCACGGCTCCATGGCATTTTGAAAAAGCCAGGATACTCTGCTTAAATCCTGACACTGATAATGGTGCTCTTCCTGCCACCCAGCTGGGTTGAACTTGAACTCAGTGTTCTCTTTTCTGTCCTAGATTGGTGATTAACCTCCACCTCAACAGCAGGGCAAGAAGTCTCTAAGCACCCTCCTGACAATATTTATTGGGAACTCCTTGCTCAGGTGTCTGTGCACAAGCACTTCAAGGACTCTCCCTCTCCTCAACTCCAGGTGAGGACAGGGATTAATGCAGTGTGAAACAGTTCCAGGTCAGGGTTAGGCTTCCCCACAAAAACAGCACCCGAAGCAGGCCAAAAAAAGCCCCTGTAAGGCTCATGCCTCCAGAGAGAAGGAAGGAGATGGGAGAGCAGCAGGTCTGTGCCTCCTGCCGTTTGGATGTGAACAGGCTTTGTTCTGCATCATTAACTTTATACAACCTCTGGGCAGCCTCAGCAGTTCATGAACTGCCCAAGCATCTGCAAATGTGATTCTTGACTTTGAGATCTCTGTGACGCAAACCAAATTAAAGAGCCCTGAGATAGTGTGCAGCTACTGCCGACTTCTTTTCCGGGAATGCCTGTGAAATACTCCCAGTGTTTCTTTTGTAACAGAATGTAAATCCCCCCATTCAAAGAATCCTCAGTTCTTGAGCTTTTAACATAGTCTGGGGAGAGCTCCCTCTCCGAGTATCATCTGGGGCACAGTTCTCCTGCAAGATAAACGCACACATAAAAGCATTCAAAACAGTCATTTGCTTATGTGCTTTTCTCTGAAAGCAGGTGGCAAAGTAAACACACTGGTCAGATCCACTCTCCTTGGTCTGGACTGACATCCAAACAATGTCTGGACCGACATCTAACAAACTGGCTACAGAATCAAGGCATTTCTGAGGCAAGTTGCTGCCTCCCTCCCCCCAAGATAATAGAGCATTTTCCCAGATGGAAGGAACCCACTTGAAAAACAACAGGTCTTTGAAATGTCAGCTCAGGCTTGCTTGGCCCGCACTGTGTGCCCACAGGAAAACGATAGAGCCTTTTTTCATTCTCCAGCTGTAACACTTACATCTGAAGCAGCAAGATGATTAAGAGATGCAGCTCTAGTTTCCTGCTCTCCTACTGATTTCCAGCCTCTCCTGTGGAAGTCACTTAGCCTCGCTCCATCTCCGGCACAATGAGGATAAAAGCACTTTCTGGCTGAGGGTGAATCCGAGCTCATGAGAGGTTTGCATGCCCCAGTAATGGGGATCAGTAATTAAATTACTTGAACAAGCTTCAAGCCAGTCACCAGAGAACTGGTCCAATGTGGTTGGTGAAAGAAGTCAGGAAGCTGCATCCACATGGATGGAGTTTCCCTTGGCGCTGTGGGCACCACAGTGCTGTGGACAGTGTAGGTGCTACCTTGCATTCTCTGTTTGAACTCTGCTATTAATGCATTTATTACACCAACATTTTGTGCCACTTCTCCTCCAAACCCCTCCTTGTCTCCCCTAGCATGGAAGAGGAGAAAGTCCCCCAGGTCATAAACCTTCTGTGCTAAGAGTTTGGGTGGTGAGCCTGCCTCTCCCAAAGTTCTCCCTTGCAGCTGCTCCCTGCTCTGGTCACACCAGGCTGTGTGGGAACCCAACGTTCCTCTGTGTGTCAGGACCTCCTTGTGTTCCCAGTCTCCCTCTCACAATGCAACTTGTTCTGATCTCTCACGTCAGAACATTTTTTGATCTTTAGATAATTACAGGGGAATTACAATTAGTGCTGTATCCAAGAGTTAAAGAGAAGGCAAAAGTTTCTCTTTCCCCATTCGTTTTAGCCCCTTTGCTCTCTGTAGTACAAGTCTTATGATTCTCAGCTGAAAACACTCAAAGACTTTGAAGAGTCCAGTGTGCACCCCAAAGAGACAGGAAGATGAGCCACCCTTGGCCTGTGTCACTCCTGTGAGCAGTGTCAGGCCTCCAGTGAGATAATCCATGACCAGGGCAAGTGTGATGTCCTAATGCTACTTAGGGAAACGAAGCATTTGCCAGAGAGAGGACAAGATAAGGAGCATTAATCCAACTTACAAGGAAATGCAACATCCAGTTGTGAGCTCTCCCCTGGCCTCATCAAGACACATCTGCAAGGGCTGCTCCCAAGAACACTTCCCTCCCTGGCAGGATCTGGAACAGCACCTAAAACTAGAAAGGAAAAAGTGCCAAATGCAAAGCTCACAAAGCCTTGGTGACATCCAGACTGGCTGTGGAGTCTGCCATGACTGCTCCTGTCCTCCCCTCACCCTGGGGGATGCCAGTGCCAGCACATGGCTCTTAGGGTCTCCATGAACCTTTCCCAATTTCTGTACCCTAAACAGAGGGCAATGAGACTTCTGTGTGCTCATGGCACACACACCTCCCCTGTGTCCCCGTTCCCCTCCCCACACCATGTTACAATCTGTCCAGACAGTTTGGCAAGACAAGCCAGTCTGCTGGTGACTGTCACAAAGGTGTTCTGTCCATTGTTTTTTACTTTCCCACAATGTTATATTCAATACAGGAATCGTGATATTAAAAAAAAAAAAGGGCTTTGAAGTGATGATTTCTGTGGTACCTACATCTTGTGATCAGGATTCTTCCAAACTCAGAATGGCCTCTGACAATCAATCCAGCTCTCTGCTTTCTTCTCACTTTTCCATAAGAGGAAAGATTGCATAAGAGGAAAAATTTCCTTTTTGCCCTAACAGAAACAACAAGTAACTCATCAAAGCACGATAAATTCCACTTCCCCCTCTCTAGAATTCTATTAGCAGGGCTGCTCGACTCTCTCTGATGTCAGTGCTTCTTCCTGCTGGTGGAGGTGCAGGTAATCCACTGGATAATCCGCGGGGCAGGATTTACCAAGCCCGGTGTGGAGGCACGGCCGTGCGCGGTGTGATGCTGGCCCGGCACAAGGCTGTGTGCAGCCTGCCCGGGGCACCAGATGGCAGCATTTATTGTCTGTCTGAGATCCCAAACCAGCCGGCGCCGGCACTTCAGTGCTCCACACTTCATGTATTAAAGCCCCTGAAGGTCGGGATGCAGCCCCTTTTTGCTCCTCCGCCTGCCCGATACACTCGGGAAGGGTAATAAAAAAGAGGAGAGAAGCGTCTGTGCCACCTCCTCCACTGGAAAAAGTGGTTTCCTAGCTCTGAGAAACACTTGCTCTCCTTACTACACATTCACCTTTTGCCTGTTTCCCCCTGCCTATTTTCCCCCTGCAAGGCTGTAGTCCCTCAACAGGTTTCTGATTATCAGGAATTCCAGTGAAAGATGTAAAGATATTTAACAGATTTAGCTCTGCCAAGAACTTTTTTTTTTTCCTGTAGCAGATTTAAAATGCCAGAACTATCAGTGGGAGCAGGCTTTTATCTGAGAGGGAAGAACTTAGCTGGAATTAAAACTCTGAGCCAGGGAAAAGCCTAAAAGCTCTCAAAAACTATGAAACCCTTCCCATGTGGAATGGCAGCATGCAGGATGCCATGGCTGGGAGAGGCCCTTCTGGGCACAGCGCTGGTTTCCCAGCTTCTTCACCTCTGTTTCCTCTTTAAGGCTTCAGTACAAACACCCAGGGTGGAGATCACAAACCAACATCCCTCACACCATGTTTTCTGCACTGGAAAACATTTAAGATCAAATGGTCACACTCTGGACCGGGTTTAGAGTTAATGACTGAGTTGAGGTTGTTACTGTCAATAGTTACTGCAGTCACAGCATTGTCAGGAAAGGGAGGACAATTCCTGATATATTCTTCCCAGCAAACACGTGCATCAGCACAAGGATTGTCCTTCTGGTGTCTGGCAGGGCTCTCTGCTGTGACATATACTCAGATCCCAAGAAATACCTTGGGATTTAACTACTACCCTAATTACCACCTCCCTCCAAAGCTGTGTTCCTGAAAAATCACTTCAGCTATTTCTTTATGTTCGACACACCAGAGACACCTCTTTTCTTTACCAGAAAGACTCACAGTTTCCACACACAGCACCCAACTGCTCCAGTGCTCCAGAGCACAGATCCTGAGATTTCTAAGAGCTCTGTGAGGCTGGGCTTCACCAACACACCAAAGCCTTTTCAGCCTGAGGATGCCCTGATCTTACATCCATTGTGGTGACATGGCTGTACTCAACCTGCTCCAAAGGCCACCAAATCCTTTCACACTGCAGCAGAGGACAAGAACTCCCTGTTTCTCCCACCTCTGCTGATTAAACAGCCATTGCAGGCAGTGAGCTCAAAGGAGGATTGACCAACATGGTTGCATCAGTCAAGCTGCAAAAATAATTGTGTTACCCAAGTCTCGGATGCTTTATCAAGGTTTCATTTTAAAACCATGGTGATTGCCCAAGCAGCAAACATCCAGCTCTAGCCATTTCTCAGAAACTGGGTTTTTTTTGAAACACAAGGCACTGTCTCCCTGGTTTTGTTTATTGGAGGGTTTTGGTTTGTTTTTAAACTTTTTCCTGCTCCACAACCCCATTTCCTGTCTGACATCCCTGTTTCAAAATCAAACTATGCTGATCCACAGGGACCATTTCAGGACATTCAAAAACAACTTTTCTGTTTCATATTTGGGTTTTATTAGAACTTCCCACTAGGCCCCTTGGAAAATAAGATGTTTTCCCCCCAGATATGATGTCTTTAAAATTATTCCCCTGCAGTGTCACTCATGTGCTTTGTGTCCTAGTGATGATCCACCATCCACCTCCCTCCAAAATGGTGTTTTGAAGATGTGTGTTTTCCTACTTCCTCCCCAAAATCAATCATCTTCACAGTTGCAGGTTTCAAACTCCTCACAGGGGAATATTACAGACACTCCAAGGCCCACACGCTGCAAAGGGGGATTAATCCAGGCAGATATATGTGTCCACATGGAATCTGCCTCATGGAGATGGTATTGCATGTGGCTCTTTTTCCAAAAGTCCTGTGGTGCACATCAAGTAATCTGGGGCCAATGACTTCAGCATTCACATGAGGATTACTCATCTAATTAGGGGGTTTGCAGGCTCTGCCCCTGCCTTTCTGTGCACTGGTAATGTCATCGCACTGACTCCTGGAGTATTTGTCAATTAGTGACTGGCTCGGAGGTTTGTTTTCCTTTGTGTTTTCCCCGGTAGATTTGACCACCCCTCCCCAAGGCGGCAGCGATGTTAAGCAAAGGAATGATGCACAAATGCCGTTAGGCTTAGGATGTCAATGCTGTAAAGAGGGAAAAACAACCCTCCAAAGCCCTGTTTAGCCAAGGAAGTGGAGAGGCGGAGCGACTTGTTTTCCGGTCAGCGGTGTCACCATCACTTTTCCCCGCCCCATGCCCTCGCCCACGCCTTCCCTAAGGCCATCCCCGGCCCCTCCAGCAGCCCCTGGTCGCTGTCCCCCCTTGGCAGCACCGCTCCAGCCGCGCTCCCCCAGATGCGCTCCCCAACATCTGCCCGCGCCCGTCTGATGCAACCACAACATCACCACGTGGCCACCCGCAGCTGCTCCGCGCCGTCAGCCAATGGGAGGCGGTTCCGCCACTCCGGGGGGCGGGACAGCCCCGCCCTCTCCTCACCGATAGGTCACTGCGCGCACCCATCAGCGGCGAGCGAGCCAATGGGAGGCGGCACCGCCCGTGCGGCGGCGGAGCGGGTCCGNCCCCGTGGCGCCACAGGTCCCCATAGGGATGGCCCCCGTGGAACCCCCCCCTTCACCACACACACACACGGGCCGTGGTCGGGGCGCTTCATCCCAACCGGAGCGGCCCCGGCCGCCCCTCCGGGCAGAGCCGGCTGCCGGTGAACACCCGCCGCGGCCCCCGGCGGGGTCTGTGCCAGCCCGAGGGAGGCAGAATTGAGGGATCGCCGGGTTTGGCCTCACCGGCAGCTCGGGAAGCGTTTAAGGATGGTCAGAGCAGCGGCGTTCTCCCAGGGCTTTGTCTGCTGAGCGGTGTGTGGCCGCTTGGGAGGTGACGGCGTTGCCCGGGGCCACCAAAAGCCCCCGGGAGGCTCTTGGTGAGCAGCCCGTACTGGAGCACCGCCCCACCTCGGGACAACACTCGGCTTCCCTGGAGCCTCTCGGCCTCACGCCCTTGCTAACCTGTGGTTTACCTGCTTCCATTTATTTAAGAACCGTTTCCAAGCGGGACAACAAAAACCTCCCGAAGCAGCGAGCCACACAGGGATGTGGCGGCCGTAGCCCGGAGCCAGGATCGGCCCAGATCGTGGGGAACGAGATAAGAATCAGAGATATCAGCCTCACACCTGGACGTGCCAAAAGCCAAAAACCCTGCTGTGCATTAGTGTGCCCAAACAAAGGGTGCTTTGAGGGATGTGGATGTGCTGCTGACGTGAACCTGCTGGTCACTGCCACCAGCACAAACGCTGTGCATTGTTATTTTGGGCTGGCTGCTAGTTTAAGACCTAGATATTGCTGCTTACTACGTTTGGAACTGGGCAAAGACAGCACTTGACAAGACCCTGCCCACTACCCTTAGTGAGAGCAAAGCTTCCACAGCCCAGAGCAGCCCCTGGCTTAGGAAACAGCCCCTTCTGTGTCCCACAGGTCCTGTCTGCATGCTCCCAGGCAGGTCCACACTTGTCTGTTCCTCCAGCAGCCACAGGGCCATAGGAGTGGATGAGTTTGCTGTCTCAGAGGGGTACTTGCCTTCTGTAGGCTGCAACAGCCTCAGATGGAAAACTGGATTCCTGAGTTTGTTACTCTGTATTATTTAGGTTGGAAACTGAAGTTGTTCCTTCACAGGCCACTGTGCCAGGAACGACTCATTTCTTCTATGTCAGGGTTTAACCCCAGCTAGCTCCTCACTCAGTGAGGTGGAAAGAGAACCAAAAGGGTAAAAGGGAGAAAATTTATGGGCTGAGATAAAGACAGATTAATAATTAAAGCAAAAGTCACAAATACAAGCAGAGCAGAACAAGGAATTCATTCCCCACTTCCCATGGCTCCCCAGGACAGCAGGGCTGCATCACACACAGCAGGGAGGCCAAAGGCCATCACTCCAAATGTCCTCCCCTTCCTACTTCTTTCCCTTTCTTTATCCACTGAGCCTGACCCTGTGTGGCCTGGGATGTCCCTGGGGTCAGTTGGGGTCACCTGTCCTGGCTGTGTCCCTTCCCAGCTCCTTGTGCACCCCCAGCCTCCTCACTGGAGGGGTGAGGAGCAGAAAAGCATTGACTGCATGAGCACAGCTCAGCAATAACAAAAACATCCCCATGTTATCAACCCTGTGTTCAGCACAAACCCCAAACACAGCCCTGTACAAGATACTATTGAAAAAAAAAAACAACCCATCCCACTCAAAACCTGTGCACTGTCCCTGCAGGCATTTTTGCTATCACCTGCAGGCCTTCAGCTCTGAACTAGCAGGTTTTTGCTTTCTCTTTGCAGCTCCCTGGCAATTGGAACCACAACTGGATACAGACTTTTCTCCTTAAGTTCTGTGGAGCAACTGGACCAGGTCCATGAAAGCAGTAAGTCTCCTGTTTCCCTAGCGAGGAATATGGACCAGGAGTGCTTTAAACTGGTGGGAGTTCTTCACCTTTGTTAGAGCCCAGCTCCTTCTGCACTGCTGTCACCCTGGCAGCAGCAGTTTGTGCTGCAGCCCAGCAGTCAGAGGCAGTTTCCCACTAGAATATTTCAGGTACAAGGGCAGGAGCCCACAGGCTTCCAGCATAGCTGCTGGATAACTCCCAGGCTTTTAATCCAGTGTGGTATTTACAAGCAAGATGTTTTTAACAGGTTTTCCATGTAAAGAAGGTCATTCCCAGCAGGCCTGCAGCTCTTAGCTGTGCTCACAGCAGCATGCAACACACACTTAACAGCCCAAAACAAGCCTGGCCTCGTGGAGCAGGGACTCCAGGCTGCTTCAGGCCAGAAGTGCTTCAAGCTGAGATGCACTGAAGATAACCCTTCCCAGCTGGATGTGTTCGTCCCTCTCCAGTGGCTACGGAAGGAGCCTCAGCAATCAGACACAGCTGCCTCATCTGGAGCAGGGTCTAGGCTCCTTTCCCAGAGTCAGGCAAAGGGAAACAGGTCCCTGCTGGTGACACACTCAGGGTGATGGCCTGAGGCACAGCCAGTCCCACATGACAGCCTTTGTTCCTCCAACACAGCCCAGCCCAAAGTGAGCATCACTCAGAGCTGGGCACACTGGAGATTGCTGTCCCTGGGGATTTAGCTGCAGGGCCACAGGACCACTGCACTGCTGCCTTCTCCACACAGCAGGAGTCATCCTAGACATGGTCACTGCAATGCACACCAGTGACTGTTTGCTTCCCCAGGGAGGCTGGAAGAAAGCAGACAACACACAGAAGAAACACTGAGCCACAGCCAGTGGTAAGGCCTCATGCCTTACCTCAGCAAACCCCCTCACACTCCCCAGGAAACTCCCTGACCAAAATGGGGGAGCTCCTCCCTTTATATCCCCTTCCCAAGGATCAAGGGCAGCAGGAGAGCCTGAGGATTAGGTTCAGATGGGCCCTGCCCAGGAGAGAGGCACCGCAGCACTGTGAAAGAGAACTGCCATTTGTGCCTTCAGGGGAAGGTTCTTTAACCCCTTCTTGCTCTGACCTAATTACTTTGTGCCAAGCATGAGAAATTTGTCACAAAAACAGATTCTGAACACCTTAGCACTGAGCCTTTCAACCCAATCCCCTCTTGAGCTGAGTTTTGTCTCTGCAGTCAAACCAAGCTGAAGGCTCTGCCTTGCTCTCCTTGTGTGCCCAGATGAAATCCCAGATGTTTACATCGTGGAGCGTCTCTTCTCCAGCAGCCTTGTGGTTGTGGTCAGCCATGCCAAGCCACAGCAAATGAATGTCTACCACTTCAAGAAAGGGACAGAGATCTGCAACTACAGCTATTCCAGTAACATCCTGTCCATCCGGCTGAACCGGCAGGTGAGAGGGGTTAGCCAGAGTTATCCCACTCTGGCTTTTTGCTCCTGTTGCCTTTCCAGCTGGGACCAGCCTGGGGAGGTTTGCAGGGGGACTGTGACTGGGATTGGAGGGGTGGGTGCCTGTCCTCTCCTCCCAGCCCCACATGAGAGGCCTCTGACCCAAGCAGGAGGTCTGTGGGTATCATCTGCCACCACTGTTTCCTTCAGGAAAATGAAGCTAAGGCCTTGGTTTGGTGGCAGATACACAAAGGCTTTTTGTCATGTGCCTACTTGCCTATTCAGGGGACAGCTCTCTCAAAAAACCACCTTTTCATCTTCCTTCCCTCCCCTGGATTCCACATCCTGACTTCAGGCCCACCTTTGCCATCTTGGTTGCAAATGAGTCCTTCAAAGTTGGTTTAAAAAGTCCAGAAGTAACTTGAACTCCATGGATAAGGCGAAAAGCTTCTTTCCAAGGACTGCTAGCAGCCTCGTTTTAGTTTTAAATGTATAAAACCAACTCAGGCCACTTAGAATGAGGCTTTTAGAGTGTTATTCTCTGATATGACACAGCCTCATGCGGCCCTGAGCTCTTTTGGAGGATTTTAAGTCATCTTTTCTTTTTGTCCATAATTATTTTCCAAGTATATGCCCTAAGAAGCAGAGGACGTTTTACAATGAAGAAATAAGCAGTCTGGGTAATTGTATATAATCAGCCTCTCCTCAGTTAGCAACAGTGAGACCTGCAGTGAGGCTCTCTGGGCTGAGCTTCCAGTAAAGCTGTCTTTGACCAGGAGTTCCTGTACTACAATTAAATCTGTCCTAAATTGATTTTTTTCACTTAAGCTCACAGTGAAACTGGCAAAAGCGAGACTTCTTTTGAATTGCAGATAGATGTGTGTATATAAAAATAACCTGGGAGGTTCCACTGAGCAGCTCTAGGAGATTAGTGTGAATAAAATAAGTTCAGGCTACTCCCTGTGTGCTGCTCTAGATATGCCTGAAGGTGATGCACAGTCCCAGCCTTGCATCCATGTTTCATGGCTGCATTATGAGCTGGGGTTCAAATCCTGGGCTGAGCTTATCCTCTGGCTGTGCCACAGACACACCGTGAGGGATTTGAAGATGCTACAGACATTTAGAAACACAGAATCATAAAGTCATTGAGGTTGGAAAAGACCAGTAAGACCATCAAGTCCAACCATCCCCCAGCACTGCCAAGGCCACCAAGTGCTGTCCCCAAGTGCCACATTCACACATTGTTAATTCCTCCAGGGATGGTGACCCCACCACTGCCCTGGACAGCCTGTTCAATCCTTCATAACCCTTTTCACAAAGAACTTTTTCCTAAAGTCCAATCTAAACCTTCCCAGTTTAGGTAGGTTGAAGAGAAATCACTGTTTCCATCTACATTCAAGATTTAAACTGGTGGCCATCAGATTCTCCGTGTGACACTTGAGCTCTTGCCTGGGCTGCTGTAGGAAAGCTGCACTCCCAATCACTGGAAGTTCACAGAAGGACAAATCCCAGACAAGGCATTAACACAGGGAAATGGTGACAAATTAACCAGGAACAGGTCTCAAAATGTTTCAGTTTGATCTCTCTGTGAAAAAGTCCTCATTGGGCAAATGAGCAAATCCCTCAGTTGTTGTTGTGGGAGTTCTTAGTTCCAAGCTTCATGATAACTCTGAAGTGTGTTGAGGTAAACCCTGATTTGTCTCAAAGTGGGGAATCAGGCTGTGCTCTGGGACTGCTGGGAAGCTCCTGGGTTTTCATTCACTGCTGAAGCCCTGCTGAGCTCTTTGGAGAGCTTTGAGGTTGTTTGGCTGTGTCCAAACCCATTTCAGCCCCCAAATACAGCTCAGTCATCTGACCTGATCCATGTCAAACTAAAGAACAAGCTGGTGAGCAGTAACATTTTGGACAATTAGCAGTGCCTTGACCTTGTGTGGCAATCACAGCACCAGCACCTTCTCCTGGGCTCTGTCTGTGTGCCCAGTGAGGATAAACCCCATCCCACTGACCCTCCCATGGCCACAGGGCTGCACAGAGGGCAGGAGGGGTGAACCAGCCCTCCCCAGCTCATGCTGAGCTCATCCAGACCTCCGTTGCCTCTTCACCTCCCAAACTTTCCTGGATTTTGTCCCTGTGGGTGCCAGCATCTCTGGCTGCTGCTTTGCCATCATCTGGAAAACTCCCTTCACCTGGGACATGAAGAGCAGCCCGTTCTGGGAAAGCACATGGTGGCTTTGCCCAGATCAGCTGTATAAATATTCCTCTGCTTGCAAGTGGATGGCTCTTACTGTAGAAAAGGCAAAGTCTTCCTGGAAATGCAAAATGGCTCTGACACAGCCCCAGATGCTGTGGTTAGCAGGAATAGAAGTGGGAAAGAGTTTGATCTGAGAGTAATGGTGGAGCAAGGCAGAGATTTTTAATGTGGGTGTTTCAAGTTAGTGACTAAGCTCCACATTTAGATACTAAATAAGTGGCCTCATTCCTAAAGAGGTGGAGGCTTCCTGTACATGGATTCGGGTGCTCCAACTTCAGGATGGATGGGGTCTGGGCTTAGGCTTTTATTGGGATGTTTGCAGTGCCTCTGGACACTTGGCACTAAGGGAGGTGAAGCTGTGCCCTTGCTGGATTTACAAAGCACAGCCCTTCAGCCAGACCCAAAGCCTCGATGCAAAAATCTGCCGTGGTGACATGTAGGGATCTGGACCAAGCTGAGACACAAAGCTGAGTGCCCATGGTGGCCCAGTGCTAAGGTTACAGCACCAGGCTTCCCTTTTCCTTTTTGCCTTTCCTCGCCATGGTTTGGCTGCTCCTCGTGGCTAAGTGGATGTGCCTGATGGGGTCAGCAGGAGAGGTGCAAGCACCTGAACTTGGGAAATCCCAACCCCTCAGCCAAGATGGTGCAAGGGAGACTGTTCCTGAACAAATGTGTCTCGGCTCTGTTCATGCAGTTCTGCAGCACACATAAAGCTGAGTCTTCCCTGCTGGCACCAAGTGGTAAAAGAAACTCTGATGTGCTGAACAGATGCATTAAGTTCAGCAGCAGTGGCAGACCCTGCACCTCCCTGTTCTCCCCCAAATCAGGAAGAAGTCAGGGCAAAGGGCCTGTATTCCCACCTGGAGGCACACTGACCAGCAGGATTGCAGCCTCTCTGCTGCCAGGTCTTTGTGATCAAAAAGTGATTTATTTATCCTACAGGGATAGATGGCAACCAAGGCCTGTGGTGGGGAGTAACCCTGTTGGGTCTTTCTGTTTCTGGGGATGTGGAAGATGTAGAGGAGCAGAGGAGAAGTCACGATGTTTTATCTTCTCTCTAAAGCATGACCAGATGTAAAACTCTCAACAAGAGTCATACAAACCCAAATGTGAGAGGGGATGGATAAGCAGAAGAGATCACGTTTCTGTTACATTTCAGTGTGTGGGAAATTCCTGTTGAGTTTGTCTGACAGGGAAGGTTTGGGTTTGGGAAGTGTGGGAGCAGCAGCCAGAGGCACTGCTGGTGAGGTTCTGGGCATTGTGTCCTTGCAGAGGCTGGTGGTCTGCCTGGAAGAGTCGATTTACATCCATAACATTAAGGACATGAAACTTTTGAAGACTATCCTGGATACACCTCCCAACACAACAGGTGAGTGTGGGAGAACTGTGAAACAGAGCTTTGTAGAGCCACAGCATTGTGCTAGAATTTAAACCAGCCTGTGGCTTGTGTAGCTTAATCCAGCAATGGGAAGCCAGAAATGCATGGAGGCAGTCAGGCAGGCTTGGAGAATCACAGAACAAGCTGAGTTGGAAGGGACCCACAAGAATCACTGAATCCAACTCCTGGCCTTGCACAGAACCATCCCAACAATCCCACCCTGTGCCTGCAGTATTATCCAAACTCTCCTTGAGCTCTGTCGGGCCTGGTGCTGTGGCCCAGCTCTGTCCTGAGCAAACCCCTGCCCTGTCCAGAGCAGATACATCAAAGGAGAGCAGAGATGGGCAGCAGGTCTGACTTCCCCTTGGGGTCAGCTCCCAAAGTGCTCACTGGGGGCAGAACTCAGCCAGGCGCAGCCTTGATCCCTGCCAGGGAGTTCCCAGGAGCTGCCACCTGATGTTTTTCATGCAGGCTGCGAACGCGAGGGGCAGGGCAGGTGGCTGCAGCACAGATCCTGTGTGTGTAGCACAGGGTGAATCCAGCTTTCCTGCTGCTGGGAGAGGAGCTATTTTTAGCAGCAGAGAGGGAAGCTTGGCCGGGTGCCCGCGTTGCTGTGCCGCCCTGCTCGGGCTGCAGCATCCCTTCATGGCTGGCTGCTTGGGAAGTTGCTGATGTGCTCACGCTTGGCCCCGGGGCTTTCAAGGGATGCTCTTCCAGCAGCTCCCCTGACCTACTTCAGGTCTCACCAGATGGGCTCTCTGTGTGGATTAAACGTGCTAAATGCTGCAAATATAATTAAAGTTTAAAACCTTCCCCAGAAGGCCTGGCAGCAGGATGGGCAGGGATACCCAGGCCTGAAGCCGTTCTGCAGAGGGGCTAGAGGGTCATGTCGTGGTTTAAGAGCAGCAGCAATCAGCCAGGGCAGGACTGGGATGATGCAGATCACAGGCTTCATATGGGCTTAGTGTTTTAAACCCCTTTTACTGCAGCAGCTGTCATTGAGCTGAGTGACAAGTGCAGTGCCCCTGTTGTCCCTGGGCCATCTGCTTTGCTCCCAAGCTTGACCCTGAGGACAGTGTGTCCAGTAGGTCAGGGCAGTCCAGCCTCACTGCTCTTTGTGCAACTTGTTTAGGAGTGGGGATCTGTGCTGGGGTGGTGAAGGAGCACATGGAAAATGTTCCACCCCCCTGAAGTGTGTGCCCTGGGCACAGTGACACCAGCACAGGCAGCACCAGAGTTTGCTGCAGCCACACTGGCCAGTCACAGTGAGATCTCTGGCTGTTCCTGGCCAGCACCTGGCTCCTGCTCCAGCCTCCTCCACGTAGGAGAGGAAAATGCCCACAGTGTCCAGACTGTTGGTTTTCATGTGATTCATGTCAGGGGTGGGATTTGAACCAAGAAGGTCACAGTGCCATGAGGGCACATCTTGGGAATGACTGCAGCTTTAGAAACCACCTCATGTGGCTCCCCCCAAGCCCTGGATGTCCCTGGACCTGCTGGCCTGAGGGCACGGCCAGGCTTCCTGGGCACAGTAGCATTTTTCCATGCTGCTTGAGGAAGCCACCTGTGACGTGGCACTCCCAGAGGTGCCATCCTGAGCAGCGCCAGCCTGCCTCCTCCCTCCTGAGCCCACCAGTGCAAGCACCAACCCTCATCATGGCTGGGGGGCTGCTGACGGGAGAGGAGCATCTTCAAAGGCTGCCCGTGGCCCTGTGATCCTTGTTCTTTGCGTGTCCCTGAGGTCAGCCCAGTACACTCACATCTGTGTTTTCCCCTGGCCTGGTTTCCCGGCCGCCTCTCCCGGCCAGAGGAGCAGAGGGAGCGGGTGACTCACCACGGCGCTCAGAGCTCGCTTTGTTTAGCTCCAGCCTTCCCTGATCCTCTCTGAAAGGGCTGCGCTGATCCCCCCGTGCTGCCTGGGCCCGCGGATCACCATCCGGAGAAGGCAGGATGCTCATCGCAGCAGCAGAGTCTCTGGGCTATCTTTGCCTTCCTCCTATCCCTCCCTCTTTAATTGCCTTTTAATTGCCGGCACATCGCTGCTGCCGTGCTCCTCATGCCTCTCCCGGTGCGCCATCCCTGGCGTGATGTGCCTGCCTCTGGATGGACGGGGAGCGGATCCCTGGGGCCTCTGGCTGATCCTGCAGCTCCTGGCTCCGCTGCGGTCTCTTTGTTTAGCTATAAACAATGACCTAAAACGAGAGCTCCGGCCGATCCTTCCCCGCTGCTGCTGCTGCTGGGCGGGGGCCAGGGCCGTGTCCTGACACGGGGCTGGCACGGCACGACACGTCCGTGCGTCTACGTGCGGTGTGTGGCTGTCCTGCTGGCCTGCTTGGGGACCGTGGCCGCGGCCCCGGTGCCTTTAACCCCGCGGCTTCCTCCGCACGTGGGATGAGGTGGGACCCCCGCCGCGGGTCAGGAAGCTCAGGTCGCGCTGGAGCCTGCAGTCGGGTTTGGGAGGGCTGCGAGCGCACGGATGTGGGGCAGGAAGCGAGCGAGGCACGTTTCGTATGTGACAGGATTCACCGGGCTGGATCCTCAGCCAGCAGCAGGAACGAGAGGCAGGAAGAGATGCTCTTTTCCGAGGTCACCTGGGGGACAAGCGGATGGATGTACCCACACACGTATCCATCCATCCCTGTCTCGTCCTGTGATTCCTGCCCGCTTTGAAAAGAGCGTTTGGGAGCCTTTGTGCTCATGTTGGCACAAACCCAGATGGCTCTTATGGGGAAGAATTCCCCCTGTGCTTAAAATTTCGCTACGTTCAAGTTCCTTCTCAACCGGAAACTCCCTGCACAGCTGGCGCATTTCCTTTGTCTTTCTCTGCTTCCCTTTTCCATTCCGAGCAGGAGGAAATGGCACTGCCTTCAGCCAGGCTGCAACGGGGCTGCACCCACGCTGGGCTGCTCCTCTGAGCTTCCAACCCGGCACCTACACCCTGTGCACATCTGGACGTGTCCAGATGTGCCTGGACAGGAGGGCTGCCAGCCCTCAGACCGACATGTCCTTTGCCGTTTCACGCACCTACTCCTGCCTTCTCCGGGGAGATAATGCAGGGGGAAAGCCCAGAGCGTGCTGAAAAGCCGGATCTGGGTTCCTTGTGCCCGGGGAGCGGGGAGGGTAGCCGGGCACAGGCGCCGTTCTGTCCCGTACCAGCAGATGTCCCCACGGCCGAGGCGTTCCCCGCGCTCCGCGGCCCCGCGCCGGGCCCGGGCAGCCCCAGAATGAACCAGAGCCTGAACCCCCGCCGTGCCCCGCTCTGTCCTCCCCCCGCTCACAGCCTCAGCCGTGTCCCTGTCCCCCTGCCAGGTCTGTGTGCTCTCTCCATCAACCACGCCAACTCCTACTTGGCTTATCCCGGCAGCGCGACCAGCGGAGAGATCGCGCTTTACGACGGAAATACTTTGGTAAGTGCGAAGCTCAGCCTTTGGATACCGGCAGGGGCTGAAAACAAACAGAGCCACAGCAAAGCCAACGGGGCCCTTGGGAAGGATGAATAAATACACTCCACCGAGCTGGAGTGCGAGGGAATTGCTTGGGAGGCACATCTGGACGTATTCCCTTGCCCGGAGCAGGCAGCTCTGAGACTAGGGCACGCATCTCCCAGCACAGGATATTCAGGGAAACGTGACCCACTGCCCTGCAGCCCAAGGGCCACTGCCACGCTGACACTGGGGTCGCTACGGGAGCGTCAGCAGCGTATCCCATGGGAGTGATGTGACCAGCGTGGGCCAGGGGGGGTTGGAGCTGCTCCAGACTCAGCGCAGGACCTGGAGCAGCTGCTTTGCCACACCAGGCAAAGGAAGGGATGCTGGACCCAAAGTCGCAGACAGGGCAGTGTCCAAAGTCCCCTTAGGAAATCTGTCCCTGGCTGGATGCAGGGTCATGATTATCTGCTGTTTGTGCCAGGGCTGTGGGTTACATAAGGCTGGTGGCTCCCTACGTGCGGCAGGAGCCGAGGATCTGCATCAGGGGAGGAGCAGAGCGCAGGGAAAAAACTCCTGCTGCTCCTGCGAGAGGTGCTGCGAGGGCTGGGGCTCCCTGCAGGTGGTGTCACTGCAGCAGGACTTGCTGTGCAGCACAGAGAGTTGCAGGGGAGCCAGTTCTCGTCCTGACAAAGAAGCGCCAGGCTTTGCAGAGGGTGCAGGAACAATCCCGAACCCTGGAGAGGCGGGGAGCTGAGGTTCTCTGCCCCTGAGGTGAGCGTTGTGTAACCACAGTGGCCATAGTAGGTGGGGAATGAACTCAAGGCAGGGCAGAGATAAACTGCTGAGGATGTTGAAGGGACACCATCAGCACAAGATGATCCCGTTAATCCATATCAGCAGGTCTGGATAGGGTGTGAGGCAGGAATGCCCTGCCCTCACACAGTCCAAGGACCTTTGCACTCACCTTACCTTGTGCCCTACAGAAAACAGCCTGCACCATTCCTGCCCATGATGGGCCTCTGGCCGCTCTTGCCTTCAACTCCACCGGCTCCAAGTTGGCCAGTGCTTCTGAAAAAGTGAGTGAGTGTGGCTGCAAGTACCCTGCCCTCTGCATCAGCACTCCTGAGCTGCCCCTTCTTAAACACAGAGGGTCTGCTGGCTGGTCAGTGCATTGAGATCAGACTGAGCCCAGCTGGCAAACAGGAGGAGCCTTTGCACATCCCGAGTTTCCTGGGTGTGTCAGGGAAAGGGCTCGGGCTCCTTGGCCTGCTCCTACGTGATATTTCTATTTGCATTTTTTGCAGGGCACAGTCATTCGTGTATTTTCCATTCCTGGGGGGCAAAAACTCTATGAATTCCGGCGGGGGATGAAAAGGTCAGTTCATTCTTCTGGCGGTGACGAGTACACAGAGGGCTCCCAGAGCCAAAATGTAAACACAGGGACACAGGGCAACGTCAGATCCTGGTGGCTTTGGCATCTTTTGCAGAAGGAAAACAAGAGCAAACGTATCAGCTCGAAATGTCACTGTGCCAGGCTGTGCCCAGCTCAGTGATTCCCTTCAGTGTGTCACAGGGCAGGGCGATGGCAGGGAGCAGTCGTGGAGTCACTCCATTTACTCTGTCCTTTCTTTTTTCTTACTTGAAATAATGAAGTCCCCAAAACTATCAGAGACCTCATTCCTGCTGAACCCATGCAGGAGATGCTGTTCGTATCCCACTGTTCACTTTGGATATCCTCCCTGCTCTCTGCAGCACCAGAAGCTGCAGTGAGGCTGGCACAGATGTTCCCTCCACAGGCAGCTCTGTGAGCAAGGGCATTTCCACCTCTCTGGCTGTGTGTCACTAGCTTGAGGCTACCCCCAGCCCTGCTGAGCAAAGGGATTAGGGAATTGCTCAGTGACCCCACAGGCTCAGCAGCAGCTGTACAGGATGATACCATGGATGGGTCTCCTTCCTCCCTATCCATTTCCCTGTGAGCCAAACCCAGCAGTTCCCCTGGAAGGAATTGCTGTGGAGTGACCAGTGCTGTCCTTGCTCGGCTCTAGGTATGTGAACATCAGCTCCCTGGTGTTCAGCATGGATTCCCAGTTCCTCTGTGCTTCCAGCAACACGGAGACCGTGCACATCTTCAAACTGGAGCATCTCACAGACAGGTGAGGGATTAGCCTGGCTTAACCTACCTGGCCCAGGGCTCTCTCTGCTTCAAAGGTCTGTGTTTACTCAGCTGCTCTCCATGTCCTCACCATGTACTCTCCATGAGCAATACCAGCTGCAGAGAGTCTTTGTGTCCTGAGGGACTCACTCCTTGGAAAAGCCACACGCTGCACCCCTGCTGTCAGGCTCTCTGGGTTTATGAGGTGCCACGTGTCCCCTGCCTTCTCCATGTGCTTCCAGCCACGCTGGTGCACGATGTACAGGTGCAATGTACCCCTTCACCTGTGTGAGATGAGATCATTTGGTCTGTTCCTGATGTTTTGTCACCCTGATCGTGGTAGCCCCACTGACGCTGCTTTGTGACCCCCTCAGCCGGCCAGAGGAGCCTCCAACCTGGAGTGGTTACATGGGAAAGATGTTCCAGGCTGCTACCAACTACCTCCCTGCCCAGGTGTCTGGCATGATGAGCCAGGACCGAGCCTTTGCCACCGTCCGGCTGAACATCTCCGGACAAAGGAACATCTGTGCCCTCTCCACGTACGTATGGCCCTGCTGGCCCCTGCCCCCTGGGCCAGGCCAGCCTTGGCTCGTCCCCCTGCCTCAGAGCACATGGTGTGGGTACTGTGTGTGTGTGAGGTTTTTGGCCTGAGGATGCTTTTCCCACAGGATTCAGAAGCTGCCTCGGCTGTTGGTGACAACCTCGGATGGACATCTCTACATCTATAACCTGGACCCGCAGGATGGAGGGGAGTGTGTCTTGATTAAGAATCACAGGTAACTCTGCCTCCACTCACACCTCATACAGAGGCTGGTCCTTTAAAAAATGAAGGGAAATCTCACCTGGCAGCACAAAATGGAGCTGTAGGAGCAAGAGAGAACTGAGTTTGTGATTTGAGCTGCCTGAGCTGACAGACATGGGTGGGAAGCACATCAGCAGGCAGGGACAGAGGGCTTCTTGCAGAAACCTGAGACATCTCAGATACCATGGGAGCTGTGGGACATCCCAGCTTAGACTGGGCAGGCTATGCCTTAGGAGATGCCCCCAGCAGCAGAGCTCTGACCATCGTGGTGGCAGGAGAGCAGAGCACCTTCTCCAGGTAGGAGTGGGTGCTGGAGAGTTGACTGAGGGTAGGATGGTGTGGAGTGACACTGAGCTGTAAACAAAATCCCAGTGCCAAAGCAGAGGGATTATTTCATGGAAGGGTTGTTAAGATTTGGAAGGGGCTGCCCAAGGAGGTGGTGGGGTCACTATTGTTGGAGTTGTTCAAGAAACAACTGAGGGATGTGGCCCTTAGTGCTCAGGTCTCGGTGACAAGCTGGTGGTGGTCAGTCAAAGGTTGGGCTCGATGATCTTAGAGATCTTTTCCAGCTGAAATCACTCTGGGATTCTGTGAAAACAGAGCCTCCCCCGCCGCTGTTCAGTCCATATGCAAATCCCATTAAGCACGTAACCCCCCCGCACACATCTGGGCTGCTTGGCTCCAGATGTGAAGCCTTTGGGGTGGGGTGAGATGTAACATGTGCTCCGGGCCGGGAGGTGGCTGCCAGCCAGGAAAGTGCCAGCAGCTTTTGGAAAAGCCACAAAACAAAAGCACTTCAAAGCTGCGCTGTCCAGCGCGCGCTGCCCGCAGCCCCCAGCCTCGTCATGTGGGCTCCTCTGAGCATCAGAGGGCTGAAAAGGGCCCTTGGGTCATGAGTTACATTACATCATACGATATCTCTGCTCAAACTCCATCCTAAACTAGCCAGGGCTGCTTTTCCCATCTAGTCTGCTCCTGTTGGAAGCCTTTTGGAGCCCCCTCTGTGATTAGAAACACTGTTTGCCTTTGTAACCTAAAGCTTTTGTGGTCAATCTGTTCCCTTCTGTTCCCATGCCAGCATTGTCCTCCAGCCGAAGTGGTGCTTTCCCTATCTCCTTCTTCACCCCCTGCTTTCCTTGTGGAGCACAATGCTCCCCTGTCCACAGCACTGCTGGGGCTGCTGCATGCAGGGATGGGGATGGGTGATGTGCTTCGAGGAGATGTGGATCCATGGGCTTGTCTTAGCTGGAGCTGGGGAGGAACAGTTGAGATCAGGACTAACTCTTCTCCCCTCTCTTGATCTGTACCATTAGTCTGCTTGGCTCAGGAAAGATGGAGGAGAACAAAGAAAACGACCTTCAGCCTCCAGTACCTCAATCGTACGCAGCAACTGTAGCCAGACAAAGTACAGTGCCTTCAACTTCGACCATGCCAGGTGAGCACCACATCTGCCCTTCCTCGGGCAGAAGCCACAAAACCACCTAGGGCAAAGTGGAAAGTGCCCCAGATTCCAAGGGTTCATCCAGGATCACCTCTTGTGCACTGCACACTGGGGCAGCAGGACTTGGGAGCTCACTGGCTTCATCCCCTGCCACAGAAACAGGCCAGGAGTTTTCTGCTCTGCAGAGCTGTGCCACAGACAGGCCCAGGGCAGAGCAGGAACCCCTGTTTGTTCCCCAGAGTTTTAACCATGGGTGTAGAAGTCAGGGCTCACAGTTTCTGCAGTGAGATTGCCTCAAGAGTCTCTGAAGCTGGTACACCTTGCACTAAACTGCTGCAGGAAAAGACTGGATGACTCATTATATTCCCAAGTCTGAGGTCCTCATAAGATGAAGATCTTACTCTGAAATTGGTGCTTAGGTTCATGGCAGGAGGAGGAAAGCTGCTGCCACGGGAGCTGACCATGTAGTTCATCCATAATCCATAATGTCCGTGGAGACACCTTCCTCTTCCGTACTCCCTGAGCTCTGCCAGGAAGCCAGAGGAAGCAGCTCGGTGCTGAAGAGGTGGTAACAGTGTCTGCTGCTTGTTTGCAGCCTCCTGCCATCCCTTCCTGCAGTAACACTTTGTGTTTCCCTGCCCAGGTTACTCGGAGGACGGCGGAGCCCTGCGGGGGGAGGTTATCCCGGAGCACGAGTTTGCAACTGGCCCAGTCTGCCTGGACGATGAGAATGAGTTTCCTCCTGTGAGCATTCGGGACCCCTAAACCTGCAGTGCAGCCCTCATGCTAAGAAGGGAGTAGTAACCTCTCCCAGAAGACATTCCATTTCCCCCTCCTCATCCCAGCTTGCTCTGGAGCCTAAAATAACTGAATGGGTTCTAGGGACAGTGCCAGGAAAATGCCACCCCCACTCAAGAGCAGCTGGGGATGGGGCAAAAATGATCCAACCTAGAGACTGATCTGAACAAACTTGCTGAATGGTGTTCAGATCCAGAGCTAACCTTTGTGCCTTGAGCAGGCTTCTAATATTACCAGGAATAGTTTTAATTGGAAGAATTTAGAAATAAAAACTTAATACCCCGTTGCATTTTCAGTCAGTTGTATTAGTTCATGGAATGCAACTGGAACATACCTGAACTTCACTGGTCTCTTCATTTCCAAGCTAACTGAGAAAGAAGTCCTTTTCCAAGTACAAAGATGAAGGGAATAACAGTGTTTTAAACCATTTGATGATTTTTATATGGCACTTTCTCAGTTACCATTGGAAGGACCTAGTGAATTTTTCAATCTAATTTCAGCCTGGCAATGTCTTTCCAGCTCCTTTTCCTATTCCACACTCATTTATTAAGTATCTAACCCCTAATTGGACAAATGTTGGTCTGTGCTATGATCTGGTTGTAATCAGTGGTGTCTTCATAGCAGTAATGCAGCAGAATATTGTAATGGATTTCAGGTTGCAGCCTTGGCAGGCTTTTGGAATTCCTTACTTCATTTTTACATATGCCGCTGCTGGAGTTTTGCCTGAAAAGGAGGAAGTACAAACCTTATCCCAGGATTTGTTCCATGTGCTGAGCTGACCTCTCTGAGGCACCTTCCTCTGAGCTGATGCAAAGTGTTACTCAGATAAAAGGAGACTGGCTCATGACTCCCTTTGAGCCAACACCACCTGAACCCAGCTCAACTC
Organism: Erpornis zantholeuca; assembly: GCA_013400515.1. NCBI lineage: Eukaryota > Metazoa > Chordata > Aves > Passeriformes > Timaliidae > Erpornis > Erpornis zantholeuca. Next base: position 161,197 of record VZTN01024299.1, on the reverse strand, counting down.
ACACAACCCTCAGATTATTTCTTTCCTTACCTGTGACATTCCCTGCTGCAAACTGGGAGCAGGAATTTCCCAGTTGTCCAACTCCATTACTGAAGAAGGATATTTAAAATGTCTCCCTCTGTGTGCCCACGGAGAAGGTGATGGCACAGGCCCCTGGAAGGAGCAGCAGGGACAGAGAGAAATCTTTTGTTTCCTTCTGCTAAACCTGCTCTTGAACTCGTGGTTTGGGGACAAGCAAATGCCAGCACGCAGGAATCACGCTGCTCCTGAACGAGGCTTCCTGCTGGGACTGTGCTGGATGAAAGCAGCCCCAAACCCCTGCTGTACCACAGCAGGTGCTTTGTGAAATGAACTTTGATCCCTCCAGATCCTGTCATTAACCTGACAGAGCAGTGACACATGTATTGTTAGGGAGGAGGTGGTGTGGGAAGGGAAGGTGCTTTCCAAAAATACTCCCTGATAACGGTGGCTGAGCAAATGGAGCTTCCAGATAAAGCCCCCGCTCTTGGGTTTGGGGTTTGCCCCTCGCAGTGGGAGCACTCAGGATGTTTGGATGCTCTGGATTTGGCTGTTTTCTCAGCACTTGAGCTCTTCAGTCTCAGAGAAGGGGGTTTCAGGCATCGGTCACTCCTGTGTGGAGAAGGAGGGAGAGAAAACCTGACCTTATCCAACAAAAATGTTTTGACAGCGTTCGGCTTTGCGGAAACATGGGAAGGGTTTTGTTTGTTTTCCAGTGTGCAACAAAAAGACATTTAAAAACCTCAAAACTTGTGACAAAATGGAATATTCACCCGCAGCCCACAGTATGGCTTTGAACTCAGACATGGTTCTGGAGAAACAGCAGTGCTCAAACCCCACAGTTTCTCCCCGTTTTGAAACCTCTTATCTTCTCTTAACCTCAAGCAAGACTTCAGAGGCTCAGCTGTTAAAGAGTGAGGAAAACCAGCTTCAGCCTGACATAAAATCTGTCAAACACTGCCTGTTCATTAAGTGGAAGGAGGGACAGATCAGAGAGGAGATGAGAAGCCCAAGGAGGACTCATAAAAGTGGACTCACAAGAGGGAACGTGGATGTTGCCACTGCTGGTGCCAGGATTGCAGAAGGATCCCACGGCAAGAGGTTAAAGCAGTTCAGTGACAGCTCCTGCAGGGTTGGGGTGCACAGCGCACTCCCAGGTCACAGCTGATCTCAGGCAGGAAGGACTCAGGTGTTACTGAGGGGGACAGGGGGGTTGAAGCTGTGGGTGCCATGCTGGATGTGCCAGGAGGAAGCTGCAGAGCCCTCACCCTGCAGGATCAGAAGGTTTAACAGAGTGGGAACAGCAAAGCCAGCTCTGGCTGCAGAATTACTGCAGTTCAGGCTGGTTTTCTGGTCACCTGCCCCAGTAGCCAGCCCTGCTCTGTGCATGTATCAGGGAGTGAGGTTTTCCGTGGTGCTGGGGTGTGCTTTGGGCCAGGCAGGGCACTGCAGTTTTGGGGTAGAGCTGTGAGATTTGGCAGAAGAAATCCTACAGGATTCTGCAAGCAGCACAGCCTGTGTGCACCTGAGGACTGCAACCAGGGGATCTTCCCAAAACTTCAGGGATTCAGTAGGAAAGGTCATTTCCTCCAGCAGATTGGTCAGTGCTTTTCCAGGCGTGGGTGCTCCATCCTGCACTTGGCTGCAGGGCCCAGACGTGGAGGTTTTATCAGGAGAGCCATTTCATGAAGTCAAGTGAGACTGCACACAGCAATCAGCTCTTCAAAGGCAGCTTACCCTCACTGATACTCCATCACTCTTTAAAACCATCTCTTTCCCATCGGTTTTTGGCAGTTCCAAAATGGTTTGGGCAGTTTTCTGTGCTGCCAAAGGATGCTGCTGCCTATAGGAGGGAGAAAATCCAGGGGGATCTACAACAGGGCAGAAATCATGGGGTGTACACACCCCTCGCTGCTCCAGACCACAGACCTTGGTACAAGGAACCAGGCTGCAGATACATCTCTGGCTCTGTGCAGCCAGCATTGGCCCAGACTCCCCCTGGCTGTTTGCTGGATGGTGTTTCCCTCCTTCTGTTGCATGGATATGGACACTAATTATTTTAAGTGATTATTTTTTAACAGCTGGCTGTTAGCAGAGGAAAGGCCACAGATTTTCCAGTGAGGCTCAACTTGTAATTACGTTTCATAGGAGATGAGGGAGTTTGGCAGAACCTGGCTCCTGCACTTGCAGCTCAGACTGGCATTTTGGGCAGCTGGGGCTTGCAGGATTAAGCCTAGCTTATCAGAACATTATCTGAGGTCCCTTGGGAATTGTGCCATGCAGTGTCAATGCTTGTGTCTGGAAACCTGGCAGTGATGGTCCTGCAGCTCATGGAGAGACAGACCTGGCACGAGGAGCTGGCAGAGACCCTCTACAGCAGGAGCTGTGGGGTTCACTTCCCTCCCAGGTCATGTCTGGCAAGGCTGGAGCTGGGAAAGATCTGTGCCAGGGCTGCCCACACCTCATCCAGGAGCAGGGGCACATCTTACCTGGGGTCTCTGTGCCAGGAGTGGTGGACAGGAGGTGAATCAGGGTCCTGCTGCTGCTTGTTCTTCTCTGCTCCTGCCTTACCCTTTCACTCAGAGGCTTTGTGGTCTTTCACCCCCTAATCCTGTCTGCCATGTAGGAGTTTAACTCTGGGATCCATCCAGAGACCCTGGAGCAAGGCAGGGACACCCAGCACACACCTTTCCCTCCGGCCACACCAAAGCTGAGCATTTTTTGGGAGCACTTAGTGAGGCAAATGCACTTCACCCCAAATGACTGCAGTGCCCCAAAGCCTGGCTGTGCTCAGCCCAGTGCCAGCCAGAGGCCACACTTATCACCAAGCCACATGGTTCCTGTTCCCAGGACTGTCCATTTGGGGAGGGGGAGAGCAAATAAATAAACCTCTCACCAATCTGCCTTTGAATGGAAAGTAAAACACTGCGGGACATCCCTCCCCCTGCTCCTCCCCTGTGTGTAAAACCAACTGGAAACACTCCCTGGTGCTGGGAAAAGTAAGGCCCTTCTGTTTTGATTTTGGTAGATAATCTTGTGCCGTGGAGGTCAGCCGGGCAAGGCGAAGAGGTCGTGAGGAGAAGCAAAACATCCCCGCTTAGCACAGCTGCTGGGAGGTGCTTTGGAAAAGCCAGGAGTTTCGAAGAACAGATCTGTGAGTCCCCGAGAGGAGAAAAAAACATACAAATCTAACGTGGGCCACGCTTCTTCCTCTGTGTAAGTGAGCAGCTGGCCCTGTTAGCCTGTTTTAATTTGTGTCTGGGTGGGGTGTCAATGTACTGTATGCACATGGCTCTATTTAACAAACTCTATGTTAGAACCACAGTGTAAATGCTAATTTAATCAGATTTGTATGTAACCAGAATTTTATATACCCATTTGTCCCTTTTCTAATTTATGCTGTTTTATGTGTATAAATGTACTTACAGGAAGAGATATTAAACTTATGTCTTTGTACAGTATATACAGACTATTTTAACCCAGGCAAAGTATTTTTGCAGTGATATTAGAGAAGATGCCATTTGCTATGTTGAAAGACAGAATAAAGTCACAGTCTGTCCCTGGCAGCTCCTGCTGTTCTTTTTGGGGCCCTAAAGGTGTCAGTCTGGATTGAGTTTGGGGGCGGGAGGGGTTTTGCGGGATGGGGCGAGGGCAGCCCACCTGGGTGACTCCACACAATGGAGTCTTATGGCCAAAGAAAGATTTGGGCATGTAAATCAGAATTGAGAATTGTTTCAGAACACCCTCACTCAGCTGCTGAGAAATCCCAGTGCTTTCTCAGGTTTCAGTTGCACCTTCATTTCTGCCTTTGCAGCTCCCCAGGCCTTTGCACCTGCCCAGAAATGGCCCCACAGAGCTGTTTCACCCATCTGTGCCTGCGCTGGGATCAGTGGGAGCAGCTCCTCTGCCTGGAGCCCTGATCTGCTGGGAGACCCCAGGGCAGGGCCCTCTCCCTGACCTCCCAAAACCCCCACAGTCACACCTTTCCTGCAGAGCTGATGGGGAGCAGCCCCAGCTCTCTCCCTGCCACCTTCAGGGGACAGCCTTTCTTAAACCCTGGGATGTCACAGCACAGCTCCTGAGCCCCATTGTGGCAGGACGAGCTGAGCATCCTTCCCACATGGATGGCAGCCCTCAGGGACAGCCCAGGCCCCTCTTTCTTCCTTCCACACACAGCTGGGTCTTGCCAGGACCCTGCTAATGAACCTCAGCTAGTGGGGCAGGTGCTCCATTCCCAGAGCTCCATTCCAAGTGCTCCATTCCCCTCGTACCAGCCAGGAATTTTCTCTCTGCAGCCACCAAACTTCCAGGGTGTCTGCCCCAGAAGGGCTGATTGCTCAGAAGCTGTGGCCTCTCCTCCCCTGCCTTGTGCTCCCACCAGCTACTCCTGTAAGATCTCTTCTTAGAGGAAAACCAAGCAACTTTCCCAGAGGAATCCTCTCCCAAAGCCAACGCTCACGGAAGGCAGTTTTAATCCAAGAGCTGTCACTTTCCCAGATAAAGAGCCCTACAAAAAGCCTCCCACATGCCCAGGGCCCAAAGGGAACCCTCTGTGTGCTCCCCCAGACCCACATCCAGCTCACCTCCCCCTTCCCAGCACCGAGCAAAGGGAACCACAGCCACCATCCCTCCCCGTGGCCAACCTCCACCTGGAGTTCACAGACACCAGACTCAGGAAAGGAGCAGCCTGAGCAATTATTTGCTTACAGACAAAGCTGCGGTGTTCTCTTTTCCACGAGGGGATGCAGGGTGGCTCCGTGAGCCCCGTGGCACCGGCAGCCCACGTGCTGCACACTGCAGCAGGGAATTGCAGCCGGATCCTGGGAGTAATCTGCAACCGAGACATTGTCTGCTGCAATGTCCTGCAGAGCCTGGGCATAAGCCCTGCTGATGGCAGGCAGCACTGCCTGGTACTCTCTGGATGCCACATCCAGGGGCTCCTGCTCCTGGAGGTCTCGCTCCAGGTTGAAGATGAGGGGTGGTTGGTGCCACTCTGCCGGCCCAGTGCTGCCGTCACAGGCCATGGCCCCTCCTAGGGAGGAGAGGGAGAAAAACCCTGGGGTCACAGGGGTTCAGGGATATCCTCTGTACTCCTCACCCACCCAGGACTGCCCATTCCCACCCCATCCCAGCTGTTACTCCAAGAGTGTTCCTGAGGCCAACCCCGGACTGCAGCACCATCCTGCAGACACAGGCCGGCACATCCTTGGCTCTGCTCTTGCTTGAACTAACCTGAGGCTGTTTTCACCTGTATCTGCAGGGATATAAGAATTCCAAAAGTCTTCTCCTAGACTTTACAGCCTCTGGCAGGGACACACTACCTGTGGTGTAAAATGCCTTGTACTGAGCCAGCCGCAGCGCCTCGATCTCACCAACCTTCCCGGCTGCGCCACTGTTGGGGTGGAGCAGAACCTGCAGGAAGGACAGAATAATTCCTGTTAGCCCATTTGCAGGGAAAACCTGCTCCATGAGATCCACTCCCTCCCCAGGTGAGCCACATCCCACCCCTGCATACATTCACAGGCACCATTCAGGCCCTGGACTCTGAGGAACCAACAGAGCTGTGATTGCTGAAGGGTGATGGCAAAAGGGTGCCAGGACACACCAACATCTCCTTTGGTGTGTCCTGGAGGACCCTCTGAATTTACCTCCCAATTCTATGGCAAGAAAGTGATCATGAAGGTGGGGGTGCTTCCAGCAGAGCAGGGTGGATTATCATAAATCCCAGAAAGGTTTGGGTTGGAACGATCTCAAAGCCCATCCCATCCCATCCCATCCCATCCCATCCCATCCCATCCCATCCCATCCCATCCCATCCCATCCCATCCCCTGCCATGGCAGGGACACCTTCCACTGTCCCAGGCTGCTCCAAGCCCATCCAGCCTGCCCTTGGACACTTCCAGGGATGGGGCAGACACAGCTTCTTGGGATAACTTGTGCCCAGGACCTCCTCACCCTTAAAATTCAGAATTTCCTCCTAACATCCAATCTAAATCTCCCTCCTTTCACTCCAAAACCATTCCCCCTTGCCCTTTCACTAAATGCCTGTGTAATATTTGGGAGCAGGGGTGGTCTCAGGTGCTCTGTGTGACCCTGGGTGCTCACAGCTCAGCCAGCAGTGGGGACATCCAAGGGAGCCGAGCCCCAGCCTGGAGCCAGCAGAGCCACGAGCTGAGGGTGAGCTCATGCGAGGCAGAGGGGAAGGTGAGGTGCTGGAACATCACTCCCACATCCCTCCCGTCCGTCTGACTCACCCCGCTGAGCCAGGGCTCCCTTCCCTGACAACAGCCAGGGAACGGGCTGAGGAGCGAGGGAAGGAGGGAAGGGTGGGTCCAATCTCTCCCTTTTGGTATTTAGGACACTTGATCCACACAGTTGGGCTGCTCTGGCACTGGGGAGCGAGGAGACAAGTGAGCTGGACACTCCAGCAGCTCCTCTCTCCGATAATATCTGCCGCGGAGCCAAAGCCTTCACTGAGGGATGAGTCACTTGAGGTTTCCTCCCCGGGAATTCGAGTTTAAAAGTGATTCAAGAAATTTCCACTGTGCTAAGAATTAGAAACATCTGCTGGAGTTGTAGGCAGCTGCGGTGCCAAGTTTAGTAACAGCACTCGCAGCTGATGAGCGCAGCAGTGCCTGAGCAGGTGCCCGGCACGGAGCCCTGCCCCTCAGGGAGCATTCCAGGGATCCCAGGCACCCCGAGGTGTCCATCCCACACTGCCTGGCACACAGCATTCCAGGGATCCCAGGCACCCCGAGGTGTCCATCCCACACTGCCTGGCACACAGCATTCCAGGGATCCCAGGCACCCCGAGGTGTGCATCCCACACTGCCTGGCACACAGCATTCCAGGGATCCCAGGCACTCCGAGGTGTCCATCCCACGCTGCCTGCTCCAGATGTAGCTGCTATCTCATGGGACCAGCTGCAACCTCATCCCAGAAACGCCAGGATTAAGGGCAGGGGGTGATTTCCAAATGCTCTCACTTTCCTTTGCTGCCTTCTGTTGTAAGGTAAATTATTTGTTTAAAAACCACCTTTTGGAATTTGGTTGGACCTTTATGTTTTAGGGCAGAAATAAGAGTGTAAAGGGGAAGAGGTGGTGCAGAGGAGGTTGAACCTGGTGCAAGGAGGAAGCTCTGCTGCAGAGTTCCCTCCTTGGGCAGGATAAAATTGCTCCAAGGCAGGAATCAGCAAATAATCAAGGCCCTGTGAAGCCAAGGAACCAGGAACTGAACCAATTCATCTGTCTCCAGCCTTAAAGCTTTGCCTACACCTTTAAACAGCACAGCTGGGCTGCTGCCAAGGGCACTCAAACCTCCCTTCCTACCAACAACCACGTTCCTAAACCTCTTAAAAACCCACACTTAGAAAATCTGTTATAATTTACTGCATAATTAAGGAGCTTGTTTTGATTCAAAAAACATTCCCAGGTCTGGAACTCTTCCATTAATCCGTGATTATTATTTTAATAAATAAAAAACAGAGACAGTGGGGGGAAAAGCCTTTTGTCCCCTGAAAATTCATTGCTTGAACTCGGTGCTCTGGGCTATTCACATTCAGCTGATGGACAGAGGGATTTACTGCCCCTGGTACCCTCAGTGCTCCTTGGAGGATGTGGCTTATTTTTCCTGCCAAGAGCCCTCGCTCTCAGCAGGACCTTGGTGCCACCCCAGCCCCGTTCCCGACTGTGCCAGTGCCGAGCACAGGCTGGGACACTGGGACAGCCCACACTGGGAGCTCCAGCCACCCCAATTAGGAATGTGTGGAAATTGGGCTTTGGAGTGAGTGAGGGAGCTGCTTTCAGGAGGATTTGTGTCAAGGGAAACCCTGCACGGGGGTCACTGTCGGCCGCTGGCGAGCAGGGGGAGGCAGGCGGGGAGCCAGGAGGGGAGGGAGCGGGGACACGTGTGCCTGCTCCCAGCTCACCCCATCCCACCCCCAGGGGGGAATTACACACGGGAATGGCTTCACCCTGACACCCAGAAAACCATCGCTCCCAGAAAACCACAGCTGCAAAAACCATCCTTCCCAAAATACCATCATTCCCAGCACACCGCTGCTCCCAGAAAACCATCACTCCCAGTACACTATTGCTCCCAGAAAACCATCATTCCCAGTACACTATTGCTCCCAGAAAACCATCACTCCCAGCACACCATGGCTCCCAGCAGGCCCCCAGTGCCCTGCTCCCAGCACTGCCCGTGCAGAGCAGGGTTAATCCCGAGGAGCAGAGCAGAGCTGGCCACATCCCATCCCCTTCCCTGCTCCATCTCCCAGTTCAGCAGAGGGTTCCATAAATACAAAGCAAATACCAAACCCCTGATGGACACAGAAAGCAAATCCAAGATCCCGCTGGGAGCTGGCTCGTGGTGCTTGCAGGAGGGTGTACTTTAAAATCAGGATTTATCCACAGGACTGCTATTAAAGCTGCCTTTTTAAAATCCTTTTTCTTTTGGTTCTGCAAAAATCTCGTGCAACTCCGAGACAAGCATGTGGCCATCCTGCCTGTCCTGCAAACTGTGTTTTTTGGGGTTAAAGGAGCTGCCAGCAGTTGGTTGTATGGACAGAGCTGTGGGATATGGGGTGGGCTGTCCTGAGGTAAAGCTGTCACCTTGGAGCTGGGAGAAGCCAGGGTTTGTTACCTCTTGATCTGGTGTGATAAATAAAGAGGGACAACCAGGCTGGAGCCCCTGGGATCTCTCCTTCTCCTCACTGATGTACGTTTGGGACCAGAAAGATGCTGTGCTGGGCACTGCAGGCTGCCACAAGCCTGAGCATCCCCGAGCTGGAGTCCCTGGGATCACAGACACAGCTCTGAGGCACACAGGGAGGTGCCAAGCCACAGGCACAGGCACTTCCACCTCTAATCCCAGATTTGTGAAGGAAGCATAAAGCCATCTTCATTAACCCAAAGCCCTTTTACCCTGATATCCCAAGCCCAGCCTGGTACAGCACCCGGCCATCTCCAGCTGTCCTCCTCCTCCTCCAGGCCAGGGGCCGATGTTCCATGGATGTGCACATCACCTCTCTGAGCCTTTTTCCAGCCCCACTCACCTGTTTGAGCTCGGGCTCCTGCTTTCAGGAGGGGCTGTGCCTTACCTTGTGCCCCACATCCGACCAGCCAAAGAGAACTGGGGACACATCCAAGCCATCAAAGTGCCTGTTCGGGGGCAGCGCTGCCCCAGCCAGGGCCACCAGCGTGGGGAAGACATCCAGGACGCTGGGGAAAGAGGGGACAGTCATCAGAGCAAGGAGTGAGGACCCCTGGAGCGTTCCCCCAACCTCACCTGTGCTCCACATCCCTCACAAGAGAGCTTCCAACAGCTGAAAAGGCTGAACCCAGCTCTGCCCCTGGCAAGCCCTGGCTCCACACCCCTCCCACCCGCAGCCAGCTGCTCGGGCTCAGTCAGCATGTGCCTCTCCCCGTGCCCAGCAAGCCCTGCACCCCCAGGGCAGGGGCAGGGGGGAGCAGGGCAGCCCCTCCCACCCTCCTGAGCCCCCTGGACACGGGTCAGTCACGCACAGGGGTTTCCAGGCTGGTGCCAGCAGCTTGTGGCACGCCAGGAAAGGCAGTGTGGCTGCTGCGGGGGGCACAGGAGCTGCCACGATGGGACAGGAGAGCAGAGCTGCTCCGTGTCCCACAGAGCCCTGCAGCCTCCCCAGCAGCAGCCCCAGCTCCTGCTGGGCCTCAGCCTCACCGGGGCTCGCCCTGGTCCTTTCTGGAGCAGAGGGACACAGGGAAGGGCCAGGTGACCCCAAGTCCCTCTGGCTCCGTGGGGATGCAGAGAGGGACAGTCCCTGCTTCCCCACCCGCTGCCTGTGCCCCAGGACCCTCACTGTCCCCGCCTGGCACGTCCATGTGGTGTGGAGGGGCTGCAGGAGGGGTGCCATGGGGATCACCCAGTCCTGCTCCCATCCCTTCACAGCCTGGGCACAGGCTCCCCCTCTTCTGGCCCTGTGTCCCAGCGGGGTGGGAACATCCTGCTCGCAGCCCCCACATCGAATCCTCACCCTCCACATCCTGTGGGGCACAAGTGTCCCTCCCTCCCACAGATGCAGTCACAGGGAGACCCCACATCTCTAGAAGGAACCACCTGCACCAGGATGTCCCACGGCCCCAGGGGACAGAGGGACATCAGCGTGGCCAAGTGACACATGGATCACAGCGCTGCCCTCGGGGGCCAGGCTGTGGCACAGCAGCTGGCGCTGCTGCCGACAGGGACTCAACCCTCATCCCTCTGCCTACAAAACCCCCGTGCCAGCAGCTCAGAGGGCTCAGAAGGGGCAAGGAAATTGGTAGAGGAGGACAAAGCACCAGGAGTTGGGGTCACCAGGGTGCTGCCGTGGTCCTGCCGCTGTGACCTTGTCACCGTGGTTCTGCCACCACTATGACCCTGCCCCTGCATGTCTCCTGCAGCTGCGTGAGCAGAGAGAGGAAAGAGCCCTGGGCTAAACAGCCCCCGGTTCTCCCACTGAACGAGTTTTAACTCAGCTGCTAAGAGACAGAGAGAACAAATAAGAACAAACACTGCTGGGAGGCAGCCCCGGCTGGCGCTCACCGAGACGGCCCCGGGGCCAGGCGGGCCGGGAGGCGCCCAAAAACACCCTGGCTCTCCCCTGCAAGCCCTGCAGCACCTCGCTGGGGGCACAGCAGGTACCCCGAAACAGCAGCTCACCTGGGCAGCCTGGCCCTGGTCCCATGGGTGCCCAGCACCCCCAGGATCCAGCTCCCACCTCAATGCATGTGGATGCTCCCAAGCAGCCCTGACACAGTGGATGGGACCTCCGGAAAGCACCACCAGGGTGGGAGGACAACATGATTGAGGGCAGAGGTGGTTGAAGATTTCCCCAACCATGGGCAGGTGTAAACCGTGGAAAAAGGCACAAAAAATAGGATTTTGGTGGAAGTCGGCATCAAAGCAAAGGCCCCGGGCACATCCTGGGAGCCAAGCTGGGGAAGCCGTGCTTGAGGGGAAGGGAAAGCCCTTCCACTGCCAAGCCCTGCCCTGCCAAGAGAGATGGAACACATAAAGCCACTCCAGCATCCTGCTGCTGCCTGAACACCAAGGGAAAAGGGCCTGGCAGTGCCCAGGGACAGCAGCTCCCTCCCTGTGAGATGATGGGCATCCTGACATCCCGGGCAGGACGTGGTGGCAGCACTGCCCTGCCACGGCGCTGGGCATCCCGGGCGCCCATGCCAGGCACCATGCAGCAGGGAAACCCTGCCCTGCCTGGCCATGGCGAGGTGCAGGCAGCTGCAGCAGCTCTCCCCACACCCCAGCAGCTCAGCCAACCTGCCCAGCCCCACGGCACAGCCAGGATGGTGCAATCTCCTCCTTCACCACCCTCCTGACCTACTTCTTCTGTGCCCTACTTCGGGTTGGGGCAGGGAAGGGCAGAAGCACAGTGGGTGGCTCTGACAATTAACTATAATTAAGAAAAGCAGACAAGGCAGTTCTGTGCAGAGCCTGGCGTGCAGGTGCTGGTCTGTGGTGAGGCATCAGCGTTTCTGTGCTGGCTGCAGCTCCCCAGCCCCCGGGCACGCTCACCCTCGCTCACCCCTGCTCTCCCTGGCCAGGCAGGACACGGAGCCACAGAGCCACGAGGTCCTGGGCAGGAGCAGCCTCTGTGCCCGGGCCAGGTGTTTCCATAACCCCAGGGGAAGAGCAGATCTGTGCACATGGATAAGGCCTTCCCCTGGCTCTTCCCAGGGATCCCACCAGGCCCCTCTGTGCACACAGAGGGCTCCCAGCCTCTCCCGCACACACATTTCATTCCCTCCCCAGCTTCTCGGTCTTCCCCAGCGACTGGGGGGATTTCAATGTCCCTGTTGCATGTCTTTGGGGGTTGTCCCTGAGTGTGACAGAGGCACAGAGAAAAGCCTCATGTCCTGAGAGCACGTCTCTGTCCCTCTGTGTCCCTCCACATTCCCTGTCCCACCTCGGGCCATGGCTGGGACAGCAGTGGTGACACTTTCCTGAGCATGACCCTTGCTCATGTCCCCCAGCTGGTTCTGTGCTGCCTCCCAAGATGGGGTGCCCCTTCCTGAGGGCAGGGCATCACCCTGCACAGCTGGGCATGGCCCCGTGGCAGTGCCAGGCTCTGCTGTGGGGGACAGTGGCTGCACTGGGACTCTGGGGAGCTACACAGTCACTTTCCAAGCACCTGGAGTGCTGCACGTGCCTCTGCTGGATTTCTAGATTTCCAGCTGTCCAACCTGTCAGACTGGAGCTGGGAAATGCAGGAGATAAGGTCTTTGAGGAGATAATCAGAATTCCTGGGCTTGGAGGCAGGGCTACAGGGAAAGGTGGTGGCACAGGGGGCGGGGACGGGCACTGACCCTGCACAGGCTGCCCCAGCTGCCCGAGCAGGCAGGGGCTGGCAGCTCTGCCCCATGCCCCATGGCAGGCAAGGATTTGGAGGTGAAACAGGGTGCTCTGTGCGCCCCGTCCCCTCCACCAGACACCAGTGACTCAGCTTATGGCTCAGACCTTCGCTTGCCTGCGAAAATCCAGCTCCCAGAGCTGCCCTCGGGCCGTGGAAGGAGTAGAAGGAGTGAGTGTTTCCAGCTTATCTCACGGACCTGAGAAACACCCAACACTGCCCCAGGGCCCACCAGTCAGGACCCGCTTCCAGCAGCTGGGACATTCTTTCCCAACACCCAACAACCCTCCAGCCCCATCACCCTGCGTGCTTCAGGGGTGGAAGGGGATGGGGCATCCCAATGGCCAACAACCCTCCAGCCCCACCAGCCTGACCCAGATCCACCAGGGATGGAAGGGGACAGGGCATCCCAATGCCCAACAACCCCCCAGCCCCATCACCCTGCATGCTTCAGGGGTGGAAGGGGATGGGCCATCCCAATGCCCAACAACCCTCCAGCCCCACCAGCCTGACCCAGATCCATCAGGGATGGAAGGGGACATTCCCCCCGCCCTGCCCAGCCCAGGCTGTGCCCCTGAAAGGGGCAGGGAAGGCTGCCAGGGAAGGCTGTCAGGAGAGGTGCAGTTCCACGTGGAGAGGGGCAATACAGACCCTCCCTGCCACCCTGGGGTGGGGGGCAGCAGCCCTGCCCTCGCTGCTGCCAGGTCCCTGCCCGGCCACATCCTGCAGGGGCTGCCAGCTCCATCTCTTGGGCCAGCCCTCCCCACAACCGCACCCTGCTCCTCATAAAGCCATTCGCTGACCACAAAGCCTGAGCCTGCTCCTCGGTGGGGAGAGAGAACATCGTCATCTTTTAATTATCGGGAGGCCCTGGGCCACCGCGGCCAGGAGCACACGGAGCCCAGTGGCTGCAAGCGCCAACCCTCCAGCCTCACAAAAAGCCCTTTCAGCTCCTCTCTGCTGAAGCATTAAGTCTTGGGAGAGGACAAAAGTACAGCCTGGCACAAGGCAGGGAATAACCAGTGCAGGCAGCTGCTGCCAAAATCCAGGTGATGGCCTGGGTGGCAGTGTGGGGACGGGGGGTCCTTCCCAATGGGGCCACCCCGGTCGCCAAGGGGCTCTCACCTGAGCAGAGCATGGCTCGTCCTCCTGGCAGGGACACGGCCGGGCCAGTACACCAGGGCTGGCACCCTGTGCCCTCCTTCCCAGGTCGTCTGCTTCGCTGAGCTCCCACCTGCAGGAGAACAGGGCAGTGCTCAGCATCCTGCTGCTACTGGAAAACATCCTGGCCCAGGAGCTTCTCTGGGAAAGGAACTGCTCAGGGCAGAGATGGTGTAAATTACCCCAAAGGAAGATGGTTTCACTGGGACAGGGAAGGGAGAAGAGCTACAGGAGTTTTTCGGAGGGAAAGGGAAAAGAAAGGGATCTCAGCTGGGCACTGATTTGTGTTTCTCTGCTCCAGTGAGTGATGAGAAATGCAGAGGCTGCCAGAGCCACCGCGTTTCCATCCGCTTTTGATGCCAGGTGAGAGAATGGAGCAGGCAGGAAATGTAGGAATTTGTTGCAGGGGCTTCTGTCCCCTGCAGGGCTCAGCACCAACAACCCCCCCCGCCTGCTGGAAACCTGCCTCATTAAAAATACCATCCTGCTAATAACCCTGCTGCCAGTTAATGAACCTGATCCATCGTTTCCCTGACAGCACCCAGAGCACACCTGCTCTGCCCTTGGATTTGAGATGCTCAGGGATCAGCCCAGTCCCTTCCTCTGCCTGGAGTGCTGAGCACTGGGACTGGGGTGCTGAGCACCAAAATCGGGGTGCTGAGCCCCAAAATGGGAGCACTGAACATCAAAACTCCTGGAACGAGGGTGTTGGAGAGCCTCTGCCTTGGCTGCAGCCCAAAGGGCCCCAGGCAGCTGGAGGGGGAAGGGGCTGGGAATGGGGCAAAGAGAAAATCCCAACGCGATTCACCGAGCAAACTTCCCAGGAGCAGCCTTTGTGCGCTGCCTTTCAGTGTGCACATGGCAACGGCCCTCGCCCCGAGCCATTTCCTCCGGGCACAGCCAACAGAGTCCCCGCGCCGTCCCCAGCCCGGCCCGGCCTCTCCAGGAGTCACTGCCTGGTGCCACGGGCTGATCCACATTCCCTGACAATGCTGCCATGCCCACAAGGACACGTGTGGCACGGGTGCCACAAGGTCTAGCCCAGGGAAAAGGTTTCTGACCCTGGCACGGACCAAGAACGTCCCTGATCTCTCCCATTCCCCACCCAAACTTGTGGTGTTTCCCCCCTGCCCTCAGACACCCCAGGAAATCACAGCAATTACAGCAATTAATATGAATCCCCATCTCTGCGCATATATTAAAATACTCATCCTCCTGGGTGCATTTCCAGGGTTTTTCCATGCGTGGTCAGGGGTGTCTGGAAGGACATCAGAGGAATATTTCCTGACCAAGCCACCTCTGGCTGGTCGGGTCAGAGCAGCCTGGGAATGAGGTCACATTAACACTTTGAGAAGTAAACAGGGCTGAAACACCCAAACCTGACCAGGGAATTTTCTCCGGAGTGGGGATGATGCAGCCCTGCTGTTGTGGGGACTTTCCAAGCTTTCCAAGAAAGCTGAACTGTGCATTCCCGTGGCAGGATGAAAACCTTGGTCCCACCACACACACAGCAGGTCCTCAGCACAGGGACACCAGGCCTGGAACTTCCCCAACCTGCCTCAAAACATGCCTAGCGTCGCATCCCCAAAATTTTTCTCTCTCATCCAGCATCCCACTCTTGCTGACTCTTGGCCCCGAGGTGGGAGACGAGTTTTTGGGGTGGGCTGGGGGGTGTAGGAAGCACAGAGGAATGGGAAGCAGACACGAATGTGCTGCTCTCTCCCAACTACAGCATCCACCTGAAATCAGTGGAAAACATCCCTGGAATTTCGGTTGGACCTTAAAACGAAACACTGAGCTACGGGAAACCTACAGAAACACACAGAAACACTTAGAAACATATACGGACATATAGAGCCGGGAGCAGCCCGTCCTGCCCTGCTCTCCTACTCCTCGGGGGCTTTTCCCCGGCAGGGAACAATCCCCGGGGCTGGGAATGCCGAGCATCCCACCCGGGCAGCCCGGGGCGGCGCGGGCAGTGCCAGCCCAGCCGGCAGCAGCCCTGGCCCGCCTCTCCAAACATCCACCAGCCGAGGGATTTCCGAAGTCACCCTCGCCGCCAGCGTTTGCAGCCAGCTCGGAGCGCTCTGCCAGCCCGACCTCCTCCCCAGCCTCCACCGCAGGCAGGAGGGGCTGGGCAGGGGCCGTGTTTTGCTCGCCTGTTCCCGAACGCCGCACTCTCCGTACCAGCTGCTCCGGCTTGTGACCGTGGGTTGCTCAAGAGCAACAACCCGGGGCCGTCAGCGGGGTTTGTTTACTAGAAAATTAAGGTTACGATTCCATCCCGGGGCCGGGCGAAGGAAGGGCTCTGGGAATGGCACGGGGCCAGCGCAGTTTGCCCAGGGAAGCGGCCGCGGTCCCATGGCCGGGGTGTCAGGAAGCGGAGGAGGAAGCCCCTCGCTGCTGACCCCGGGCAGGGGCAGCCGAGCCTGGCACGTTAACACCGCGTAATACAAGCAGAAGTGGGAAACGCCTGACTCATGAATGTTTCTGGCCGCCCCGGCCGAAATAAACCCACCGAGCAGATGGCTTGGCCGGAAAAGGAGGAAAGAGTGAAAAAAAAAAAAAAAAACCAAACCAACAAAACAAAACAAAACAAAACAAAACACAAAAAAAAATCTCCAACAAAACGGTGGAGAGAAAGAAAAGCAAAGTCGCGGGGCACGGGGAGGATGGTAGGTGCTCTGCTCAGGGAGGGCTGGGAGACCCTGATGGGGCAGATGGCAACATCCCATCTCCAAATCGGCACACTCACCTCAAGCTCCGGAGTAATGGGGACCCCAGCCCACCCCCCCCGCAACGGTTTTGGGGGAAATTCGACTGAATTTTAAAAAATCGTTCCGGGGTGTTCAAGCGCAGGGCAGCAGCCAGGGAAAGGCTGGTGGGGGGGAATGCTGCCCATGTCCCCTCGATGGGCAGTGAAGGGCTTTGTGGAGCAGCCCCCCCTGTGCCCCCGGGGACTGGGACCCCCCCACGCTGCCGGGTTACCTCGCTGCCTCTGCCAGGCACCCACGAACGGCCCCAGGCGTCCTGCCAGCTCACACTTCTGTGCCCAGGGGCCATTGTCACCTGCAAGAGAAAGAAATGTCCCCATGAGAGACACCAGGACCAGAGGGGACACCTCCACCGTGGGGGGTAGGCAAGGACAAGTGACCCATCCATCCCTCCTTGCCACCCCTGTGATGCCGCCCCACACGAGCTGGTTGATGGATTTTGGTTTTTAAGTCTGTTTGCAGGGGCTGAGTGCAGGGCGAGGGGCTGGAGAGCAGCCAGGTCAGGGCGGGGGGAGCACGGTGCCACCAGCTTTGGGTGTTAATGAGCGGCCGAACGAGCAGTTCCTGTCTGCAGGAGCAAGACATCCTCATTAGGGAGGCTGCTCAGCGACAGAGAGCGGATTTGGGCTTCTTAATGAACGAGGATTTGTGGTTTAATGAGTCACGGCCCCACCACTTCAGCCCCACAGCCGGGGATGGGTGGCAGGGTGGGCACCCAGCTGAGTGGCCACAGCAGCCTGGGACACCCATCCCCAGCCGGGACCGCTCCCCTTCCACTGAGCAACGGGAGCATCGAGGGCAGGGGACATCGAGGGCAGGGGACAAACACAGTCCTGCCCCACCCTAAGGTGCAGTCCCCAGCGTCACCCCCAGCCCCAGTTTTCCTGCTGTACCTGCAAACCACAGGAGGGTGTTGCCCTTCCCGTGGCTGTCAGCGACCTCCTTTATCCGTCCCACCAGCGCATCCATCTCGCTCAGGGAGGCTCCGTAGATGCCCCTGCCCGGAGCGGGGGGCAGCGGGGGGGTCAGCGGGACGTGCATGTGGGCCAGGGCCAGGTAGAGGAAGAAGGGGCGTCCGCTGTCACTGCACGGGGGACAGAGGGAGAGCGTTCAGCCTCCAGGGCAAGGCAGCGGCAGGAGGTCATGGCGGTGGTGGCACTGCTGAGCCCGGAGACGCAAACCAGGGGTGAAAAGCACCCCATGGGTGAAAAGCACCCCATGGGCATCGCCCAGCTGCAAATTCCACAGGAACACGCTCCCCTCACAGGGAAGAAGCTTGGCTGAGCTGAGCCTCCCCTGCTCCTACTCAAACCTCTCCCGTTGTCCCCCTGTTGTCAACTGTCCTCCCACTCGGGATGGACTTGCCCCTTCCTCCCTCTCCGGTGGCCGAACACCCCACACTGGTGCACCCACACACCTCCCTCCCCTCTCTCAGGGGGCCCGTTTTGGCCCTTTGCTGCTCCCCCCCGGCCTCGCCGGTGCTGTGGGCAGAGGACAGGCCACAGCAGGATGCCCACACCGGCCGGGCACGGCCTGGGCAGCGGCGAGCAGCTCCTCGCAGGGAACGCGGCACGTTCGCTGCCGCTCTGCCCCGCTGCCTGCTCGCTCCTAAATCATCACGGGACACGTCCTGTTTGCTTGTTTACAGCTATATTTATCTGCTCCAAACGAGGCCTGCTCTTCCTCAGGGACCTCGGAGGGGAAGGGTGGGATGGCCAGTGGCGAGGAGGGGCCGGATCCCAGGGACGTGTCCCTGCCCGCGCACGCGCCCAGGCCTCCGGGACGCCCTCAGGGCCTTCCAACTGCGTCTCAGCACTTCCTTCCTCCCCGTCACCCACCTGGATGGAAAATGAGTAAACCCCATCCTGCCCGGAGCTGCTGCATCCCCCTGCCATGGCGCTGGAGCCCCGGGAAGGGCTGTGCCCCCCTGGCAGCCTGCCCGTCCCTGCAGGGCGAGGGGGTTGCTCATGAGCCCCTTGCGAATTGCCACTGTGAGGCCTCTTCCCGTGGGATGCCAGAGACCCTGGAGCTTCCCCTGGCTCGCATCCTAGCCGGGAGCACCACTCCAGCACCCAGATGGGCTCGTGGCTGTGATGCTCAGCTGAACATCCCTGTCAGTTGCCACACAGATACCTCAGAATTGTCCCGAAGATTGAGCAAACGTTTAATCAATAACTGAAGACAGGAGTCCCTGACTTTTGCTCCCACGCTCGCTCGTGCTCGGGCAGTGCCACGTCTCACTGTCACAAATTGCTCAACCTTGACTGGTTGAAAAAACACTGAGATGGCAAATCCGGTGTTCTTTTGTTGCCCTGTAATGAATGAGTCAGGCGGGGGAAAACTGGAATAAGCCATCAAAGGGAAGGGGAGAAAAGGCAGGCACCTGCTTAATCCTGTTCTCCACGAACGCAGATAACCACAAAACACTTCTGGGAGTTTAAAGGTTTTTCCTATTAACCCAGAGCTTACACACTTGGTTTCACAGCCAAAGAGCATCCTGGCAGCCTGGAGGGATGGGGGTTTGGCAGGAGAAGGGGATGCTGCTGCCCCACAGCCCAGAGCCTGGGTACACTCAGCATCCCAAACATGCCCAAGCCATCCCACGGCCAATCCTTGGTATCCAAAGGGATGAACTACAGATATTGTGCAACAAAACGGCACTCAGGTTTATAAAGAGCCGTTTCCCTGCCCAGCCCTTCACTCAGCTCTGTTACACAAAGCTTACCCCGAGGACCCCCCTTCCCCGGGCCTGCGTTATCCCGGGATGCAGGCAGGGGACGGGCTCAGGCAGGGCTGCCCGGCAGCGCTTCCTCTCCTCGCTCTGCAGGGAGGCATTTTGCAAAGTCACAGCTCGTAATCCGCCAATAATGGGGATTAAAATTACACAACCCGTCAGCACGGCTCGGGGGCGTCATTCGGAGGAGCCGCTCTGCTCCTCGGGGACAAACACACCCGGGCACCTCCTGTCCTTTCCTGTGGGGCTGGGGGAGGCAGATCCTCAAGCCCAGGCAGGTCGGAGTGCTTTACCCTCGACACGGGTCCGATCCCACGCCTGGGGCGTGTTCAAACACCTCTGGGTGCTGTTCTGGTCCCACCCTGGGTAACATTCAGCACCTGCTCACAGTCCCTGCCAGCACTTCACACCCATGGGGGCACCTCCACCGTCCCATTGCCACCTCCTCCACTGTCCCATTGCCACCTCCACCACAGGGATGCAGGAATGGACAGACCACGGCAGCGTTTGCCACCCTCCCATCCCCACCAGCCTTGGCATCCTGCACGTTCCCCCCAGGAAGGAGGCACAGCCCCACTCAAAGGCTTTGACCTTCCTCAAAAACGGTGCTTTTAAAAACACGAGACTCCTTCAGAGGACACCAGGACAGCCTCAGTGCCTCCTCCAGCAGGAAGCCAAGCCATGGGCACCCCAAATCCAAACCACGGGACCACCCAAATCCAAACCACCCATTTCCCCTGGTGCAGGGGAGTCCTGCAGTGGCCCAGGAGCTCTCCCAGCCAAGGGCACGGACAGGGGACAGCGTGTGGCCTCACCTGGCCCGCTGGATGAACCGCTCTGCCTCCTCTGCATAGCGTGTGGCCAGGCTGCCGAGCTCCACGGGCTGCTGGACGATGGTGACGTTCTCCAAGAGAGGCAGGGCAACCTCTGTGTAGCAGTCCTTCCTCGCCTCCCTGCTGGGAACAGCCACCCCAGGCTTGTCACCGGCACAGGCACAGAGCCTGGCTGTTCTCCTGGCTTCCAGAAAGCCGAGGAGGGGACAAGAAAGGGAGCGGTGCCAATGTCCCCATGGCACGGGGTGCTCCCAGTCTGCACCCTGCAGGGGGTAACTGGGTGCACAGAGCAGGAGGGGAGGTGGCCACAGCTACGGGGAGCCCTCAGGGCTGGGGACACTGCTGCAAACACTCACCTCCCTGTGCCAGCACCCCGTGCCCCGTACCTGGCAGCGGTGCCGTGCCGCGGGCAGGGCGGGCAGGGCGGCAGGTTGTAGCCAGGGGTGTCCGTGCAGCCCATGTCGTGGCTGTAGGGGATCCCAAAGTAGTAGTCGAAGCCTGAGAGGCAAGTGAGGTGGTCAGCAGGGTCAAGGTGACCACAGGGCCCCCGGCCCGGCCCCGCTGGCACTGCCCTTACCGCGGGAGTTGGGGTGGTGGCGGCCGTGGTGTCCCAGGTGCCACTTGCCTGCAGGGAAGCCACAGAACATCATCTCAGAGGTGACACAGCTCTGGCCAGCACCAGCCCTCACCCACAAGGTGCCCGCGGTGCCGGGGGCTTTAATCAAGCTACAAGAAAGGCTCCCTGTTTGTGCTGGCCGCGGTTCCAGAATGCTGTCTATTTTTGCAGAAAACCCAGAAAAAATGCATAAGGTATCTCATGCCTGTGCAAAGAGACTCTTTCCAGCCTTAAAAGGCTCTTTCATGTGTTTGTGTTCTGAGCAGACAGCTTCCTAACCCCTCCCTAACAGCCAGCTTCATCCTCTGACCCCTGGCATACACTTGCTCCCACCAAATACGCTGATCCAAGAGGGAGAACTGCAAAAACTGGGGGAGAATGGAGGAACAGAGGGATTTTCTGCCAGCACAAGAGCAGGAGCTGCAGGTGCAAAGGGTTCATGCCAGCTGAAGGGGACCCACAGTGACAGGAGGGTGCCCAAAGCCACGGGGACAGCGGCACCACCCGTGGTGTGGGGTGCAGCATGGCAGAGTGGCAGAGCACACTCCTGCCTGCTCAGGAACACCCAGCACATTCCTCATGAGGTAAAGCAATTAGAGATTAAATGGAGAAGTCTGGATTTCCGGCAACACTGTTGAAAAGGAAGATTTTAAGCTCAGCATTGCAAAATCCAAGGGGGATGTGTGAAACCTCCCTCACGTGATCCTTTCGATTTTCCTTTCACCGCCAGCGTTTCACCCAAGTACCTGCAGCCCCTGCTCTGCAAGGGCATCTTCGTCACCCCCTGCCACCTCCTCAGCTGCCTGCTGGCACCCTGGGCATTACCTATAGCCCCCGTGCTGTAGCCAGCCTCCCGCAGGACCTCGGCCAGGGTGGTCTCGTTGAGGGGGAGGCCGCCGAGCGAGGAGATGGCGAAGTTGTGGGTGACGCCGTTGCGCACGCCCAGGCGCCCCGTGAGCAGCGAGGCACGGGACGGGGAGCACGTGGACGCAGCCGAGTGGAAATCCACGAACCTGCAAAACGAAAAGACCCTTCAGCTCACCAGACCCCGTGTGCTCTAACGCTGCCCTCCCTGCTCCCCTGCGCACTCCCCCCTTTTGCTCTGGGGATAGGGCAGGGAGCGGGAGATGATGAAGGTTCCAGCAGGGATGGATGGAGCTGCACCCCAGGGTACCAGGCTCTGGCTGCCCTCCCCACGCACCCAAACCCACACCAATGAAATCCCTTCACCTGCCAGTCCCATGGGGCTGAATTCCCCTGTGCTGTAGGACAGAGTAACCAGGGGTGCTTGGAGAGGCCAGGGAAGGGGGACAGTCGTTACCTTGTTCCTTCGGCAGCCAATTGATCCAAATGCGGGGTCTCCTTCGTCTCTGCCCAGTTGGCGCCCAGATCCCCCCAGCCCACATCATCCGCCAGGATGACGATGAAGTTGGGCTGCCTGCTCAGCACACAGGGAGCCCACAGTCCCACCAGCACCAGGGCGAGCACCAGCACTGCCCACGGGGACAGGGACAGGGTGCCCATGGTGCCACACGTCCCCTCCTGCCCACGCTGCGGCACCGGCGGCTTCGTCTTTCCCAGACTCCCTATGCTGTGTTCCTGTGGATGCAGCTGAGCTTTCCACAGGCTCTGTCCCTTTCTCAGCCAGTCCCGTGGGGCAGGGCCGGGGTCTGGGTTTGCTCCCTTGGCTGCCGACCGAGCTGCGACACCTCCTCCGCCTTTCACACCCAGGCACGGCTGATATTCCCGAAATCGGCGCCAGCAAAGGTGTTATTCTTAGAAGTCAAAAAACACCCTTTGAAGTCACTGTCACCCTATTTATATCTTTGCTTCCTTCCTGGTAAATATCTAATTAGACACCAAACCGAAGCAGTATTTTCCCCTCCAGGAGCGGGTTCGATCCGCGGCAGCAGCTCCTCTTCCCGCACCGCAGCCAGAAGGATGTTTGTGTCCAAAAACGGCTCCTTCCCTGCACACTGAGCCCCCTCAGCCTTCGGGTGGAGAGAAAACTGCTGGGGCTCTGTCAGTCCATCCTTCACCTCCTTACAGCATCCCCTGTGTAAGGGAAAAAAACAGAGTCGGTGACTGCTCTCACATCCCAGCCTGGGGCAAAACACCTTCTCCAGACACCAAGACTTTGCCTTTGCAGTTGTTCTGCTGCCTGGTTCACAATGGCTTTACTGGGAAGGACCAGGAATTAGGAGCTCCCCTTCCCTGCACACACTGCTCACACTGGGATGGTTTCCTGTGCTCCTGCTATCCCATACTCCTGCCATCCTGTGCTCCTGCCATCCCACACTCCTGCTATCCCATATTCCTGTCACTCCATACTCCTGCCACCCCATGCTCCTGCCATCCCATGCTCCCTCCAGCTTGCCAAGGGCTGTCTCCCGAGTGCTGCAGGGGGCACAGCACCACGAGGGGGACATGCAGGGCCTTGCCTTCATTTGTGACACCTGCCAAGTGTCCAAAGCTCATTGCCTAAATTTAGTTCTGCTCCTGCTGCCCCACTACTGCCAGAGCAGGCAGCACAGCCTGGCTGCTGGAGGGAGCTGCTCCCAGAGGTGGGGAGGCAGGAATCCATACAAACCCAGAAGGCAGAAAACCCCAGGAATACCCAGGATTAAGCACATCAGGGCAGGATTCGGCCTCCAGAGATGGAAAGGTTCAAGGACAAACCCCCCAAAGACCGATGGCAGAGACAGAGCTGTGGCACAGCTCCACGGAGCAGATGGAGCTGTGGAATACGATGTCTTGGACACAAAGTTATGGCCAAAGAGGGATGAAGCTGCAGAGATCTGCCAAAATCCCGCTGGGTCCTGCACCAGGAGCTCTGCCCTGGCTGTGGGGATGCTGTGGGGATCTGTGCCTGGCTTGGGGATGGCCAGGACCCAGCTGGGCCCAGTTGGTATCAACAACCTTGGGACAAGAACATGCCATGAAGGACAGCTCCCATGGGATGGTCAACACAACCAAGCAGGACAACATCCATTAAGACAGAGAGGGAGAATAGAGAAGACAATACTGGGAAATAAAAGAAAAGAACAGGACAGGAGGAGGCAGAAGAGGGAATACGATGAGCCCCATCTGTAGGCCAAGAGGTTTGTAGCTTGCAAAGTAAATTATTCCCAGGTTTTGCTGTTCACATCTTTAAAAGCTTTGGGCTGTCACTTGGATCAGCAGCTCCTGGGCTGTCAGCAGAGCACTGCAGTGATCAGAGATGTGGCTCCATTCATAATTCATAGCCCAGAGTGTTAATTTATAAAAGCCTGGAGGCTCTCGGTACATCAGCTGACGGGGGTGGGATGTGGTGGCTCGTGGGGCAGAGCCATGGGAGGGGGCTCACCTGTGGGGGAGGCTGCTCAGCCCTGCCCCAACAGAGCCCACGAGCTCAGATCCTGTTCTGCACCCTCCTGCATCCCCACAGCTCCAACCATCAAGATTAGGTCTCTGGACATGTTCGATGGCAGCTAAGTTGCCTTTATTTTCAAAACAAAAATTCCTTTGCAATTTCCTTCGATCTCTTCATGGATGGGAACTTGAAAAGAGCAGCTCTGCTTGGGTCCAACAACCCCTGCTCCTGGGCCAAGGACAGCACAGAACTGAGCCTCCAACTTCATAGTGGTCAGGGACACCTCAGCCCCATCCCAGCTCCATCCCAGTCGCCCGTCTGGGACTCTCCACAGGGCAATGGAGCAGGATATCACCCCGTGCTAGAACTGGGGTGTGGTGGAAAATAAAGCACCAAAGTTGAGCTGAGCCCCCGAGGCAGTGGGTGTTCAGGGTTCCTGGGAAGACACACCACTAATCCTGCCCCCTGGCACCTCCGCTGGCATCCAGCAGCTCCCAGCCCCTCCCAGGCTCAGCGTGGTCTCTTTGCCAAATCCCAGCCTCTCCGAACATCCTCTGCTCAGCACCACCCCACTCCTGAGGGGTGGCCCTGCAGCCCAGAGTGTGCCCCGGGGACCCCCCAGCTGCACCTGCAGCCACACAGAAAAACCCAGCAAACCTCAAAGGAGCCGAACCCACAAACCTCTGTCCCTTCCATTGACTCTGGGGAGGGATGCCAGGATGACACAGCTAACAAAAACAATCCGAACGGTTTTCAAAGGACACTCTCTCCTCCCTAAATTACAGGGAAAGTCATCCAGGGCTGAAAGTCATGCATTAGCATCAGACAAGGCTTCTTGATCCCCGATGCTCAGAGGCCATTTGAAGGCGAGGCGGAACATGGCCCGTGGAACATCCACATCCAGACCACATCCCAACCCCATATGGCAGAGCGTGAGGCCATGGCTTGGCATCAACTCCACTGCACTCTGAGCCCTCTCTGACCCTTTCCAGCCCAAATTCCCGGGTGAGTCCGGGCTGTGCACACCCCCCTGGAGGAGGTGGGAGCCTCCCTGGGATAAATCCAAGCCCTGTTCACCACTGCACCAGGACCTGCAGCATCTCTGCTCCCCTCCAGCTCTTCTACAGCCAGACCCACCCAGAGCTGATGACTTTTAGCTATTTTTGCAAAAACAAAAATGACTCAGGACAGATTCCCCAGGCTGCCTGTGGCAGGAACACTGCGGCACCTCGCCTCATGCCAAGCAGGAAATACTGCACAGGTGGCTGCAGCTGGATGAGCTACCTGGGAGGAATCACTCCTGGGATCCAAGGCCTCTGGATAACTGGAGTTGGCAGGGTGCTCCTCGGCTGGACACGGCACACCTGGGCGTCACAGCACGCACCTTGTACCAGGGGAGGATTAAACAAATAAATAACCTGCCTTTTGCAAGGCGCTTCACAGGAACCTGGAGAAGTCCAAACCAGATGAACCAGTTTAGAAAAGCCCCAAAACCTCTCCAAGCAAGACACCCCAGAGTTGGCCCCGGAGCAGAGGAGGGGAGATGCCTCTCTGGGATGTCACCGCTGGCAGTGCCAGCACAGAGGGGTCACCTGCACAGCGCTGGCAGTATCTGTCATGTATTTGTTACATATTAACCAGAAAGTTTACAAATCTTGGGGCCAGCACAATCATTTTCACATTTTTCACATTCTTTCACATTTTCACGCCTGAAAAATGCAAAGCAGTGGCTGGAGCCCAGGAGAACCTGTGGCCCTTTGAAGCACACCCAGCTGTGCCAAGCTATCCCCCTGCCAGCTCCCGGGGCTCACCACCCACCCGAGGTGTCCCAGCTCTGATCTCCAGCCCAAACTCACCCTGGTGGCTCTGCTGAAAGTCCCAGCAGGATCCCCATCCTGGCCACAAGCAGCAGGGAGATAAGGACACAGCAAGGGATGAGAAATTCAAACCAGAGTGGGTACCCACTGTTATCCAGGAAACTGAGGCAGGCAAGCAGAAGTGATGGCTCAGGCTCTGCTGACCCCACAGCTGCTGAGTGATGTGGGATTGGGACGTGTCCCCATGGTGAGGCTCCTGGTGCTGACCCCACTGGGGGATGTCCAGCCACAGCCTGGGGGGATGGATGGCGGGGCAGACAGGCTTTAGGGGGCAGAAAAATAAATCTATGTTTTGTTTGCAATTTAAGCTCGCAGAGATTTTGATTTGGGCAGAGAAGGGCAGCAGGTGCCTGGCGAGGTGGGGCAGAGGGGGCAGGAGCTCTGTGTCTGCCCTGTTGGGCCTCCCCAGTGCTGACATGTTTACCAGCAAAGCTCCATTCCCAGCACAACCGTCCTGACAATGCTCTGAACCGAGTCAGGACTTTATTCCAGGAAAAAGGTTTTCTGCTGGAATGGTTTATACTAGTTCCCCTCACAGAATAAGCAGCACCGACAAAAACATACTTCTGCAGATTTACCAGGATTTCTGCCAGCTCCTGGGACAGGAGAATGTTTTTCACCCGACTCACTGCTGGGTCTTTCAGAGAAAACATTTCACATGCCGAGCAGGGCTGGGCAAACCCCAGCAGAATAAATGAACTGGAAGTCCCTGAGCCATCCGGCGGCTCAGCGCAGGGGCCCGCGCTCCCCTGCTCTTCCCAGCCCGCCCCGTCCTCCAGCTCCCGGCTGATTTATGCCCTCACACGGGACGCCTGCTCTGCTTCCCCGCGGATTACAGAGCCCTCCAACGCCAGCCGTGCTCCAGCCGGGCTGCTGGAGCTCCCGGGATGGTGAAGAGGCACGTCCTGGTGCGAGCGCTGCCGGGCACGGGACGGACCCAATGGATGTGCCGGGGAAAAGAATCCCAGCAAGGCACAGCCAAGCCAAGCAGCAGGGAAATCCTCCCAAAGCGGGCAAACAGTATGGGGGGAAAAGGGTTTTACTGTGGGGCTGGGAAGCTCTGGGTTGGAGAGGCTGCAGCCACCATCCCTGTCCCCCCCCAGGGCCCCTCCAGCCCCCATCGCTCCCCAAAGCCTTACAGCTCTTGGAATGCCCAAAGGAAAGGAATGGGAAGGTGAGGCAGAGACAGATGGAAAGGACTGACAAGAAATACCAAGGAGCAAATCGCTTTGGTTTTTTTCATGCCAAAGATATTTGCATTCTTATTTCTCCCCTGGAGGCACAAACCTCTTTTGTTGTCCCACAGCCACTTTGCACTGTCGCTGCCAGGGGAGGTGCTCTCCTCAGCACGGGGAGGTGACCCATTCCCAAGGAAAAGCCTGGATAATGGGATATCGGCTCTGCGAGGCCAGAGGGGTGCCACCCTTTATCTGCACCCCTGAAAGGCAGGGCATGGATAAAGAGCAACCACCTCAAAGGTTCCCTTGCAGGGAGGATTTTCCTGTGGGACAGGGAGGCTCTCAAGGACACACAGGGCACAGTCCCATGGCTGAGTACCCAGATTTCTGATGGATTTCTGATAGATTTCTGATGGATTTCTGATGGATTTCAGCTTGTTTCAGATGGGAGGACGGCAAGGAGTGAAGCTGCTGAAACCTTCCTGAGAACACAGCACTTGTTGGCTGTTGGACCAGCACTGCTAAGAGAAAACAGCAGCAGCTTTCCCAAAGCTCCTGAGCAAAAGCAACAGACAATTTGCCTCATTTTGGGGAATTTGCAGAATTTTGTCCCAGCTACCTCCTGCCCTTGGCTGCATTGTCCCACTGGCAATCCCATTGTGACAAAGGAAGGGAAAAGCAGCAGAAGGGACTCTGGCCAAACCAAACACAGCAGCCCTTGCAGTGCAGGAACATTTTAACCTGGGTACTTTTTCCAGGGGTATGAACCAGGATCAGCAGGTTCCACATTAACCCAGAACACTGTGGTGGGGTCCTTGGGCCAGCACAGGGGGCAGATCCCAGGAGGGCAGGCGAGGAGAGGTGTGGCCACCCACCCACTCTGACCCCTCTGCTGTTCCCTGCAGGCAGAAGTCACTGGCCCACAAGTCACAAGGAATGGTGCAAGACTCCAAATCCTCCTGGCAGCATCCATCTGTGCCAGCACACGGAGAACAGGAGCAGGATGCAGCAGCAGCTGTGAGCTGAGGCTGCCAGAGCTCCAAGAGAGTTTGGACAACGCTCTCAGGGATGCACAGGGTGGCATTTTTGGGGTGTGTGTGCAGGGCCAGGCGTTGGACTCGATGATCCCTGTGGGTCCCTTCCAGCTCAGGATGTTCTGTGATTTTAGGATGACTGAACACCCTGTAGGTGGTGAGTCGGTCTCTCCTGTTTGTTTGACTCACAGATCCCTACTTTTTAAGCTTCCTACATAAGGGACGTGTTTTTCCTTAAAAATGCAACCAAGGGAGTTGGTTTCTCCTAAACTGCAAATAAGGGGAATGTTTTCCCTGTAGAATTCAACCAAGGGACATGTTTTTCCCTGAAGAAATGCAACTAAAGGAGATGTTTTTCCCCCAAAAAAATGCAACTAAGGGAGTTGGTTTCTCCTAGAAATGCAACCAAAGGAGATGTTTTCCCTAAAAATGCAACAAAAGGGCAAGTTTTTCCCTAAAAGTACAATAAAAGGAGATGGTTTCCCAAAAAAATACAGCCAAGGGAGATGTCTTCCCCTAAAAATGCAACTAACAGAGACGGTTCCCCCCAAAAATTTAACTGAGGGAGATGTTTTTCCCTTGGAATGCAAGTAAAGGAGATGTTTTCTGTAAAAATACAACCAAGGGACAGGCTTTTCCCTAAGGAAAAAAAATGCAACTAAGGGAGATGTTTTCCCCTAAAAATACAACCAAGAGAGATGGTTCCCCCTAAAAATTCAAGCAAGGAAAATGTTTACCCTAATAATGCAACCAAGGGAGATGATTTCCCTTAAAATTGCAACAAAAGGGCATGGCTTTCCCTAAAGATACAACCAAAGGAGAAGGTTTCCTCTAAAAACGCAACCAAGAGAGATGTTTTTTTCCTTAGAAATGCAACTGAAGGCGATGTTTTGTCCTGAAAATTACAAGTAATGGGCACATTTCCCCTAACACCCAAAGCTCGGAGGGGACAAACACACTGTGCCAACCTCCAGAAGCAGCACCGGGGGGAGGGGGGAGATCCGGTGTGTGCTCCCCGCATCCCACCGCTGCGAGCCCAGCCCGGGGATGCTCCAGGCACCGCATCCCGGGGATGCTCCGGGCACAGCATCCCCGGGGATGCTCCTGACCCCGCTCTGGCGGGGGTGGCCCCGCACCTGCCGGAGCTCCCCGTGTGGGGCAGGTGCGGGTCGGGGGCTGCGGGGGCTGCGGGGGCTGCGGGACCCTGCGCTGCTGCCGCGCTGCAC
>VZTN01024299.1:79252-114877 GCA_013400515.1 Erpornis zantholeuca | reverse complement strand
GGGACACACGGGACAGGGACAGGAAAGACGGGGACAGGCGGGACGGGAACACAAGGGACAGGGACACACGGGACGGGGACACACGGGACAGGGACAGGAAAGACGGGGACAAGCCGAACAGGAGACAGAAGGGACAAGGACAAGAGGGATGGGGATACACGGATAGAGACAGGAGGGATGGGACTTTTGGGATAGAGGCACACGGGACAGGGACAGGCAGGGCATGGGGATACAAGGGACAGGGACAGGTGAGACAGGGACACACGGGACAGGGACAGGCGGGATGGGGACACACAGGACAGGGACATGCAGGATGGGGACATGCAGGATGGGGACATGCAGGACAGGAACAGGCAGGGCAGGGACACACAGACAGGGGACACGAGGACTGGGTGTGCTGGTCTGGTTTGTTGCAGCATGAATTTACAGCAGCATCGCCATTATTAATTTAAAATGTGTGCATGAGAGAAATGGAGCATATTTTATTAATCCGGCTCATTTAAAAGTTTTAAGAGACCTGCAGGAAAGCAGCAGCAAGTGAAGGAGAACTTCAGGGTCTTGGCAATTAGAGTAATTTTGGGTAGAACTTGCAAAGCTGGGGGTGACAGTGCACCAGAATCACACTCTCAGCACGGAGCTGGAACCCTTCAGGGAGTTTGCATGCATTTTTCCTAGGAAACCCTGTAACAAGAGGCTTTCTGGGTTTACTGGTTTGTACAGGTGTCTCAGGAGCAGCTTTTCCCCAACACACCCAACAGTTCTTTGAGGTTTTTATTAAATCCAAACAAATAAAACTCCAATATTTACACTCATGTGATGCTTTTTGTATTCATAAGCTTTTACAAACACTGGTGAGGTTTGCTGGAAGACAGAGGAAGAGTTTAGCCCATGTATGGTTTCTATAGCCATACATTAATGTTCTATTTCCCCCCCGCCCCGATAATTTCATTATTCTCTCCAGCATTTCAAAGAGACATGAACCAGGGAAAAGAGGGATCCTGGAATTCCTGGAAATCTCAGGAAGCATTGCTGATGTGGTGGTTGAGACTGAATTTCACATCTCCCCTCAGGCCTGCTGGACCCAAAGCTGCTGAGCAAGCACAGCTGCTATATTTAGTGCTCTGATGTTCCTGGAATCCATCCTGTGCTCAGATCATGGCACAGGACCATGAACATGGATCATGGTCCTCCCTCTGCCTCTCCAGCTCCTCCACAATGGTTTGTTCTGAAGCTTCAAACTGACACAGGGCTGAAACAGAACTGGGTGGAGACGACAATCTTGCCATGTCAGTCAAGCAAAGATCAATTTCTCCTACTAATACATTCAGCTCTGGAGTATTTTTCATAAACATTGCATTAGGAGCTCTTCCCAAGCAGCCTGGGACACGAGGATGGGGTGACATTCATGTCCCACAGACAGAAATCCCATCTGACCAGAAGATGGAGGGAAAAATCAGCCTGTGCTAAAGAAACATGAGATCCAAAGAGCTTTGGAAATGGGAAATGATGTTTAGTTTCTAGTTTCATTTCTGAGGTTTTAGTTGTTCTTTTGCTTTACAGGAACTGTAAATCTGTGGGGTTATGTCCCACACCAATGCCAAGAGCTGGAGTTATCTAAATGCAAAGGTTTGTGAGTGTTATAAATGTGACCATGGAAACAGGGTGGGTGAAATCCTGGCACAAAGGGGTCCTGAAGGGCCCTGCCTTGAACACCCCCCTCAGCCAGAAGCCAGTCTGGAGCTTTCCTGCAAGGACCTCGATTGCTCTGCACTGTCACACCCACACCATGCTGCCTTTGTCAGGGAGCTGGGGCACAAAGGTGCAAGCCAGAGGTGCTTTCATCACTGCTGGGAGTGACTCACCCACAGACCTTTCCTGGGACACCTTTTCAGGCTGAGGATTGCTCTCTGCAGGTGCTTTTCAATCCCTCCTGGTGCCCCATGAAGGTGCCAGCTCCCAGGAACATTCCCTCCATGAGGGCAGTGATTCCCATCCCAGGGCTCCCCCTGCTCAGGGAATCACCAACCTCCACCCCTCCAGAGAGCCCTGGCAGGACGAGAATGTGCCAGGCTGTGTTTGCCCCCTCTGCTCTCCTTCCCTTGGCATCATCATAGGCATTTGTCTTGCTGCAAGCAAAGGAGACAGGGTAGGGAGAGGAGGAGTGGGAAGCCTGGCTCCAGAGGAACGGCTGGATGGCTGCCAGGTGCTTTCATATTCCATCCCTGCTGCTGTGGAGAGGGGAAAACAACACTTTACCTTGCTAGCCTTTCAGAGAGGAGCTCCCTCTGGCAATTAATTTGAATAATGAATGTCTAAATACTCTCCATACATCAAACCTTCCCGTTCAGGCATCTGGAGTTGCTTTTTCTAAAGGGAGAAATCATGGAATGGTTTGGATTGGAAGGGACCTTAAAGATCACCCAGTGCCACCCCTGCCATGGGCAGGGACACCTTCCACTGTCCCAGGCTGCTCCAAGCCCTGTCCAGCCTGGCCTTGGGCACTGCCAGGGATCCAGGGGCAGCCACAGCTTCTCTGGGCACCTGTGCCAGGGCCTGCCCACCCCCACAGGGCAGGATTTTTTCCCAATATCCCATCTAAACCTGCTCCCTGTCAGTTTGAAGCCATTCCCCTTTGTCCTGCCACTCCAGGCCCTTACAAACAGTCTTTCTCCATCTTCCTTTCAGGCTCCCTCCAGGGGCTGAAGACCACAATTAGGTCCTTGCAGTGGTGTCAATCAGATGAACAAGGAGACAGCCAGGACTTGCTGCTTTTGCACATACAAAAATGTTCCTTTCCCCAGTGACACCCCCAGATAACACCAGAGGTGACTCTGCACTCCTTCACCACAGTGCAGTGAAAGCCAACTTTTCACTGGAAACAAGAGGAGGATTTAGGATTTACCACGTGCTGGCAAAAAAAAAAAGTTCAATAATATTTCACCTTGAGTATTGCAGAGGTGAGAGGAGGAACAGCAGAAGGGTTTCCTGCTGTGGGAGGAGATGCAATACCATCAGCAGGGAGGGGCTGGAGTGGCTTCTGCTGCAGAGGCTGAGGCTGGTGTCCCTTCCCCCGGCAGCTTGTGGATCACAGCACAGGATAAAATGAGAAATATCCTCTTTTCTCCTCATGCTTTGTAAGTGGGCATGGGAGAGAGAGGAAAGGAAAGTCTGCGTGGGTCATCTGCAGGAACAAAAGAGGAAGCTTTACCCTTAATTTTTGACAAATTTTTAGCAAATGCCAGACATGATGTAAGAAAGCTGATGCTGCTGAAGCCTTGCTCAACTTGCCCCCCTGGAAATCCTCATGTTAATAACGCTTTGAAAACGCTGATTTCGCTGAAGTTCTTTGATTTGCTTCCCTTTTCTTCAGGGAAAATGGAGGTTACAGCAGGAAACAGTCTTCAATTCACAGCTGCTCCCACCCTTAGACTCTGGATCAATATAAGACAATCAACTCATACAGAAAAAATGCAAAATATTCTGCCTAGGCAACCTCAGAAAGATCTTTATCATTGATAAATGTTGCCTTTTCTTCCAATAAAAGCTGAAAACAACGAAACAGCTCCCAGGCAGAGACTGGGGGTGCACAGAGGAGTTGAACCTCACGTGGGGGTGGTGATGCCACCCTCTCGCTGTGGCACTGCAGGGACAGCTGGATGCAGGGAGTGCTGGAAGGAGGTCACTCCCTGGAGGTGAGTTATCCACGGCTGCTCTCATCCCACAGACATCACTGACAGGGAATATGGTCAGCTTGGAAACAGTCACTCAGCCCCTAACCAGCGCCAAGGCAGTCTGGGGGAGTGGGGATCTTAAATTAGATGTCCTTCTTTTTTCCACTGCTGCTTCCCCTCTGGATCTGATAAAGATGTGGCTTTTTGCTACGTCAGAGAAGCTGATTGTGTTCCAGGCTGCAGGCAACAGCAGAGGGGACAGGGCAGCACCTGCAGCCTGGCTAAGAGCCACCCAAGGTTGGCCTGGTGCTGCACAGGACACAGATTTGAACACCAGGCAGGGATTTGGGCTCTAAGATGTTGCCTGTCAATGGGCAGTGCTCTGGGAAGGGCATCAGCATCTTTTATACAGGCAAGATCCACTTAGTACTGGGAGTGGGAAAAACTCACTTTGGATGCTGTCACAGGAACTTGTGCTTCCTCCTGCTCTGCAAGCCCTAAATTAATAAAAACCAGTCTGCACTGATCACATCATCTTAGTGGGTCACCACGTTTCCAGCCATCCAGGCAGAGAAAAGGGATTTATTCACGTGCTGGATCTGCTGACAAACATGTTCCTGCCTTCCCCTGCAGTGCTTCGGAGCCCTCCCTGCCCGGGGAGCAGCACACACGACCTGCTGCTCACAGCCTGGGAGGGCTCAGCCTTCAAATATTAACTCTGCATGGAGCTGCAAGCACCGTGGCAGAGCTCGGCTGGCAGCAGCCTGCCCCAAATCCAGGTTTGTCAGATCCAGTGCTCAGCAATTAATCAAACTCTTGGCTCCCTGTGCAGCGCTGGGCAGAGGCAGCAGCTCGGCTGCACGCAGGGGCAGGGACTGCTCTCCCCTCACATCTCATTTGGGATGTTTGGATTCCTTATCTCCGAGTCATCTGCTGCCTGCTTGCTGAACCCAGGCTAAGGACTGGCTCTGCCATGGAGCATTTCACAGCCTGCAGCAGAGCTCAGTTGGGAATTGCAGGAGCTGCTCTTAGCAGTGACAGTGAGCAAGAATCCCAGAGCCCAGGAAAATGCTGTTTGTGGAAGCTCCAGCACAAACCCATGTCTTGCTCCTCACGTGCCTAAAAATTCCAAGGGAAGAAAGCAGAGAAAGGCAATCCAACAGCAGCTGAAATCAGGCACAAATAAAACACCTCACAGAGCCTTGTGGGACTTGGTCCATCTGGATCCTTCTTATCAATTTAATCAATTCCCATTTCACATACACTGAAGACATCTCAGCTGGTGTGGAAAACACGAGTGGTCAGTGTGTCAGGTAGAGGGGCCAGAAGTACCTCAGTGCCATCACCTGTTTTGTTTTAGAGGGCAAACCCAGCAGGGCCTGTGCCTGGGCAGACTCCTGTGCCATTTCCAGCCAGATTCCCCACAGGATCTCTCCTGGCAGCTGCTCCTCAGCACTTTGCCCTCCACGGTCACCTCTGCTCCCTGGAAGGATTGGGGCCAAGGTTGGCTCCAAACCCAGCTCCTGCTGCCAGGGGCAGCCAGGGACACTTGGGGCACAGCCCCACTGTGTTTTCAATGCCTCCTGTCAGTTATTGTGCAATCACCGAGTTACTTGAACAGGAAGGAAGAGGCTTGAACACCCAACCTACACTGAGCACTGCAACGAGGTGTTTTGGTAAATCAAAAGTGTTGCAAATGTGAGGAAACTTCACTTGCTCCCATAAATCCCAGAACGTGCTCCTTTTTTCCATTTCTGCTCTTCCCACCACTTGAGCCCCCAGCACATCAGTGTGGTGAGGTGATCAGAGCCCAGGAGTCACTGCTGGATGTCCAACACCACCAACCCATTCACAGAATAATCATGGAATCCTGGAATGGTTTGGGTCAGAAGGGGCCTTAAAGCTCATCCAGTCCCAACTCCCTGCCATGGGCAGGGACACCTTCCCCCAGATGAGCTTAAGGCTTTAGGCTCCCCCAAAGCTTCACCAGAAGCTCAGGTGAAAGTGATGCAATCACACTTGTGGTATTTGGGTTATAAAACCCAACAAACTTGACTTCTTAAGCTGAGTGCTAGATAGGTTTAGTTTTACTCCTCAGGTGGCATCTCAGGAAATGGGATGCAGTAAGTCTCAAAAGAATCTGAGATTTCTCTTCAAAGTCACAGCAACAGTGTTCTACAATGACTGCTCCAGAGTGAAAAAGGGGTCAGGAGGTGAGGTGGTGATTCCTCAGGAGCTCTCCCAGGACAGGCAGGACCTGGAATCCAAGCCACATGGAGCTGAGCTAAGTTCCAGAACATCTGGCAGGTTTTGAACTTGTCTCAGTGAGCAGAGGTGGCTCCTGAGAGTGCCCAGGCTCCGACTCACCCACAGCAACATCCACACTGACAATTCCTGCAGCTTCTGTGTTCCTGTCAGCAGGCCCAGCACCAATGCTGAGCTCCAGCTCTATAAACAAGGATGACCTGGGCTGAGCATTTCCGAGGATTTAGTGTCCACAGCATGCCAGCCAAATCCAAGGGCTCTTGTGGAAAATGAACCATCTCAGGCCTAAAAAAACTGATGAGAAATCAATGTTTTGCTGCAAAATTCTGCTTCATACTGCAGCCAGTGAGCCACTTCTCCAGGAGGCAGAGGCAGGCTTAGTCAAAAAGAGCTAAAAAAATAATAAAAACAACTCTGCCATACCAAGATCCATAATTCATCGAGGTTTGTCGCAGAACACACCCGAGTGCCATCAATATTTAAAATATTGAGCACAGAACTGGCTGTCAAGTGCAAGTCAGCAATTTCCTGGTGCCTCCCTGCCGGGGACCAAGTCATCAGGCCCAGCAGAACCTGGAGGAGCCTTTTGAGCACAGTTTGTTTGACTCTGTTCTGTATTTTATTTGAAACACAAGATGTGTTTGCAGGAGCAAACCAACTGGGCTTTGCCAACCAACCAAGAGTCAGCTGGCTGCCTCTGCTCGTTATTAAACAGAAAAAATGATTTCATCACACCAACATGAGGCTGTATATGTTTATTCACTGTCAGTAATTTTTGTACACAAGGCAAATATTAATAGCTGAAAGGCAACACTTGGAGAGTATGTACAGAGCAATGTACAAGCAAGTGTAAGAGGTTTGAAACTGAATCAATTCAACAGTTTTATAAAAAGGAAGTGATGCTTTTTCTTCTAAGACCTCCCTTAGAAATAATTTATTGCCAATCTTAAACTAAAGCAAGGAGAGAAAAAAAAAATTTACAATAAAAAGTAGTCCCTGGAAAGTTTATAAAAAGTTAAACATATAAAATTGTAAGCCACAAACATTTATACAAAGCTAATACAAATCTTGGTTTTGTTAAAGATCTATGAGGTTGTTATAAAATATATTTTTACATAAAGGCTTCACGTAAGGTAAGCTCTCACTGCTACTGAAAGCGCAGGAAAGCAGTTTTAAATAGTCTGCAATTCAACTTATTTTCAAGTACAACGCAAAGAAATTGCAAAATGGCACTGTATTGCAATGCTGTGTAATTAAAAACTATGTTAATGGTACCATCAGAGAGACAAGACCTGTAAAGTGAACTGGTGAACGATTGGGCACGGCAGGAGGCTTCCCACGGGTGTGGGCAGGAATGGGCAAGGACAAGGAACCTTCGGCAACCGTGCTGCAAGGGAACTGCCAGGGCATGTTCTGCTGGCCATGGGCACGAGGGCCAGCTCAGGCTGGGGGCTCAGAGCTGCTCCCACACAGGCTGGGACCACCAGCAACACCCAGCCCAGGGTCAGGAAGCCAGGACTCCCACCCACCCCATCACTCTGCTGGAATAATGTTGATGGGCAAAATTTAAATTACTCACAAACGAGCTCCATAAACAGCCTTTGAGATCAACTTGATATTTTTTTTTTAAGAGCAGTTATTCTAGAAGAAAGCTGAAGTTTCACACAAACTGATGGCTTATGCTCCCACGTACAATATACAGAAAAAAAAGGGTAAAACTTTTAAAGCCCTGATGAACAGCCACAGTTTTTAGTATCAATCACCTCAGTTGAACACTCTGCAGCAGAGAACAGTCGCTAAAACACCAATTTCACCTTCAAGTACAGCTTGTACAGGACAGTGGTTTATCTCCATATGGTCAGTGATCTTTAGAACACAGCTCACTCCAGCAAAGAGAACTAAGGAATTTTGGGAAACTTGATTTTCTGGAAAACTTCACTTTCTACCTGCTTTCCCACCTTCATCAGGAATACATCCCAACCTTGTACCACAGACTGGTTTCCACGAGGAAGCTTCACTCTCACCAGCAAACAGATTCTGGTTGCTCCAGGATAAAACTCAGTCTGTTCAGAGCATCAACCCTTCAGCTCTTTTACCAAATTTATATCCTGTTACAAACAAATGATATTTAGAAACAAATCTAACAGGAAATACAACAGTCCAAGGTGTGCTCCATTCAGGGAGCTGGTGAAGAGTGAGCCTGAAGATGGACAAGGGCATTGACTTGGGGTTTTTGGCTGTAGGATAACACGGGAACCATGTAAACAAGAACATCCAGGTGTGCTGCCTCACCCCCCTCGAGAACTGGGAGTGGCAAACCCGACTGACTCAGTTATTTCATTCAAACAATTCATTTCTGCCTGAGATTCATATAGTGCTTTATCAACCAGGGCCTCCAAGTGACCCAGCACTGGGTCCCCCTCGCTCTCTTACAGGCCCTGGGGTTCACAGGGAGAGTGATCTGAAAGGATTCAAACCAGGGATTTCTGTGGTGGTTCTGGGGAGAAGCTGCTGAGGATATCCCCCTTTAGCTAAGGTCAGAAGTGCCCAGTGCCTTGGTGATCCTGGCTACATCCTTAGACTGACATCAGTTCTGAGGATCTTCAGTAAATTAACAGGTTCAATTGACAAAATTCATCAATAATTCACATAAATTAGTTTAGACAAATCCCTGGTACTCACCCTAACATCCACTACCAGTCTTCAGTCTTTTCTGCAATTGTCTGGTCTGACACCCTCCAAAACACCTACTGCAGACCTCTCCAAATTAACTCTTTTCATCAGGGGTGTTCAGACAACTGTCAGCAAAGGAAAAAAAACAACCTAACTCCTCCTCTTGTTGACAACCAAAGGCATGGATTTGTTTTCTGCTTCCCAAGACTGGACTTGGAGGCCACTAGAGGTTTGTGTCTGCTCATGGAGCATTTATAGCCAAAAGGAAAACTTCTGCTCCCATCACAGGTGTGTTGTCCAGTCCTTGAAAGAGCCTGACCAGCCTTTCCTGGTCTCTGCTTCATCCTCCTTCTTGAATTGCTCACATATAACCTGAACACACCAAATCAGAAATAATCCATGTCCAGTAGAGGCAAAATCAACATTAAATATCCCCATCCAAGATTCTATTAACCCTCCTGACGTCAGTGCTGCATCCAGACTTTAGGATTAGGTTCAGATTCTGCACTGTGACTTCTCCCAAGCTCTTTGCAGAATTCTTTCCTCCCCAAACAGTGCCTGATCACCAGAGTCGCAGACTAACCTATGACTATTCACTGGATGATATAACAAAACAGAGGTCTTTCAAAGCACCTAACTAAGTAAAAATACACTATTCCCCTTGTACTGCCAGGAGAACGAGGTACAGAGATGTTAATACAACAATCACAGTAAGGAAAGGCTAAGTTCAGGAGACAGGCAGCTTTCCTATGTCCTGGCAGGGCCACTGCTCCCAGCAGTGACACCACCCTGTCACCCCCCTCTCGTGGGATGTGAATTAGAATTTATGGAAGGATTGGCCACCAGCATGATCCACAGGAATTGGCCAATTCCAAGGGGTAAAGTGGCAGCTGAACTGCCCACGTGACACTACAGCCTGTGGGGGGAAACGTGGTAGGTACACTGATTTTTTACATCACAATCTCACTCTCTTTTTTGCAGTGTGATGTGGGGTACATCAGGATTGCCTTATTTTCATTATTTTTCATCATTATTATCTTTTTTTTTTTTTTAAATCACATGGCAATGCTAACAACTCCCCATAAGAAAAATAAACAAAAGCTGCAATAGAACTTTGGGTAAAATAGTCACAAGCAGCACTCTGGAAGATGCTGTGCAACATATTTGGCTCAAGTACACTTAGGATCGCTTAGACCCGACTGGAAAGTCTCAGAATGAGCCTCATCAGCTGAAGCACATTCTGCTGGGACACGTTCTTGAATTTTTTCAGAAGAAAACATTCATCTGCACGGTGTCAGCTACACAAGGCCTCTGCTGGGAGTTCATAAGGCCACTGAAAATGCCAGAGGAGGACAGAACACAAGGAGGCACTTAGGTTTGCAAGTCCTTCTCTCCATCACCAAACGCTCCTGACTCAGAAGAGGCACCTGGGAAGGAGGCAGGGAGTTCAAAGAAACCAGTGCTACGCTAAAGAGCTTCAAGAACAGGGGACCCACAGGTAACACCTGCTACCTACAGGAAACATCTGGTTAGTGAAGATAAAAAACACAAGCTGGGCTTGCTCCCCCCTTCCCACACCAGAGTGCCAAGAGGATTGATCAGAGTGCTCTGTGCTTTGCCATGGCTCCAGGACGTGTGGACGCCTCTGGAGCGAATCCGTGTACTGTGCCAACCACTAATCCCTCGTCACTGGACTCGGCACTTCCTGATAGATATGCCTGAAAATCCTGATTTTAAGTATTTTAAAAGCATCTCCTATTCCAACCCAACGCCATGATTTCTACTTAAACAGGAAGTACGTTACACCCAGGAACCCACGCTTCCAAGAGATGATTCCAGCAAGGGATTTGATGGGATTTCTAACCAAAAATAGACCTGAGAAAATATAAGTCAGCTATGGTATCACAGTCTTAACGATGAAGTTAGATGTGGAAAGTTTCTCTCTCTCCCCCCCACCTTAAATTACTGCCACAGTCTAATAATTGCAACAATTTCATTGAAGTTTGGACTTGGAATTCTGGATTTTCTAGGATAATACACATGTAAAAGGTCAAATTTACCACTTTACAGGTAACTTAAACATAGGTCTGCTATAAAATTACAACTTGAGTCAACTTGAAGCTACACTGGAAGAGATTAAGCCTGAATTTCTGCAGAAATTGGCAATAATGTGTTCAGCAGCAGCTTTTAGCCACATATCAAGAAGTCTGACAGGATCTGGATTTCTCTACTCCTGCTGTAAACTTCTAGTTAAAAAAAAACAACACGCAAGAGTTACTGAAATGAAACAGTCTTTCTGCACATCACTGTAACATCAGCTGCTTCAGGTTGTCGTGCAGGATGGTATCCTTAACGTCACGGAACACTAGCCGGATGTTCTCTGTGTTAATAGCAGTGGTGAAGTGGTGGTACAGGGGCTTCTGCTGCTGGTCCCGGCGTTTCGTGCGAAAACAATCCACCAGGAATTTTTGGACATCTGTTAAGCAGTGGGGATCCCCTTCAAACTCTGGGAAATAGTCTTTGATGCTGACTTTCTGTACTTTTTCCTCAAGCAAGTCCGTCTTGTTTAGGAAGAGGATGATGGAGACGTTGCTGAACACTCGGTTGTTGACTATTGTCTCAAAAATGTTCAGGGACTCGGTGAGGCGGTTTGTCTGCCGGTCCTCCATGAGCACTTGGTCGAATTCACTGGAGGACACGAGGAACAATATGGATGTGACACTGTCGAAGCACTCGAACCACCGCTTCCGTTCCGACCTCTGGCCACCCACATCGACCATCTTGAAAGGGACATTTTTGATTTCAAAGTCGTACTCGTGAATCCCTTTGGTCGGCCTTCGTGCCAGCAGGATATCTTGCTGGGAGGGAAGGTAATCCTACAAAGATAAGGAGAGTTTTCTGATTAGGATATGATCGTGGGTATGGGCACAGCTGAGCTGCAGTGGAGAGTGCAGCTTGCACAGGAACAGCACGAGGTTCTCAATGAAGAGATATGGATGTGGATT
Organism: Erpornis zantholeuca; assembly: GCA_013400515.1. Classification (NCBI taxonomy): domain Eukaryota; kingdom Metazoa; phylum Chordata; class Aves; order Passeriformes; family Timaliidae; genus Erpornis; species Erpornis zantholeuca. The sequence continues at coordinate 103,263 of VZTN01024299.1, read as the reverse complement.
TCCATGCTAACATTGGAGCTTTTGGGAAAGAGCTGGAGTCCAAAGCAGAAAACACACAGAATATTATATCAGGACATGTACCCCAAAGAACATAAGCTTTCCCTTTGCCACATGACAAGGATCCATAACTTACAGCCTGGGAGGTGAACCAGCAATTCCTCATGCCAGTTTCCCTCACTCTGGATCACTTTATGCTTCCTTCATTCTCTTCCCACAGCACTCGCTGCCAACACTGCAATGCAGCAAATGGGTTCTAAAAGAGGTTTCTCAAACCAGTAACTATGGGATATCCCATGCCAGCTGTGGGTTCTCCACTCCTCCCGTGCTCTCCTGAGAACTGCATAACTGCTTCCAGAAACAAACCAGCTGCTCCACCAAATAACTTTAAAGCAATCAATTACGCCTGAAAAGTAAAACTTAAGCAATTTCCTGTGTTTGTGCCATGCATCTTTGCATCCTGCTCTATCAGTCCACACTGGTGAGCTCACACTGCCTGACTTTGGCCAAAATTTACTGTGCAATGAGTAGAACAGGAGAAGAAAGTGAGAGCTGGGGACAGCAGTGCCTTTCCAGCACAGGGGGCACTGACAGCTGGATCCTGAAGCTCTCCAGCCTACCTTTCCCCAGAATTTAAGAGGCATTCAAGAGACTGTTTCTTTTGATTGTTACATGAACATCATCAACGGATGCAGATGCTACAGGAAGAGAAATTCTTATTAGTAGCTTCTGACAGCATGAAATTCAACACTCGTATTGGGGATTTCTTCATTCCTAGAATTACACTTTTGTCTACAGTCCAAGTCTTTCTGCTATCTGCAAAGTGCATCTCTACCACACAGCTGCCTGTGCTGGGCTTTAAAACCTTGTTGTTCACTTGTTATGGAAACTCTTCCTCACATTTTTCCAGCATTTCTCACAACTTCAGAGAGCACGATTTAGGATTTGGAATTTCAGTCTCTTCTTAAGAAGTGAATGATCTATGATCTTCTTTTGACAGTGCCAGTTCCCACACTTGGAGCTTTTATTAAGATGTGTAAGACCATGGTCCAGAAAGTCTGATTCAGCCAGGCAGCTGGGTGGGGGAACAAGCACACAGTACCATGGCTATTTTGTACTTGTATCCCAAGTTTAAGGCAGCTGGGCAAGTTCAAGGCACAAAGATAAAATTTAAAAATCATGAAGTGAGCACAACATTCAAAAAACTCAAAGACCACTTTGCTTTACCCTGTGAGTTCCAAAGTGAAACTAGAGAAAAAGGGCTTTGTCTCAACTCTGGGTTCCTTTTTCTGAGCTGCCCATGACTAAGGCACTGATTTTTATCGTGGCACAAATTACAAATCAGCTCTGAAGCACAGACTCCCCACCCTGCAGCCTTTGCTGCAGCACTGTTACACACCCAAACCCCGCACCACCAAAATCTGGAGGAGAGTAGAACTGCTAAAGCAACATCAAGTTCTCCCCAAACTGAGCAAAAGAGGTGCTGCCACCCCCTTGTCTGACTAACGAACAACTTTAAAGGATCATAAGACTTTTTCCCTTTATTACATTTATCTTGGGTCTTTTCTACTGAAATTATAGAGAGGAAAACAACCAGCAAAACCAGAGCAGTGACTGTATTAAATGTCACTGGGCACATGTGAAGGGACCTTGAACAAACCTGGCAAGAGTGTCACAGGTTCAACACTTATTCCAGCTTCCAAATGGGAATGTATATTCTTTTGTTTTCCAGGCAGTTAGTCTCAAGTTCTCAGAACAAAACCAAAAAGTCTTAAGAAAGGTCACGAGTGACTGAAATTATTATTTTGTGTAAATAAATAAAACCAACTAATATAATAGGCAAAGCCATATGCACCTTCAATATTGAAACAAGGGCACAAAGCAAACTCTGCTGGGAGTTGGCCTGTAATGTTTATTCAGTAAAGCTTTCAAGAACAAGGAGCTTATCCCTAGAATTCCAGACAAATTCCCTCTCGAGTACTATTACTCATTGAGAATTCCTTCCACACTTGCAGCCACAAAGAGAATCCTTTCAAGTGCTTTCAGAACTTCTACACAGAAGACCTACCATGGAATTGGTACCTCCAGGGACCCTTCCAACCCAAACCATTCCATGTTTTATCCTGGATATTGACTACTCTAATGCAACAGGCAGCAAATGAGGGCTCTCAGTTCAGTGCTGGTATCCAGCCACCACCTGCCTACAGGAAACCAAACACAACAACTCCTAGGAACTCTCTCAGGATTTTAGTTATATTTTTGAAGGACAATTATGTTTTCTCCCCCATGCCCAGATCCTTGGAATACAAGCAGCTTGCCCCTTTCTCAGTGTTGATCCCATTCTCCATATCTGAAGACTGCAGCTTCAGGTGAGTATTTTCCTTGGATGGCACTGGGTATTATTTTCAATGTTTTCCCATTGTCAATAAGTGGTTTTTCCCCTCAAGCATCCTCACATTGATACTGATTTAGAACACATGTTTTCTTATCTCCTTTCCTCAAATTCACTGCAGTCTGCTTCTTCTAAAGGAGTTCCTTTGGTTATCAGTAGCTTTTTTGGCTATCACATCACTGTTTGCATAGTTCAAATTACAATTTAAGGCATGACTAAGATCCAATCACAAGATGGAAAGCCAAGTCTGTCTGTGAGGTATTTCAGATATATACAGTCTGAACTGGCAGCTGAAATAGCCACACACAGTTGCAAGGAATCCAGGAGATCCCACGCATGTCTGCCTGTCAGATACTCTTATTTTGCTGATCTGATTAAATCTGAACATGAAGTTCTTTTCCCTCAGTGCTGTTATCAGCTCCCTTTTGGCAAGAGGCACATGAATAGCAGATCTATGTGTTTATAAGCAATTTAGTTGCAAGTCAGCCCAGCTGCATCTGATAAGAACAGTCAAATACTTATATTTACAATTTTGGGAAACAATCATTAGACAATCTTGCATTTAGATAAGAATAAACCAGAAGAACCTATCAAATCTTTCACTAACAAAACTCAGCTAGTGCTTTTTTCCTCAAAGATTTAACATTTTTTACAACAGCAGATCCTGATGAGTCCCTCTGATTCTCAACACCATTTGGTTCAACTTGAAGCCAGAAAAGCTGTAATTCAGAGCACACTCACAGCAATATCAGACCTGCAGTGTAAGTATAAAAATATTTTAAAAACCCGACTACTAAGTTTCACACTTTAATTAAAGAATGGACCAAAGTTTCTACATGAAGAACCTTGAAATGGAGCTGCAAAACTCTACCCAGTATTGCTGGGGAAAAACACAAGCCCTTTGAAACTCAAGTAGCACTGGATTCAAAGACCATGACACTGGCAGAGAGTTTAGCAGCTCAGTAATGTAAGTGCAGGTCTTACAACTTGAGACCAAACCCAAATTCAGAGACCAAGTGCTGGAGTTCCCAAGCCAGAGATCTGGGAAGCAAAACAATCACCAGTGCTTTGGTTAGAACAATGACAGTTCAAAGCAGAAAAATAGTCTGCCTTAAAATTTAATCTGTTAAAAAAAAAAAAAAGAAATTAAGCAAGATGTAACAGGGTTTCACTGAAGTGGTTTGGACTCCCTCACTTGTTACCAGCAGCTGGGAATGACCATGGAGAAACTGCCTCCCCACAGAGTTCAAGCACCATATCCCATTTTAAAGGCAGTTTTTCCACATGCCATTCCTCCAATACAAGCTGATGAGCATCAGCATACAGCTTCATTATTCAAGTGCTAACTAAGAGTTCTATAAAAAAGTATTCTACAGAAATTTCAGTTTTTTTCCCCACAAAAAACAGACTGTATTCTTTAGTGAGTTTGTGTTAAAGTAGGCATTACTGGAAGGTACCACTGACCTGTGACTGATTTAACTCAAGAGTTCCTAACCAGACACGTAACCCCAAACCAAGTCGTTTTTGGATGTCATCTAGTGCTGAAAAGCTACTTTAACAGCCTCCTGACTGGCCAAGCATTTGTAACTTGTTTTTTTGTTCAATTTTGACAGAAGCTTTATTTCCAGAAAGTCTCTGGCCCCTGCATTGCCCCATGTTTTTGACATGTCAGCGATGAACTGCTGAGATAATGCGACAGTCCCAGTTAACTGAAGATAAAGTTATTGGAGTAGATACTAATTACATTTCATCTATTTAAAACCCAGAAATCACAAAGACTACTTAAAACTCAAGACTAGAAAGAAAAATAAAAAAGGACTTACTTGTTCTCCAAGTTTATCCAAGTTGTCCAAGAAATACTTTACAGATTCCCCCTAAAAACAAATCAAACAGTTATTTAAATAAGCGACGTCCTTGATGCCAATAGTTTACATTCTAAAGTCCAGATAATTTATTGAAACCTATATTTAAGTTTTGTAAGCTTTAATCACTGCCATTTTTAAAAGCAGCTAAGAACACAACTGATGATTTATTCTTAGGCCAGTTAATATTTAAGCTTAAAAGCATAAAAGGCACATTTATAATAGTCACATTCTTTCCAAGTTTAGACTTGATAAATAAATCCAAGTGTTATCCACAGGGAGCATCAATGAAGCAGCCACACCTTTGCTATGAAAAGAAACATTCAATTCCTCCGAGGCTTTGCAGAGTGTGCACATGCAGGCATTCAGGTACAGGGATTAATCACCAGAGAAAGTTCATCTATACTGCTCAGGACTCATTCCCACAGGTACTTCCCCAGAGCACAGTGAATGATGAGCAGAACAGAGGATGAGAAACCACAAGAGACAAACCATTTTACTCAAGTTTCCCATCAGACACCAAGTTGGACCAGAACTCCTTAGTCTAGGAGTGATGAGCAGAGCTCCAGGCTGCTGCACATGATATTACATTTACTATCCAGGTTCTGGATTCAAGGCATCCCTGTCCTGGCAAAGGGTAACTGCAGCTTTTAATCCCTCCAGTAATGCGGAACTAAAGACATTTTCATGCTAAACATGAACCACAGTCAGCCCTGCAGAACTCCATCAGGGTGCTGGGATTAAGGAGGAATTCTTCCATGGGTACTGTTGCACCTCGGTTCACTTGCAATAGGAATGTACTGATGGAATTCACTGCTGAGGAAAGCACCTTTTTAAGGTTCCCAGCATCCTCACGAACCACAAATCTGCTTCCTTTTGGAAGCTCTTAATTACCAGCTCTAACTTACTCATTTTACAGTAAGTGCAGAAAAGAAACCACCTGTGTTTTTACTCTGCAGGTGGAAGAGAAGAATCCTGACCAAGTTTTCTTGATGAGAAAATCAAGCAGCATCTGAGGCTGGGGTGACTGCACCTAATCCAGACAAGTGAATTAGGACAGGAGCTACACCCTGATAATGACTTCCCCTCATTCATTCTGAACTCTGTAAACTTATCTAGGAAGAATATCAAACATCACTGTTCAACTGTGTCATCTAAGCATCTACCCTGAGCAAGAGTAGGGTAAATAACAGGCCAAAAAGGGTTCTGGCACACACATCAGCAAGGTACCTTTGCAAGTTTTCCAGGCACTAAAATAAGTTACATAATACAGGTAGATACCACACCTTTAAGTGTGCAATTTGAACATCAATGTTTAATGAGGCAAGACTGGGGCTCTGGTTGGAACATGCCTCGTGCTCGACACACCTGCAGGGAGAGAGTCCAACACACCTCTACTACCTTATTTTACCTCCTCTTTGGCTCAGCTGTCCTGATTTTCTCTGGGTGACAAATTGCAGCAGGAACACCATTTTAGTGGCACACAGCAGCAACTGCTTGCAATGACAGCAGTATTGTATCTTTTCCAGCATCCATTCTAGCCTCAATCCTCTAAGGAAGGTGTACAGGGAAGAGCACTCCTATTTCACAGAAAATAAACAACAACCCTGATGCACAAATCCATCAAGCTTCCCAAGAAGGAGGAAGAGAATCAGAATTCAGGCCTTCCAAATGCTAAAACCACTTTCTGTAGCCAAATACTAAGGCAAAATAAAATTTAAGGTCAGATTTAATTTATTTTTTAGGTGCCAATAGGAGCTGGCAACCTTCCCATTCCCACAGGGCTGGCTACCTACCAATCAACCAGATTTCAGACTCAATAAGTGCAGGTATTTATTTTAGAATACCTGGGCCTCTGAGGCTGTAAGTATTTGTGTGTGTGTGCATACAAACGTACATTTTAATCTTAGACAGCTTTTTTATATGACTGACAGCAATACCTACTCCCCAAAGAAGCATTAACTCTGCAGTTAATGTGTAAGTTACTACCTCTCCTTTAAGTCCTAGGGCTGGCTGCTACTGCAATGGATCTTGGAGCAGACAAGTAAACCACAGCCTGAAAAGGTCACAAAACATCCCCACAAGCAGCTTCCAAAAGAGGGGATTTCCTGAAATCACAAATGCAAAATACACAGGCCTGCAGTGACAGGAACACTCCAGAGCCATGCAAACAGCAAAGTCACTGCCAGGGAACACTGAGATGCCAACACCACTTCCTGGGCTGTCACCTATCAGAGTCAATGGCAGACAAACATCAAGGTGGCCATGCTGAAACTCAAGAGACTGAACTATTAAATCCATCAGTTACAACATAACACAGCTCATAAAGCAGAGACATTCCAGCCTCCCTCCTCCACACCATCACCTCAGCTGCTTAGGTTCTCCCCTCATAAAAATCTGTTCAGACAGCAAGGGATGTTGACATGACTCAACTCTGTAGTCAAGGATGAAAGTTGTTCATTCACTGTTTTTTACCAATCTGTATACCAATTAAACACCTAGAACAGCTTCAAACTCATCATCTCTTCTTCCATGGCACTCCAGCCACCCATCCATTATCACACAGACACAACCCAGGGCCCTGACCAGGGGGAATTTTCTTTCTGCCCTGGACATGTTGCTATCAGCAGGCTAAGCTCTGCTAACTACAGACACCCCTGAACAGCAAACTGCCTCCCTGAACAGATCATTATCAGAATGCACTACTGGAGAACCAGAGAGTTTTGACCCATTTAAACAAGCTTCAAAGAGGCAGCATGACAAAGCAGCCAAGCTTCAATTCCTTTCCAAAGGGTACTTTATGCAATAATGAAGAGAAACACACTGAAAAATTCAGCACACAACAACCAAGGAAAACTTTAATGCTGCCTATTTTTAAAAATCTGTTAGAAAAGGATCCATCCACATCCCTGTACAACAACAGCTCCAATGTCAGCTTCTGTGTTATGCTGCTTTTTCTGGGTAGATGGAGAACCAGATCACACTCAGTAAATCCATGACAGTGACCATATTTAAATAGCTGTACTCAACAGCTGCCATCTAAAATTTCCCTTCTGACAAACTGTAAACTCTCTGGTTTACCTAAGATGACTAGAAAAAAGAAACTGGGTTTCCCCACTCTGTCCCAGTAACTCCAGTGTGGCCCATCATGTCCAGCCCTGCCACGTGGCTGTTCAGCAGCCAATCTGTGGTGTCATGACACAAAGGAGACCACACCAAAGGCAAAATCTAGACAGAAATGAGAAACTGAAGGATCTCACCCCATTAAAAACCCCACAGTTCTCCATTACACTCCTGTTGTCTTCACACCCATGTTCTGTGAGCACATAGGACGGAAATTTAAAGATTAGCTAAAAATACAGTGATGTCCCCAGCACAGGAAGGACCTTGACCTGTTGGAGGGAGTCCAGAGGAGGCCACCAAGTTGATTAGAGATATGGAGCACCTCTCCTATGACAAAAGGCTGAGAAAACTGGGATTGTTCATCCTGGAAAAGGGAATACTTTGGGGTGACCTAACTATGGCCTTCAGTACCTGAAGGGAACATACAGATGGAAAGATGGAAAAACTATTTGTAAGGGTCTGGAGTGCCAAAACAAGGGGGAATGGCTTCACACTGACAGAAAGTAGGCTTAGATTGGTTATTAGGACGAAATTCCTTACTTTGAGGATTCTGTGGCACTGGCATAGGTTGCCTGGAGTTGTGGATGCTGCATCCCTGGAAATGTTCAAGGCCAGGTTGGACAGGGTTTGGAGCAATCTGGAATAGTGAGAGGTGTCCCTCCAAACCATTCCATGGTTCTGTGTGATAGCCTTGAACCAGTCACAGGTGAACCTTCTTTAAGTGCAGATGAACCCTTTGAAGTAATTTTTACAGTTGAGCAGTTTGGAAACACAGATCTCTGAAGGTCAGCAACGACACTGCAGGAACCAACCATGCCATGGAGCCCAACTCATTCCCTGCCCACTTCCCTCTCCTGCACTTACAGTATAGCCCTAAGATGCCAACACAAGAGACAAAATCCAACACAGGCTTGGGCACACGTCTCATATGAACATTGAAGTAATAAATAAAGCAAACTTCTTGAGCAGATACAGCAGAATGAACAACCTACACATCAGCTTCAAAGACCTTCTGGTGTCACAGGAGTGTGCTTTGGCTGTTTTAAACTTTATTAAGCCATATCAGGATATCAGACTTTTTAAGCAGTCCCTTCTGAATGCTTGAGAAAGATGCCCTTTTTTGTTCAGATGGAATATGCACGTCTCAGCTGCAGCCCTTCAGCCTCCTCCTGATTCAGAAATGCATGTAAACCACAGGAAGTTGACTGTTAAGTAACTTTATTCATAACTGTCAACTATTCCATTTTCAGAAAGGTTTGAGTCAAACCACCCTGTGTCTCCTGGAGCCTTGTGATCCTCCCTGAGAGAGCCAAGTCAATTCATCATGAATGTACAAGAAAACACCGAAATCTTACTCCCATCAAGGTGCATCACATTACCACAACAGCTTCCCCCACAACTTTGTATTTAACTACTTGTTAAATGAAATACCTCCAGTTTTGTAATTCATTCCTTCTACAAAGACATGGTTACAGCACAGTTGGTCATTTAGTTGTAGTCCAACACCTGCTGGTGTGGTCATCTGCAGTAAACCAGAGCAGGTATCTCTTATAAACAAAACACAGCACCAAGATCACTGTCTAGTTGCTGCCTAAAGCAAAGTAACCACAAAAATATTTTTGGGGGAGGGAAATAAAAAAAAAAAATGACTACATGAAATACACACCAGATGAACACATCTTTTAAACCCAGGAAGCACCAATTTATTTGGTTTCCATGAAAACAATGTCAGCAATCTAAATATGATTTGTTGAAACCCTAGCATAGCCAAATGGCTTTTTAGCTCTTCAAGGGGATCAGGGATACTGCATTTTTTCCACTAGTAATTGCTTTAAAAAGAAAAAAGAGAGAGAGAAAAAGCATCAAATAAAGATTTAGTCATCACAAGGTTTAAAGAAAGAAACAATTTATCAAACCATCTAGGTTTGGCTGCAAGTTCAGTGGAACATACTGAACTGACAAGGCTTATTAAGTATCTGAAATAATAAATCAGATATTTCAAGAAAATAGGAGATATCACTTAGTAATTCTACATTAGAACTTTAAGAGCCACCAAACAATTTCTCTTCCTGACTTTACTTGAATTTCTTGAAAATGAGAAACAAATATTTCCTATTTTATTTAATTAAAATCCCACAAAAACACAAGAAACAAAATCACGATAAAAAAAAGCTTTTTTACAAGCCTAGTTTAGAATAAGAGCAGGTAACTGCAGTGTTTTTAGGTTGGTATGTACATGCCTAAATATGCAAACCAAACCATAACACTGGAGAATCAGCTTGAAGGAAGATGATGGAGAAATAAGCAGGGTCTGAGCACTCTGCATTTTACAGCACCCTAGTAATGCTTATAGCACACACTTCATTATGTACAGGGTGTTTTTCTGTTAGAGGTTCAATCCAGGAAAATCCATATTTGAGGATTTTGGCAAAGGGAAGAATCTCTAACAACCTTTATTTCCTTGCCATCCCACCCTAAGCTGATTCAAAAGAAGACTGACTGAAAATCAATACTGAGGTTTTAGCAGATGTCTTCTGAAATGACAGTAATAAACAGAGAGATAATGAATGGAGAAACGTTTCAATCAAATCAATCAATGCAGACTCCCAGTGGGAGGGAGATTAGAGTACACCCAAACCTCCTCCACCCAAACAGGGAATATCTGCAGCATTACACAAAGGAGGGAGATGATCCAGATGATATATTTATGCCATGAATGCAGATCCTAATTACATTAATGAGCTCAAATCCACAACTGTCTCGACTGTTAGACCAGCAGGTTTAACCAAGTCTCATGTCGAGACATTCAACTAGTTTGGTCTCTTCTACTGGTCTCAGGTTTGGAGGTAAATAAATCTTGGTTCCTTCACAGCTTTCATGTTTCTACAATTTCTCTTCCCAGTCACTCCTCCCAGTACTTTCTGAAGAGGACTCCTCTTTGAACAGACTAGGGAAAAACTTCCCCACATTCATACCTATAACTTGTTTACTCAAGGAACTAAACTTTAAAAATACATCCCTTTCCCTATTTTATAGCAGCAATCCAGCAACTTGATTGGCATCTCCTAAGGTGAGGGGAAACAATTTATTTCTGAATTGCCACTCCATGCTCTAATGCTTGATATAACACTCACTCTTCAAGCAGTAAGTATGTACAATAACTAATTTTTAATAAGGGTGCTGAAGGTATTTGGGGAAAAAGGTCCAGGTGAGCAGTAGTATATTTACTCCCCAACTGCAAATCTGGGTCAAAATATTTGAACACTAATGCAAAACACATTTTCCTGTGAGAGGTTTCCTTTCTCTAAGTGTTAATTATGGCCAGAGTTATGTTAAAACCAGGACAAACTGGCACTCCCTCCAAAGCACAGCAGTGCCCATTTATGCCCACATGAGCATTACTGTGGCCACGTGAAAAGCAGCCAACTGCTCTGTGTGAAACTAATCCCAAACTCCCAAAAACCGAAGGGCAAACTGCTGGAGAATGGCACTGCTGCCTGTGGAAGCATGAATGGACCAGCCTTAATAGGGCTGAAGCACAGATAGTGTGTGTCAAGAGCAGACATCTAACATCTCCTGGCTTCTTTCTCTCCAGCTCAACCATTTGAATAGTCATTTAAACCTGATCTGCCCATTTGCAGAGATAAAATTCAGGACATTGGGATTAATTCCTGTTTCTTTGCAAGGACGGAGAGTTCAGACACAGTTGCTGATACAGGAGTACAAATAATGCTGCTCCTCATCAATACACATCACAAGTGCGTCACAGCTCAGCCCAGCTCTGAGAGCACAGACCTATTTCCCCTTTTCAGTGCTCGCTGCATGCAGCTCAAGCTGTGTTTGCCTTTTTTCAGAGCCATCACAACTGCGTCACGCAGGGTAGAAGTGAAACCTGCCTCATGTTTGGTCACACAAACTGAAAATACGTCCTAAAAAAATGAAAGGTTCATGGCCTGGCACATAGAAGCCATCTTTTGTAAAACTTTTTGGTGGCAGTGCAGAATTTGTGCTTGGAACAGCTGGATCCCTTTGGCTGGAAGGCACTCAACTCCAAAAGCACCAAGGGGGGAATCACACCAAGTTTATTTCATGTCTTACATTTTTGTCTTGCATAACAGTATTAACAAAGAAAGGTGAAGGGGTTTAAGAAGGGGTTTAACCCAATAATATCCCTTTAATCTATTATCCCCTATTTACCATGTAATCCAATTAATCCATAATTCTCAAAATGTGGATAACAAATGGAGGGAGACAGAGCACGCCAACCTGAGGGCCCACACTGCCCAAGCAGCACCTGCAAGCTGGGGACATCTGCCACACCCTGAGAGTGACAGAAAGATGTCACCAAGCCAGCGTGGAACTAAAGACTCTAATCAAGGCTCCAGCATCAGCTGCTGCTCCTTCTTGCACCCAGTTCAGCAGTGCTCTCCCTTCAAAGTGCCAGACTCACACAACTCACACTCAGATCACCTCCCATCAACAGAGCATTTCCACAGTTTCATATATACCATGCCACTCCAATTAAATTAATTAAAACATTATTAAACTCTAAAAAGAAGTTAATCTACATACTAGTATACCACAGAGCAAACTGTTCCAGTTTTCAATTACTTTCCTAAGAGGGAAGAAATTCAGTGTTCTTAGTTACGTATCCCTTCCCTCTCCTGGTGGAATTTAATTTCCAGATTCTTAACAAGACTTGCTCAAAAATACACAAATTCACTACAACTTTTAGGTAGGAAACAGCATTCCATTAAAGCCTAACAAAACTACAATTTCTCCACACCAGGCACTCTGTTATCCTATTTCTAATTCTGAAAAACTACTTGGAAACCAGGATGTGACATATTCTAGAAGCAGCTGAGACTCCTTCCAACAATTAAAAACCCTCAGAGTGCACAGCATTTATCCTGGAGTAAAGAAATTCTTCCCTGTGACATCCTGGCACAGGTTGCCCAGAGAAGCCATGGCTACTCCATGCCTGGAAGTGTCCAAGGCCAGGCTGGATGGGGCTTAGAGCACCCTGGGAGGTTGGAACAACATGAACTTTAGGGTTCCTCCATCTCAAACAATTCTTTTCCTCAGAATTACCAATGCTTTCAAATAGGAAACAAACTCAAGGCTGTTGCAGCTCCTTCTGGAGATCAGAGCCAGGTTGAGGAGCACATGAACTGGCACATGGGACACACCACAGACCCAGAGCATCCAACCAAAAGGCTGCTGTTTGCCAGAACCTGAACAGAAATTAATCCATGAAAGCAGGGATCAGGTGCACTTTGTTTCTTCAAAGGTCTTTTTACTCCCTAAGTATTTACAATCCAAACTCCTCTTCCAGAAAGTTTACTTTAGGAAAGATAATACTTCACAGAAGATTTTCAAATTTCATTGATGAAACCAATCTTTCAAGTCCCAGAACACACAGACCTAGAAATCCTATGAAAACATGCACTGACCAAGGAGAAACTGCCACCTCCCAGTTACTATTTACACTCTGGGCAGCATCTCTATAAACCTCAGATGTTTTGCACACAAAACAGACTGGAACCAGACTGTAAACATTTGCTCTTCTTTCAGAGCACTGATCCACTGGCTCCATGACTTCATGTGTTTGCAACTCCAACTGCATTTAATCTAACGCTGGAGCAGTGGTGAGTCTGCAAATCTGCCATCCATCATTTAGAGCTTTACTTGCTTCCAAGTTGTACAAGACCAGCAAAGGCTCCCAAAAACACGACAAATATTTGGCATGTGGAAATGTATCAGCACTAAAACTGGCCATACTGAACTTGAAGATGTTTGAAAAGTCCATTATTGCATAAACTCTGCACTAAATCACAACATTTCAAAATCAGAGCCCTGAACTGGATCCCAATGCATTTCTCTAGGATTCAGTTTTAAAGTACATTTGGTTCCTATTTCAGCCTCATGAGAAATCCAGATGATCAAGTGCTTTTTAGTTCCTTCCTCTGTCTCAATTAGAAGAATCCATTTCAATTAAGTTCTGGTATTTCTGTTTGCAGCCAGAGATGCACTCATAAACCAGCTCTTGTTCTTAGCTATCTTTCACTGGGTCTCGTGAAAGATATGCCTGTACCATTAGCCAAATACTGGTGTTTGTAAAAATTACTAAAAGGTCTGTCTAAAAGAGCTCAAAGCAACAGTAAAGTACACAAGACTCCCTAAACAGCAGCAAGAGACTGCAAACATTTTATGAACACTTGAAGAATTTCATACTACAAATTAACTATAACTAGAAAGAAATATAACTTAATTACTAGTTTAAATTTAATTAATAAAAAACTATATAACTGCTGCTGAAACCAGTTGAAGGTTCCAATACCACCCACATGTAAAATTTTAGTAATCACCCTGCATTATGTTTTTTTTCACACAATTTTGTGTAGATATTTTGAAATACAGATGGTACCAGTGCACTGTTTCCACCCTTGGAAATTCTGCATCCTCTTGATTTGGTCACCAGTGGGTGATAAAATACCATCATGTGCCCAGAGAGAGAAGTGCTCCCAGGCTGGCTGCAGAGATCCCAGCATTTTGTTTAAAATAATTTCCCCAGCATCTTTAAACAGAAAAAGAAACAGAAACTCATGTGGGATTACATATTCCTATACCTCTGATCCATAAAAAGAATTTGGGGTCTTTTTAGTTCCTTGGTTAAGTCTCTGAAGAGGAGCATATTTCACTTATTCACTGAGGAGACTTTGAAGGAAAATAAATTGAAGACTATGATGGAGAGTGTGCAGCATGGTACAGAGAACTGAGTGCTGGAAAAGGCAGCTCACTCCCTATTACTGTTCAAAAAATTTTCTTTTCTGAAATAGTTGAAGTTGCTGGTTATTGTGATGATAATTCAGGGTGTTTTCTGGATTTAGAATTCCTCAACTTTTCCAGCCATATTACCTGATGTTTCTTGTTAAAGCAGACATGCAATTGGAGAAGATACTGGAAGTAATTTAGGACCTTCTTTAGCTGCTGATGTAGTCTTAAACATTTTATTACTATTTAAATTCAACCCATCAGGCAACTCTGGGAAAAAATATGTGCGTTAGTCTCCAGGATTATTTAGATTTTTATTGGCACTAAATACATTTTATTTACAGTTTGAGGCTGCCAAGTTAACTAATATTGTGTTCTATCACCCATTTATTCACCTTTAGGATATAAATAAAGGCTTCATTTTCCAGTTATACAAGAGACTCCTTGGTATCAGGTGGCCTCCATCAGTACTGTGAGTATACAGCTCGGTATTCTGTAAAGGAGCAGGTTCTGCACCCTCTAAACTTCTCAAACAGATTTGATAATTCAGATCCTTAGCAAAGAAAAGTGCCAGCAGACACAATGCTGGCACAGAGATTATCTTGCTTTCCCACTCGTACACTTATTCTATTGCTTTTCTTACTTACTCAGGTCAGCTCCACTTGGGTTTTCTCACATTTTCTTAAGCAACTTCCTCAGCTACCACAAGCTGAAGGTTCCTACCCCTTTGCTAGTTCTTTGCTAGTTCTGCATAACAGGTGCACCCTGAACCCAGAACATATCAAAGCATTCCCCATTAACTGAAGTTTGGGACAATAAAGAGCCAAAACAGTCACCCAATACAACCTAAGTGTAGTATGTACTTGGTGAGAGCAGACTTCACCAGCCTCTAAGGCCAAAGTCTCACTACTGTAAACTCCTATTAGGGATCAGCAGCACAAATTAACACTGCCCCTGGCATGGCACCTTAGTCCCAAAGGATCCCATATTTACACATGAAAAAGATCCCTCTCTATTCTTTGCCTCGGGTGCAAAACACAGACATGGAAGATGACACTGCATTCACACCACATGTTTTACCAGCATGCAGATTTGCTGACAGCTACGAGTCCCAGGACTGTGTAGGGTTTGTCTTTAGGAAGTCATTTCTAAATGGACAGAGAAAGGTGCAGGCACTGCTGTTTAAATTCCAAAGGCTGTAACGAGACAGCTCTACAGGTACCAACATGCAACACCTTGCAGGTGAGCAGTGAGCATGGAAATGAGCTTGGAATGAGTGTTTGTACCAAAGGCTCACATTACACTGCACAGCAGAAGCAGCAAAGGCTCCTCTAACACATTTGCACAGATTTAAAACAATCTGCTGAGAAGAGCTGCACACACTCAAGGTGTGAATATTCATATTCAGAAGGGCACTTGTATTTTATATTTATTTAATCATGGCTTGGTTATAGAAAACCATTTTTTTGCAAGAAGCAGGTCACCTTCTGGTCTTTAGCAACAAAATGTTTAGGAAACGAAGGCACATGACTATCAACACAACACAGCTAGTTCGAGACAGAATATGCAGAAGAACACATCCCTCTGCTCCCACACTGTATGGTGCAAACCTGCATTTTAAAAGCAGTGGTTCCCCATAAACAGATCACAAAATCTCAAAACTGTTTGGTTTGGAAGGGACCTTAAAGATCCCCTTGCTCCAACCCCCTGCTATGGGCAGGGACTCTTCCACTAGACCAGGTTACTCAATATCTGGATTGAGTTTGAATTAAGAACTCCATCCTCAGAGATTGCACCGAAACCATGCAGAAAATACAGGCTTGTACAATCCAAGTGTAGCACACAGGACTCCAAAATCATTCCTGGTTGGAAGACAACTCATCCTGCTTCAATCTGGCACATCTACATCAAGACAGCTGCTGCTGAAAGACCTCTCAATTCCAGAACCACATTTGTGCTTAATAGTAACAAAATAAATAAATAAATAAATAAAAGAAATATAGCAACATTCTGAAAAAAATATGGCAAAGATGTTCTCCAGTAAAACCAGAAACTGGCATCAACTGGCAATACAAACCAGTCCACTCTCCAAACACTTCAATTTTTTGCTGCTAACAAGAAGAGTCACTGGGCAGGAAAGGAAGAGTGGTGGAAAGGGAAGAAGGCAGTCCCAGAAACTGCATTTTGGCTCTCAGAGGCTGAAACAGAAACTCTAATCCCAATCTGGAAAATGATCAAAAATGGCACTTTGTATTAATTTAGTATAAAAGCTCACCTGAAGATCATTCAGCTCAACTGAAATATTACAGTCAATCCCCACTACCAAAGCACTGGCACACACTGAAAGGTTTTTGGTCACAAACCTGGACTAAGGACACTCAACCCTCTACTGCTGGACTCCAGAGTTAATCCCTATATGGAATCTTATTAATACCACTCAAAGCCAGCATTATCTTGTCACTGGGGCAGGAAAAAGAGGAAATCTTAAAAAAAAAATCCAAGTTTCTTTTGAGGATTTGCATGACTTATTTTAAAGTATAAATTTGTAAAGCACTTTTCTTTCCATAGTTATAGCAACAATCTTTGATAAATCCTTTTCACCTTAAGACCAAGAGAAGGCAAGTAGACCTTTCCAAGGGCTTTGAGGAGTCATGCTCACTGTACACAGGCCATCCTGTGAGCTGATGTTTGGCAGAGTACTGATTGGGGAAAGAGGGGAAAAAACTCTTCATATTTCAACATATATAAAGCAGCAGCTTTTTGGGTTTCCACACAGATATTTAAGCAATATTCACTGTAATTACAACACTGTATTTCAATAAACTAACTCTGAACTAAGTGATTAAGCGCCCAAATAGTCAATGTTTAAAGAATTGTTGGCTGACTGGATCTCATGCCTGTAATGAAGATTCTCCTGTCAGTCTCAGAAACCTTCTCCCAACAGTTTATGCACTCAGTCATGTCCCAACAGAAGCATCTCCTGCACCTTTCAAGCAGAGTGGGACAACTGAATGCCCAATCCCAGATCCAAGAGGAGACCCAAGGGGAAAGCCATGCCTACTTCCCAACTTAGGGGCATGGGAAGGTCAAAGAGATGAATACTGTGAGTGAAATCAACACATTACAGAAACTGCTGAAAGGCTTCTGAAAGTCACTGTCACAAACACAGTGCAGACACTTTAACTCTTTTTCCAGGTTCTACACTTGTGACCTCAGAGGGGCTTTGTGCACAGACCTCACAGCTGTACCCTAAGATGGGCATCCACCCTCCAAAAGCGGAACACCTCAACATCTGGCAATCTAGCCTGGCTTCACACACAACTGAGCTCTGCAGGATCCTGCTCTATAATCCTGCACATTTCAAGACATGTTGCCTGTGCACCTGAAAGAACATTAAACTTTCCTAATACTCTTCAGTGTCCATTTGAGGACTCATCATTTCAGTAGAAATAATTGTTGCATGTACAATAAATTAACTTGTTCTTGTATGCCCCACTACTATTCAATCAGAACCCTGAAAAGCCCAAGCAGACTAAGACAAAATACAATACAATCTCCCACTAAACTGAACAGCACTTGCCAAAAAACTCATCTGCAACAAAAAAATACTACATGGAAGCTGCAGCAAAGCTATCAGAGTAACTTCAAGAAGAACACGCCTTTTCCTGCCTTCTATAATCTGATCTAGCACTTGCAAACATGTCACAGAAAAAGCTGTGATCCAGAGATGAGTGCATATCCTATAATCCTTACTGTATCATCTGTGTCTGTAATTCTATGCAAATATGGACAAAAATAAAGTGTCATCTCTTCCTCTGCAGCCTTCTGGCTTAAAAACACCCAAACAACATTCAGCATAACTTCCAAGTAGGGCAAGATCAACAACTGCTGGTAGCAAAGATCAAAACCCACCCAAAAGTTACCTTTAACAAAAGTTACCTGAACACATTCAAAGCTTATCATGCATCTGAGCCACTTGGCTCTTATCACACCCTTCCATTCTCAAAGAACAAGGAGACTCCTGGAGAACACTTCCAAATCCTTCTCTGTTAACAGCTCCCACATCAAGTTCAAGAAATGACTGACATGAGAAGGGAGTACAAGGTTCCTCTTACTCACAAGTGCCTTGCTCAGTGTTACACAGCACCAAACACTGCTCAATGCCAGTGCCTCGGAGCAAACCTCCAGGAGAACAGCAAACCCTCACAGCCACACACTGAACAGGCAACCAGCACAAACAGAAAAGCTAGGAAATGCCCAGGTAAATCAGTTTGCATGCTGCAGAATTACCATAATGGCTGTGTTTATCCAAGTCATTTCAGATTTCCGGTAAAAACCAAGCAGCAACGGGAAATGTGAAATGTTAATTAGGTGTCAGAAGGCATTGGGCTGATTCAGACTAAATCTGTAACTCATCTGTGTGAGCCACCTGAGAGGCCAGAGGAGAAACAAGTCTGGTGGCTAAAGAAGAAGCCTGAGGATGTCCAGAATCTGCAGTGTAACTTACAGAACTGCCTCAGCTACAGAGCCATGACAGTCTGCAGTTACCCGTGTTAGAGGAACAATCACCTGAATGAGTTTGGTTTGGAATAAAATGTGAGGATTATAACATTAACCACCTGGGAAGCACTGAAGTGGCACACATTGCACTGAGCTGTAATTAGCTCTTTCCAGTTTTAATGCACTACATAAGTGTGACCTAATGAATTTTCATAAATGCTGCTGCTAGTGGCCAGAAGGCCCCTATTTTTATACCAAGGAAAATAAATCATATTGGCTATCCCATGACCACTTGAGTGAACAAAATGAGGAAGGACACTGCAGTGAACTAGACATGGAAATGCTGATTCCTAATTCCATTAAAACACAACTAAGTCCTTTTCTTTTGCTGCTATAAAAAGATCACATTGTTTCCTTAGGCTCCCAGCATCATCTGTGGCAATGTCAGTAAAAGATACTGGAGAAAAACAAAAAAAGCCAAGAGAGGCTCAACAATGCCTCACAAATGTACATACATGTTGTGCATATATATTGAAGTTTTAACCATATTCATGCAGATACTTCAATCTTAAACCCTTTTTCTCTGTACTTCCTATCTGCCCAAGCTACAAACAGCTTTTACACTACACGCTCTTGCTACCTTTCCTCCAGAATTCATATGTAATTTTTGACATTTTTCACTCCTTCCCCATCACTGCTCCATTTTCCATTTGTTCACCTCTACCTCTGTCCCAAAGTGTCCTATTCCCATGGCAAACAACATTTCCCCAGTGTTTCTGCCTGTACTCTCTTAGAATAAGCCATGTTTTTAACCGCAGTGTCAAACCTGGTCCAGTGAAAAAAGTTAAACTCACTCAAAAGTCTGAAAAGAAATTAGAGCAGATACAGCCCACAAATGCTCCTCTACCATGTCAGTTCCAGCACTTTACACTATTTTTGTGCCACTTTTCCCTCTTTCCTACTCATCTAACGATTGCTGCTACCTCTCCTTTCATTATATTTTTTTGCCACCAGCAGCTAAACTGCAAGCAGAACATCATTTTCCTTTTCCCCCATTCTACAGTGTTACAATAATCTTTAGTCTGGAGCCTTCACTTCAAGAGTCAGTACTTGACATGCTTGAACTGTCTGTGTCTCTCCCAACTTCCCCATGCTCTACCTCCTGACTGGGACATGCCTGTCACTCCCTCCATAACCATTTGTGTCCTCCTTCCTTGTCACAGCACACATCTCAGCTCTCTGAATGCTCTCCTGCAAAGCCTCAGCAGGTACAGCAAAAACCCACACTGCTCCAGGAGCTTCCCTCTGTTCTGCCACCCACATGGAGCTCTGGCAGAACTTAAGCTGAAGCTTATTGGGGTAAAACTGAGACTTCATGCTTGGCCAGCACAGATCACACTGCTTGCACTCAACACAATGACATCATTCAGCTGCCTTTTTTTTTTTTCATGTTTATAACTTGGCATAAATATGTCCAGCTGAGATTTTGAAAGGATTTAGGAAATAAAGTAATGTAAGTATAAATAAAGCAGTTACCTTGCTTTCAAAAATCATTAGGGCAGTACTCAACTATTAAGTGCACTTTAAAAATATTCCTGAGTCCTGCCTAAAGCACAACACGATAAATATATATTTTTGCAGAGAATTACACAGATTTAGGGATTCACAGAAAAAAGCAAGAGCTTTTCTTCTGTAAGAACAAATTCTTCACATCCCACTCAAAGTGAAACTGTGCACATGTTTCAGTTATGGAAAGAACCCACTTCCCAGAGCCTCAAGATGACAGAACAGTAATTGCTCCCTTCCCTTTGCTACACAGCCTCCAGTCACTAATCATGTTTAATCGAAGACAAAACTGTTTTATTGAACAGATTTTAGAGCAGATCCCTCCAGCACAGCAATTACACCAACAGAAGTCACTTCTGCCCCAGAATCTTGACTACAGAAGAGCAATTATTCTTTTATGATCACCTGAAGGTGAAACTCAAGGAGCAACAGGTCTCCTTAGGAACTTATTTACAGAGCTCAGCCCAGGGCTGGGCAGGTGATAGGCCACTGGAGCACCTGCCCATTCTGCAATCTCCAGAAGACATTCCATGATCAGGGCAATACATATTTATAGAATATTTACACAACCTCTTTAAGTCAGAGTATGATTACACAACCATTCATAATAGCTCAACAGGAGACATCATGAGCTATTGTTCAGATTCACACTAACACAAAGGTTATTTTTAAGACATAAAAACACAAAGCCACTTATGTTTGAGAGACTACAAGAACAGATTTAATCTATTTTAAGGTTCTCAACCCTCACTCCCACAAAACCCTATGCCACTGACATACAAAGGTCTGTGAACCAACAATCAATTTCAACTTGAATTTTTCATTTCTTTTTGCAGCACTGGCATGGGAATAGAGCAAAGGGACTTCAGCTGTCACAGACAGTTTGAGCTGCAGCTCAAGAATCAAGAGGTTTCTTTTTCCTTTCCAACCCCACTACTGAATTGTATACTCCATCTCTACCCCACTATTAAATTGTGTATTCCATCTTCAGATGAGAACTTCAATGTAACAAAAATCTCATTACATGAGTACTAGCACAGACATTCAAAATTAAACAGGAAGTATACAGAGGGAATGTTTGCTAGATTGCTCAAACTGGAATAGAGAAGGGAGTGGTTTTTAAATTCTTCTCATTAACCCATGCATATCTTTTCTTAAAAAATCACATTACTATTAAGCCTGCCTTTATTGCAAACTATTTTTTTGGTTTGGTTTGGTTTTTTAACCAGTTAACAAAGGGTGGCAATAACCATATGGTGAAAACACTGTGCAGGTTCCAGCTTTGTTACAGAACTTAAAAGCCTTCGATACCTCAGCTTTCCCACATATGAAATGAGGGCAATTACATCAGAATATCCTTTATTATTATTTAAAAAAGGAGTGGAAGCAGCTAAACGCAGCTGTGCGCAGAGAGTAAGTCAACCACGCAGAAATGCGTAAGGAAGCAGCTTGGTTGGTGTTTCAGAGAGAAGCAACACAGGAACCAAAATCACACAGAGACAGTTAAAGACACTGAAGGCCAACTCTTACCAGCTGGAACTCCCTGCGCCTGTCGTACGCGTGCTGGATGCCACTGTCTGCCCACAGGGCCCGGATGGCTGGCAGGTAGTCTAAAAAAACACCTGTCTCCACCATGCCCTGCACCACGGTGACGGCGCGGGTGTCGAAAGCCATCACCCTGTCCCCGTTGCTCTGGTTGGCAGGATCTCCCCAAGGGATATGGAGTTTCTCTCTGGCATCCACGAGGACTCGCACACCTTGAATGACAAGGAAGAGCACTGTGAGCAGAGTTTCTCAGCATCTAATGTTTCACCAGCCCGAAAATCTGCGGAGAGGCAAACAATGCACTTACTCTGCACAAAGCTCAATAGGAACAGCCACCTGTAGGGAATCAGGAAGTGTCCAAAAAACTGACTCAAACCACTACATTTGCAGGTAATATCAACTCACAGATTTGTTATCTCAAGAGTGTGACCATTATTAACAGGATTATATCCACAGTGCAAGTTTAACTCTTGAAAAAGTGTTATTTCCAGTCTGTGCTACCAACCTTTCACTTGGCATGAATACAGGACAAAGTATGCTTAAGAGTTTATTTCAAAATATGTTAAACCACCTGATGTCTTGCTTTAAGGTTCTCTAGCTTTTGTGTTCTTATCAACTTGGTATCTAGTTATATTAAATTATACAGAGAATCTCTACCACTGAGAGTATTTCTATCACTGCCTTTAACATTTTCAGAGGTATTAAGATACTTACTAAAATCACTGCACTTTCTAAAAGTATGTTTCTACCGCTTAAGTGTGGGAGTTGTAACACCTAAAGGATTCCCTGCACTTTTGTGGTTGTTTTGGTTAATATCCTCTAGAACAAAGAGTATTATAAGCTTCTTTTTAAAGTCCCTCTAAAAGCTTTAAACCCACTGTGCTCATCTTGATAAAGGAAATGCAGGGAAATGATTTCTAGTACTAAATTCACTGATGAAAAAATAAAAAGAAAATTCCAGAAAGAATAAGCAACTGTAAAGGCATGGTAAGAGATACAAGGAAATTAAGATGTGGCAATAAACGACTGTATAGTAACATACTCATTCAGTGCCAAAGTGTTTTGTCAAGGTTCACTTCCTTCCCATGGTTTTTTCTCTCTGTCAAAGGCAGGTATCTGTCAAATCTATCGGTGACCACAGGAAAACAGCCTCCCAGACAGATACGCAGTTCCTACGTGTATCCTTTCACAGAGTACGAAGTAGCTTTATTAATACACTTTAACCTGGTTGACATACATGCTCATGATTTCTACTGCCTTGCCATCAATAGTTTTTCCAGGCTTGATTCCTTAGCAGGTTTGTAAAACAATTCTCTTTGAGAATCGCTGGATTTTCAGGAGCTGAGGTCTGGCAACACTTTGCTGTTTTGAGAAACTTCACTAACATTTTGTCCAACTATTACACAGCCCAAACTGAAAATCCAATGAGCGATTTAGATAAGAGAGCAAATAAGTGAGGATGACCAATGAAGTCAGGATGACAGCAGTGAAATCAAGCGTCCACTCCCCTAAACCATGTGTGGAGGTTTTGGCAAAGCATCTATGAAGAGAGGCTCTGCCTGCGGGTTGCTGTTAATTGATGTGTCAGCCGAGTTTCCAACACAACGGCAGCGATTCTTCCACTGCAGCGAAATGCTGAGAGCCCAGGGCTCGGCTCCTCCTCACGCACTTCCAGGTGCATCTTCCCCCCATCCATTACCGCTCATTACTGCCATCGCATTACCAGGAAATCAAAGAATCACGGAATCAATTAGGTTGGAAAAGACCTCTGAGATCATTCAGTCCAACCTATGACCGAACACCACCTTGTCAGCCAGACTTGCCATTAAGTGCCACGTCCAGTCTTAAACACCTCCCGCGACAGTGCCCTGCACCACCTCCCTGGGCAGCCCATTCCAGTGTCTGAAGTGAAGAAATTCTTCCTAACGTCCAGGATAAACCTCTCCTGGTGCAGCTTAAGACTGTCCCCTCATCCTATCGCTGGTTCCCTGGGCGCAGAGCCCGACCCCCACCTGGCTACAGCGTCCTTTCAGTGGTCGTAGAGAGCGATAAGGTCACCCCTGAGCGTCCTGTTCTTCAGGCTGAGCCCCCCGCCCCAGCCGCCCCTTGTGCTCCAGCCCCTTCCCCAGCTCCGCTACCCTTCTCTGGCCTCGCTCCAGCGCCCGAGCAAAAGGCAAAGCCCGGGCCCTCACGGGCTCAAACCGCTGCTCCCGGGGCTGGGCGCCGGAGCCGCCCCGCGGGCCGCACCCGGG